>JAHLSL010000175.1:5839488-5909073 GCA_025920805.1 Petroica traversi | reverse complement strand
CTTTTTCCCTGCATTCCCACCCTTTTTGCCTGCATTCCCACCCTTTTCCCCTGCATTCCCACCCTTTTTCATGCATTCCCACAAGGCTACTCGTGAGGTTTTCAGAAGCTGATTCCTTAAACCTGGAGGCCACCATGGAGGAGCCCAGGCAGGAGCACTGGGAATGCACCCTTGATGAGATGAACCCCACCCTAAGGCTCTTTCTCTCCTTCAGCTCTTTCTCCCCTGATGTTGAAGACAAGCAGACAAAAGAAAGGGCTGCACTGAGGAGAAAACCTCACCTGCACAGGGAATCCCTCACAAAGCCATTAAATTCTCCCCTGCTCTGGCATTCCTGGAGTTTGGTGCCAGCTCAGGGCTGTTCCCCTGGGGCACAGCTCAGATTTGCTCTCAAAATGCAGGTGAGCAGTCAGGGAATGGTTTGGGCCAGAAGGGCACCTAAAGATCAGAGGGGCACGGATGACCCAAATCCAGATATAATCCTGCTGCTCCAAGATTTCCCTGCCTCTCCTAGAACCCAGGGCTTCCTCCTGAGGAAAGGTTTGCTGTTTCTCACACCCAAAGGATGGCAGAGAAGGCAGTTCTGGAGACATTTGATAATTGCAGCCGTTTTGTAAATTCTCCCAAGAATCTGACTTTTAATCTGGCAGCTTTCCAGGGACACTGCTGCAGAAACTACCACAACTGCAAGGCACTGCTGCTCCTCAAATCAGCTTCTTGATGGGTTTTGAGTTTCCTTCTTTTCCAGGGGGCAAGAAGCCATCAAGGAAATTGCTGTGATTGATGTTTTATACACAGCACTTTGAGGAAGGGGTCAATGCACATCATCCAAGAAATCCCCATGGAATTACAGAATATCTCAGGCTAGAAGGGATTCACAAGGATCATCCAGCCCAAGCCCTGGCCCTGCACAGACACCCCAACAATCCCATCCTGTCCAAACTCTCCTGGAGCTCTGGCAGCCTTCCCTGGGGAGCCTGGGCAGTCCCCAGCACCCTCTGAGGGAAAAAAATGTTCCCAAAATCCTGCCCTGGCCCAGCCTGGGTGAGGGAATGGTGTGACAGCACCCATGGAGGGGTTCAGTGCTCTTTAGGCAGCACACGAAGTGTGGTAACTCAGTCTCCAAAACGCCTCATGTTGCCTTCATTAAAGAGCAATTCCTGGGGTTTTGTTCTGACTTAAAATACCTTTGGAAGAACAAATTCACTGGGCTAAAATAGAGTTAATGGACTCTCTTAAGTCTGGAAGAAGTGGGGACCTGATTTGCTCTTACATCACTGTAAATCAGGGGGAGGCACCAGATATTTTGCTCACACAAGGAAAGGGAACCAGACCCTCATTTTGGGTTTTCCTGACCATTTGTGACCCCTGTTTGCAAGACCAACAATACATAACCTGGTTTCAGGCATTCCAATCGACAAGGGCTTTTCTTCTTTATGTTAATTTATTCAGCACCCAGAAAGTCTTCCTGTGGTTAATTAGAGAACTCACTGAAGCCTGTCTAAAGATTTTATAAATATGAACACATTATCTCTTATTGTATCTCTTTTCCCTGCCTATTAATCTCACAACAATTAAAGTAAATGCCTCTTCAAGGAAAAAGCTTCTAGGAAACTCCACGCTAAAAGGCAATAATTATTCCCAAGTTCATTCTTAAGGGAAAGAATAACCCAAAATGCTACAAAACCAGTGCAAAAGTGGTAGAGAGAACAAGCTGCTCATTTTACACCAGGGTGGGACCTTACTCCAGTATGACCATTGACTGCAACTGGAAAAAGATGAAATCCCAACTTGGATAAATGCCTTGATCATCCCATGACACCGAGGAGTTCTTGAACTTTGTTCTTTGTGTACCCAAGGTCTGAGTGAGCAGAACAGGTCCTGAAAAAACTGGGACCAAAATAATTCAAGGCCTTTCCTGGAGATGAATTTGATTCTCCAGTAACTCAGCTCCAGTGAGGAAAAATTCAAGTTCAAAGAGCTCCCACACCTCAAAACAGAATTAAAAAAACAAGAGAATTTTTGGGTAGGTAAAAAAAAATATCTCTGCTTATCCTGCACTGGCCCTGAGACCTTTTGGCTAAGGAAATGTTCTGCAAAACAAATCAATCCCTGCTGGACCAAATCAATCCTGGTTGAAGCTGCAGGGAGGATGTCAAGCTATGGCCCAGCACTGACACTGCTGAAATATTTCTGAGACACCAAAAACTGGCCCAGGGATTCTGAGGGATGATTCTTTAGCAGCACATGCTTGAAGGAGGTGTTTGAGGTGGGAATATGCAAAAGAGCCATTATCAACATTGACTTGCTCTTCCACAGTTCAGTGGAGCAGCACAGAGTAAATTTAGCTCTGAGAAAAGGTTTCGTGCAGAATCCTGCAGAACTCAACTATGCTGAAGGTCAAACTCAGGAGTCAAGAACTCTTGTATTAGTGAGGATAAAAATCAAATATGAGTAATATTCAGTCTCTAGAACATAATCACAGGCAGTGGTTGACTTCCTTAAACAACATCTCTGGTCAATTCTGATTTTGTGCATTTAAATAATGCCACAGACAAATCAAAGGGATTCAAGAGAAATGGCCCTGAAAATTGAAATTGCTCCTTGTGTAACTGAACGTTGCTTTTGTAAAATTCCCCTGTGGTTTTACATAGAGACAGAATCTTTCAGCACTTCCTCAGCTGCTCAATAGTGGGATTTGTTCAAACACTGCTGGGCTCCACTTTAGCAACCCCAGTAAAAGGCAGAATTCTTGCATACCCCTGTCTATCCACAGAAAACTTCTCCTCCCTGGGGAAGGAAGTTTATTCATCTAAAATCACCACCTTTACGACGAGGCTGGATGAAAACACATCCAAAAAGAGAAGCCCCACTTCTCTTCTTGATTTTTTTGGGGTGTATTTCATTTACCTGCTTGGTTGGCAACCTGCTCAAGCTCATTTTCCCCCCGTGCAGAAGGAAGATTTCTATGACACAAACAGTGCTGTTAATTCTGGGAGCTGGGCTAGATTAGATTTAAAGCCTTGGGAAAGAAAAGGAGCTGCAGCCACAATCTTGACAGCAAAATAACAACGTCTAAGTTTATGTGAGCCAGTTCAGAGCCCACAAAATAAACACTGGCCTAATAATCTCATTAGGAACTAATTCCATGAGCTGCCCATTCCGGGGATGACCTCACTGATAAACAATCCCAAGCATTTATTGCCTGCTTGGGCTGAGCACTGGAAATCTCAGATGAGAAAGGAAAAGGATGGGCTTGAATTACGGTGCATAAGTGAGTTCTGCTGCTGTAATCCTACTTCTCTGCTATTTTTATAATCACAGGAGTGTTCTATTTCATTTCCCCCAAGGTGAATGGCACAAAGGCATATGGAATAAAATGAATTCGCCTTCTTTAGGAGTATTTTATCATCTTACTTTACCAGACGAATAATGCAAATCTCTTATCTCCTGCCCAGCAAATCTCTGTAGCCTTTATTCTGCCTTATTGTGGATGTAGCCATATACACAGTCTCATACATACAAATTTAAACAGGGAGAGCAGCATTTGAAGAACCAAAGAGCAAAAAAAAATGAGGTGGGTTATGTAAAAACAGTCCTGATTACAAAGGCAAACAGCAACATTAGCATGAGGGCAACATTCACTCGGAATGTGCATTTATATTAACTCTTTTTAATAGATATTTCCTCCCGTTTTTCTTTCATTTCAGAAGCTGAATTTAAATCTGTTCTCTGTATTTTCTCACAGAATAAAAATTTGTCAGAATTGAAACTCACTCTGTTACCCCTATAGAGAAAAACTGGAGTCGTTATTGAACTCAGTGCTGACCTGGAACCAATAATTCAATTTTTTAAAAATTTATTTATCCCTACTTAGCTAATAAGCCATTACAGAAACAAACCCAGCTTGAGGATATCCATGTAAACAATTAAGAGGTTTGTTTCAGTGAGAAGGCAGTGGGTGCAGCTCTGGGATGGGAAGCTGCATCCCAAAGGTGTCAGTGCAGCAGGAGCACTGGCAGGACGGGCTGTGAGTGCTCCTGCCCAGGCACAGTCCCAGCACTGAGAGCGATTCCATAGCCAAAGGGAATCTCTGGGGCTCCAAAACCTTTGGGATGTGCAGGCTGCAGTCAGCAGCAAACTGCAGGAATGGGCAGGAATGGGTAGAGGTAGGGATGAGCAGGCAGAAATGACCAGAGGCAGGAATGGGCAGGCAGGAATGACCAGGCAGGAATGACCAGGTAAGAATGACCAGGCAGGAATGACCAGAGGCAGGAATGGGCAGGTAGGAATGACCAGGCAGGAGTGACTAGGCAGGGATGACCAGGTAAGAATAACCAGGTACAAATGACCAGGCAGGAATGACCAGGTAAAGATAACCAGGCAGGAATGACAAGGTAAGAATGACCAGGTAGGAATGATCAGGTAAAAATGACCAGGTAGGAATGATCAGGTAAGAATGACCATGTAGGAATGACCAGGCAGGAATGACCAGGTAGGAATGAGCAGGTAAGAATGACCAGGTACAAATGACCAGGCAGGGATGACCAGAGGTAGGAAAGACCAGGTAGAAATGACCAGGCAGGAATGACCAGGTAGGGATAACCAGGCAAGAATGACCAGGTAAGAATGACCAGGCAGGAATGACCAGGTAGGGATAACCAGGCAGGAATGACCAGGCAGGAATGACCACAGCCTTTGTCCCCAACACTCCATACTGTCCCCAGCACCACGAGGCTCAGGAGCAGCTCCAGCTCTGGAGAACAAAGCAAATCTCTGCCCAATGTTGCATGCTCTCCCCAGTGCTGGCCAGGACCCCTCTTTTCTCCCTGCTGAGCAAATTCTGCTGCTCCCTGCGCTCGGGGCAATCCCTGTGTGCAGCAAACTTCATCCAGGCTCCTGCTCCAAAGGTGCTTGAGCCCTGTTTCCAAAATAATTCCACTCGGCACTTGTTATTTTTAGGGCATGGAGGAGACAAACGTGTGTCAACTTCAAGCAAAGCAGCGTTTATGAAGCGCTCTACACCGGGATGGAATTTTGGGAACTCCTGGGACAGGTTTGCAGCTTCCCAGGCGCAGAGCGGGGAAGGATTCGGGAATTCTCGTTGTCCCGGAGCCCTCCCCGAGGCTGTCCCGGGTTCCCATCGCGCTCCGGGATGCGGGAATGCCGCAGTGCTGCCCGGAGGAGCGGCTGCAGCAACGCCGGTCTCCCAGGGACATCCAGCGGTGGCACCGGGAACGTCAGAGCGATCCCGGACCCTGCAGGGCTCTCCCTGCTCACTCACAGAACCAGGGGAGCTCCCCGTGGGATGCGGGACTCACTTTGCTATTTCGATGTGACAGGCAGAGTTCTGCAAACTGCATCGCTTGGATCAAAAATTAAAAATAAATCAAAATAAAAAGCCCAGGAGAAGCTTTGAGAAGAGGCTTCCAGAGGCTCTGAGCACCCAGGAATGTCCCATACCCAGCACAGAGAAAGCTGCCCAAATTTGTATGTTTAATTTAATTTAATTTGTGCTGTTTGCATCACCCCACAGAGGTTTCTTAACAAGTCTTTGAGTACCCTTTGACAGCCGAGTTCCTCAGCCACTGCTCAGGCAGAGATTCACAGGTGACAATTTGGTTACAGAATCCACACAGAACCAGGAGAGCTCCCTTTGGGATTCAGGACTCACTTTGCTATTTCGATGTGACAGGCAGAGTTCTGCAAACTGCATTGCTTGGATCAAAAATCTAATATTTAAAAAAAAAAAAAAAAATAAAAAGCCAAGGAGCAGCTTTGAGAAGAGGCTTCCAGAGGCTCTGAGCACCCAGGAACGCCTCATATCCAGCGCAGAGAAAGCTGCCCAAATTTGTGTGTTTAATTTAATTTAATTTAATTTAATTTAATTTAATTTAATTTGTGCTGTTTGCATCACCCCACAGAGGCTTCTTAACAAGTTTTGAGCACCCTTTGGCAGCTGAGTTCCTCGGCCACTGCTCAGCAGAGATTCACAGGGGACAATTTGGTCTCTCCCCAGGTCTGTGTGTCCCAGCCCCGGGATTGGTGCCTGCAGAGCTGACAGACACAGCCCCTCCTGACACACAGACACATTTAAAATAAGCAAAGAGAAAAGGATGGCAAAGCAGGGAAAATGAGAAACCCACAGGTAACCCACCCTCCCTCCCTGGCAGCATGGATTTGTTCAAGAGACTGTTTCTAAATGGGCAAGGTAACAATTAATAAGAAGTTTTTAGAGGTAGAATTAAGAGTTTTAGCCTGATATGAAGCAGCCCAAGCTCGAGCCCAGCCCTTCCTGTTCCTCAGCCCTCACTTCCACAAATTCTACCCCCTCAGCTCCCCCAGCCTGGCAAAGTGGGGCTGGACATTGCACTCCCAAAGGGGCTTTGGGCCTCTTTCTTTCAGAACTTTTGTGCAAACAACGAGGAATGAACCCAAAGGTTTATCAATACCTTACTTGCCATTTTTTTGGCTCCCTTCCTTCAGGAAAATCCCATTTTCCCGGGCTTTGCTTTGCCTTTCTCCTGCAGATCCAGAGAACCTCTGGGATGTTCTCAATGTTCCATTACCCAGCCTTAATAATCCCTTCCTATCAGTGATTAAATGTTCTTCTTCAAGACTGCAGGTGCTTATGTTACTGTGGACAGAATATTTTAATATTTTCTTCCTCATCCCTCAACTTTTAACCTCTAGGAGAGGTTATGGAGCTGGGGAGAGGCAGGAAAGGTTTGAAATCATTGCAGGAAATCATTTTTTCATTCATATCTTTATGTTTAAGAGACTGGGAGTTTTTTTTGTCAAATGCCAGACTCTCAAAACAGTGATTATATTTAATGAAAAGTGGGCTACTGTGATTTGTGACCTCCTTTAATATCTAATAATTAGGATATTGAGTTAATCTAAAAATATTTGCTCTAAATAAACCTGCAGCTTCAAAGAGAAATGAGAAGTGGATGAGAAAGCTCTTGGAGCAGCATCACCACTGCAAACAGCAAGGTCCAAAATGGGCTGAAGGCAAAAATTCACGTGGAATTTCATATAAATAATTTTTGAGGCCCTGATTTCACAGGGGACTTTAATTTGTTTGGTTTGGGTTGGTTGGGTTTCTTTTTTTATTTCAAAGTTGTCCTCTAAATTGCAGAAAACTGATGAGTAATATTTAATCCTCATGTTCTGGGATGGGATTTAAAAGTGCCCTCTGGACTGTAACTAATTCAGTGTAACACAAGCACGGTCAAAGCAATGAAAATTCTGTCCTGGCACTGCCAAAGTGGCTGGGGGAGAATTCAGGTGGAAACTGCACCTCCTGTGCTTTACAATGGGCTGCTTTATTTCAGTTCCAAACTCCTCTGCCCAGGACTTTGAAGACAAAGGCTGTTAATTGAGTTTGAGGGGTTTTGGAAAGAAAAAAATAAAAAGAACATTGAGAAGACTCCAAATTTACTTTATCAAAATGTTATGGAGTAAAATGAAATGTAATTAAAGTAAAATGATCTGAAGAATATTGCTGATAGTCAATGACTTTCTCTATAGAACAGCTGGGGCTTTCTTTTAGCAATTATTCTAATATTTTCTGCACTCATAATAATCTAGCTCAGATAAAACCTGCACTGCTGATATACATTATATTTCTTTGTGGTTTGGGTCCTTGTAATGAGTTAAAGGGTTTTAAAATTCAAAGGAATTCACTCATGCCATGGGTAGAGTTGTTCAAATAGGAATTATTTGTGTTGAACCTCTGTGAAACTCCAAATTCCTCCTCAAATCGACCTTGAGCAAAGCAGAGGAACTGAAGTTCCCTCAGATAAATATGGCCCATCTGGAATTTTGAGCCTCAGAGGGTGGAAATGAAATCCCTGCCTCTGGAGAGGACAGGGTGTGCTGGAGCCTCATCCACTCCCAGCTGGATGTTAGAGTGATCTGCTGGGGGACTCGTGGCAGCTTTAGGGACTAAGCAATCCCAGGCTGGGATGTGCTAAATTCCCTCTGCCAACAGCAGCTTTCCCCATTTCCATGCAGATCCCTGGGATCCAGGAAAGCTGATTTTATCTGCTTTCCCCCGGGTTAGGTTTGATCAGGATGGGTTTTATCCTGTTCCTGTGGACGCAGCTGCTGTGCTGAGCCCAGGATTTATTTTGGTCTAGGACTGAGCACTGCAGCTCCCACCCAAACCTTGCTCTGCCAACTGCTGCAAAATCCAGGGTTGAGTGCACCTCTTGTAGATCCCAAATCTGATGCTCCTCAATTACAAGATTTCTAGAAAGCACCAGGAGCCATTAGGAAAGGAGCCTTTAAAACTGGAGAGCGTGGAATTGTTAAAGACACCTGTCTGAACTCATGGGGAGTGCCCAGGGCCAGCTCAGCCTTTGCCTCCACCCCTCTGCAGTGAAAGAACCTGACTCTGGCCAGGTGGAAATAGTCCTGACTCTGCTGTTCAGCCTTGCTGGGCACAAACCAGAGAGTGCTTGTCAAGCTTAGCCCAAATCTATGGAGAAAAGCTGCCAGGATCACCTTGGAGGAGCTTTCTCTCAGTGGGATGTGGAGTTACAGCTGAGCCTCTTGGGTTCACTGTGCTACCCAGGCTGTTCAATCAACCCCTGGTCAGCCTTTCATCTCCAAAAATGTGATTATATTGCACATCCTCTGTCTCTGAGGAGCAGCCAGAGGGTTTGGCTGTGGCACTGCTGTCCCAGTGCTGGCCTGTGGGGCTGACACTCCTCTGACAGCCCCAAATCGAGTGATCTCTCCCTGTGCTGAAGGAACATGAACAATCAGATGCTAAACCCACAAATGCTCTGCACAGTTAAAGTGAGCACTGATTGTCTCTTTACTTTTAAAAAATAATCTGGATCATGGTTTCTAAGTTGCTTTACAAGGAAAAATTTCCTTTCCAGACTTATTGCAACCCATTGCCTAATTGGGATGTCAGGGTCGTCACTGCTTCATGCTGCACCCTCCCAGGCCTTCACACAATCTCATTCCAGATAGTTCAGATAATCAATGTTTTCAGATTCTCTAAGTTCACAGAAGTTCTTGCTTCTGGCGAAGAGCAGAAGTGCATTTACAAATACACACAACTCGGTCCATAAATAGTTTTTGATACCTGGTAGTTCATGAAAAATTGCAATTTGGCTGTGAGAATTCCAGTTGTCTTAATTTTATCAGAAAAACAAAGAAAAGAAAAATAAGATCACCCACTGCATCTTTCAGCGTTGAGTAACTCTGAAAATGTTTGGAAGGTGTTTTGTCTAGAGTTTCTTACTGATACTACAGTAATTACATTCTTCCAACAAAGCAGGCGTGAAAATAAGAAATCCCTCCTTTCATCACAGTCCCTCAGACTCCATCAACGCCTTTTGGTGCCAGCAGAGGATGACTGCCTGTGCTTAAACCCTCAGTGGCTCTGAACTAATTTCATGAAAACTTGGAGCTGTTGAAGATTTTCTGTCTGAAATTGGCCTCCTGTCATTTCATGAGCAACAAAATTGAGAAGAATGTCTCCTGTGGAGGAATCGAAATGTATTTGGAGGATCTGTGGGTCAGAGGTGAAGATTCCATGTCTCTTCCAGGTGAATATCCCAGATGTGGCAGAACTGGGCAGTTTTCAGTGATTAATGCTCTGTCCTTTGGCACCAGCGCTGCACTTCAGCGTCTCTGACTTCCCCATTTAAATGCAAATGCCCTCAGTGAAAAGGCAGCTCCACGGCAATGCCATAAGTTTAGCAGGAGTTCCCATTGAGATGCCTCTTAATCAGGATGGCTCCTGCAAAAGGTGACTGACAAGGCAGCTCCTCCATCGCCTGCTGGAATCAAAATAGGTCACTCCATAATTCCAGAACGCTTCTGGGCACCGAGTTCAACAAGGTCTTTGTGAATGAGATAATTCAGCCAGTTCTGCAGCTTCCCTAGTTCAAGATAAATGTGTTCCTTTATCTGCAGCTTCTTTACTGTTACTCTCCTTAATGATCTGAATTACTTCTCCAGTTTTAAAGAGGTACATTTTAAGTGACCTGGCAGATTTCACATCCTCCCACTTCATCCTTCGGATCGTTTTTGCCTCGGACTCAGGCAGGTGCAAAGCAGGGATTCTGTGCTGGGTACAGGCTCTGCTCTTGGTTCTGTCCACAGAGACAGAACAGGGAGACAGAAGGGAGCTGTTTCTGGATAACACATTTAAATTCCTTCTACATTACCTATTTGTGTGTTCATCAAACATTTATTCAAAGTCATCAGGAGAAACTATTTCCTCATCCCTGGAAGCACTGCAAGCAGAGTTAAATCTTTGAGGAACAAGCTGTTGCTGCCACTGAATCACTCCCTAGCTGCTGGTACTCCAGCCCTCCCAGAGGCAAACTAAACCAATTCCCAGATGCTCCCAGCTTCTGAACGAAGAACACTCCAAGATGTGGTTTATTTTCCATGGTTGGGATGAGGCTCTGATGCAGCAGAGGTTTTAGGAATGCACTGAGTCATGCTGGGCTCTGAAACCTCTCTGGGGTGCTCTGGTGGTCACTAAACTGATAAATCAGGGTGACTTTATCAGCTCTGTATCCAGCTCCAGGAGACTGGGATTTGAGTCTCACAGAGACAGAGGCGAGGACAAAACCAATCTTCTCAAGTGCAGACACTGAAAGGTTGAAGGAGATCCTAAAGCAAAGGACATGGGGGTAATTTCATCCAAAACAAATTTTAGTCATTCCTGTTTGGCCCCACTAATTAGTCCAGTGCAAGGTTTGTTTTGAAATACAGGATGACGGGATGCACCATGAAAATAAGAGGCTTTGCAGGTAACACTGACCAAAAAGAACATTAACATAATCCACAAATCACTTTTGAGGCTTGGAAATACATATTTGTTTTGTACTGGGATGTCAGAAACTCTATGACTTCAACTGTGTTAACCTTCTACTGCTCCAACTGCAGTATCCTGAAAGGGACAACTCTCCCCCAGGTGAGGGCAAACGTGGGTTTTATTTATCCATGGAATGAACTGCATCAGTTCAAACTTAGAGGAGGTGGCAGAGGGGGAACTGCAGAACTGGAGATGGGAGAGGATGGACACTGCAGAACTGGAGAGGGAGAGGATGGACAGTGCAGAACTGGAGCTGGGAGAGGATGGACACTGCAGAAGTGGAGGTGAGAGAAGTTGGACAGTGCAGAACTGGAGATAGGAGAAGATGGACACTGCAGAACTGGAGAGGGAGAGGATGGGCACTGCAGAACTGGAGATGGGACACGATGGACACTGCAGGGACAGGATGGACACTGCAGACCTGGAGAGAGAGAGGATGGACAGTGCAGGGACAGGATGGACACTGCAGAACTGGAGAGGGAGATGATGGACAGTGCAGGGACAGGATGGACACTGCAGACCTGGAGGGGAAGAGGATGGACACAGGCTCCTCTGGCTGACCATCCAAGAAGGGAACTGCTCCACCCACCACAGCACTGCTGCCTTTTGCTAACAACAACCTCCAGAGACCCAGGAGGCCAAAATTAGGCAGAGCAGCTCAGCTGACCTGGGAGATATCATCAGTGTGCAGCAGCAGCTCTATATTTAGTTGCAGTTAACGTCACTTGTCACACATGGGGATGCACTTTACCTCCGTGGTGTGTTTAAGAGGCTGATAAGCTTTGCCTCCACACCCTCATTTTGTATTTGGGAGCAGTTCTCTGGCCCCAGCTGCAGTCCTCATTCAGCAGCAGAGGAATGGTCAAGGATTCAAGCTGGAGAGTGAAACAGGACTTCACAAAGTGCTGGGAGCCCATTATTTCCTCTTCCCTTATCCAGAAGCCCTAACTTTCTTTGGCAGCTCTTTGGCCAAGGCCCCATTTCCCTGGAGCAGGGCAGTGTGACTGAGCCAAAAGCACAGATTGTGTTTAGCCTGTGTAAAATAAACCAGAGGTCTTGAGGTTAGGCCTTCACACCCCAGGAGCTCCTCTGCCAGGGCCTCTGGCCCAGGAAAGGCTGGCTGGAAGTCCTTCAACCGCAGTGCTGCATTTCCTACTTAAACAGAAATGACAAACAAGTGATGCTCATTCCCAAGCATCTCCTCTCCTAACGTGGTCTGTCAGGTCTGTGCTTGCTGCAGTGCCCACTCTGGGGAACCACTGCTTTCAAATTCTTAGATTTAGGGTTTTCCTGGAGCTCCTTCAGTCAGAGCAGCCCTGCCTGAGCAGTCCTGTGCCCTCTGAAACCAGCACCCAACTACCCAGGGGTGGGCATTGGGGCACAGGAAAATGGATGGGGCTGTACCCAAGCAGTACCCAGGCACCAGGCTGCCCACTGCTCCAAAGGAAAGGTTTGGTTTTTAATAAGGAAAAAGATGTTGGCATTCTGCAGCAATCAAAGGGGAGGGAGTCAGATCAGCAGGCAAAGATTTGACCGTGGCAAGGTTGTTAAATGGAATGTGAGAATTGAGGATGGAAAAGAGGGAGAAATGGCAGGATTTAACAGAATTGACTCAGACACGCTCAGGAAGCAGATAAAAAAGTCATGCAAATGCTCAGTCCTCTCACCTATAAGATGATCCAGTGCACTGCCTGGTGTTTATGTCTACTCGTCCACTGAGAGGACTAAGCACTGTTCCAAACCTCTGGAAACTCTGTATTTTTAAAGGGGATTTACTGGCTGGGCCAATGGCTTAGGATTTAGTGCTTTGGGAATTCTGTTCTTTGCTATATTCCTGTTCTTGCTCTGTAGTTTCTAATGAAGGTCACTAACACAGCTCTTGCTCTGGAGAAGAACAAAACTTGTTTTCTCTAGAAAGGATGGCAAACATAGCAAATAACTCCACCTACAACATATCTGGCAGCTGCTGTTGTCAGCCTTAACAAATGTTTCTCCAAAAGACATTATGTAGATATCATTGTGTATAGAGATGCATAAATTAGTGACCCAAATTAACTCAAGTAGCTGATAGAGAAAAATATTCCTTGCATGCAGGGTCAGCATTTCACTGGGCCAAGTTCCAAATAAGCTTTAGCAACTCATTTATGAGGGATAAGTCAACACTGGAAAACAAAGCAGCTGAGAGCTTTTGTGGCACAGACACATCCAGCAGTATTTTTGTCCTGCAATTCCCACCGTGGATCTGCTGTTTCTCACTCTGATTGTCCCTCTGCCAGGTGCATTCAGCTCAGGGAAATGGGCAGGGACAGACTTGACTGAACTGTCAGGCTGTGCAAGAAAAACCGCTCCAGATCTCAGCTGTGTCTCAGATGTACCCATGCTCCAAGTTTTGCGGTGCTGATGGTTTTCAGCATAAAACAGAGATGAAATTTGGGGGTTGCTTTAAAAACGGGTGGAACACACTGAAATAAAACACCTTCTTGTCGTCTCAGAGTTGTGACTTTGAGAGTTGTGGCTGTCTGGGAGCTGCTTAGAAATCAGTGTTTGAGCGAGGCTCAGGCTGTGGGTGAGTTGTGAACTCTGTAATGCCCAATTTAATGACTGGAGTTTCCACCTCCAGACTTTGGAGAGGAGGCAGAAAATCAAGTGTTTGGAATGCAGGGACTTGTCACTATCAGTTACTGGGGTCCCTCATGTACCAAAGCCAAACACTGAGCACAGGTGGGTGGTTGCTTTCTGTGCTGGGCATGAAGAGCAGCTTTAGATTTTGAGTGGTCAAGAAAAACTGTGAAATGAGGAATATGGAAAAGGAGGAACACAGTGTCTCCAGTCTGGGATGCTGCTCACCCCTGCAGCAGCTCAGCTATGGATTGCAAAAAAGCACAAGATGTTGGCCAGGATGGCTCAGAGCTGGCAAACTCCAGGGAAGCAGAAGTTCAGAAGGAAAATGACTCAGGTTCTGCAGAGAAAAGCATGAAAGGAAGATTATGTGGAACAAAATGATGCTGGGAAGGCGGAGTGGATGATCAGGATGAAGGGGAACACAAGAGTCAGATGAGGAAGCAATCATGCAGGACAAACAATGAACAAACAATGGACAAAAAAAAAAGGTAAAAATATCAAAAGTGTCTCTCCACTACAATTTAATTTCTTCACTGTTTGGTGCTGGGGGTTCAAACCAAAACACGAGTGAGTGAGTGAGGTTTGCTTGTGTCAGGCTGTCCATGTGCTGCAGACACAATGTCTAAAATCTGTGATTTGAATGTGCTCTCTCCATCCAGCAATAGATGCTGATAAAATGAAGCCAGAAGCTGAACAGTGAAAAGTAATGTAATTTTCAAAATCTGTAACTTATTTTCTCCCTGTTCCTTAATATCGAGCTGAAATACAGCCAATTTTCTCAAAATGTACTCTGATGTTCTGTCATGTTCCCAGAAGTTAGCTGGCTTTGTGTGTTGCTTTTTTTGGATGTTTTTTATTTGTGGGATGATCTTTTGTTTTGTTTCAGGGGGTTTTTGTTTGTTTTTGGGGTTTTGGTTGTTGTTTGTTGGGTTTTTTTTTCCCAAGGAAATACAAAGAAGTTTCTTCCACAGAAATTTCTTCCAAAGTATTTTTCTTGTCACAGAATTTGACATTCACAACCCACAGTAACATCACACAGATCCACTGTGAATGTGACTCCAAAGTAATGTTTAATTAGGGTACCTCTCTGTGCCTCTGCTGAAAACAGATTGTGCTGGTCAGACTTCTCTGCTCAGCTGAGTTACTCAGCCATGTGTAAATGGTACCAGCAGAGCATTACCTGATTTAAATCCAGTATTCTGATCTCATCTTGATCATTCTCCTCATCTTGATCTTGGGGAGCTGGGAGTCAAGTGGGCTTGCACCACTTGTAGCATTTGCATTTTGCCTGGAAAGTGCAGGGATCGCAGCCATTCCTGGAATCTGTGGACTCAGTAAGACTCAATCCCTGTTGGAGACTTTCATTTGTCTCCTAAACACCTTATTTTCCTTTCAGAGGAACCAAAATTAACTGAATATCGCTGTCTGAACCAAGATTTTCCACAGAGAGGTCTTCTGGGCAGGGGAGCACTGGGTTTGTGGCTCATCCATCAGCATCCTGGAGGAACTGCCACAGGAAAACAACACCTCCTGTCAGTCCCAGCTGCACCCAGAGCTTTCCTGGGACCCTGAGCAGCACTGCAGGACAGGAGCAATCCAGGTAGGAACATTGCTGCTGTGCTGCTCCATGGATGTCCCTGCATCTGAAGTGTGACACACCCCTGCCATGTCCCTGCAGCCACAGAACTGCTCCCGGGAGCCTCTCAGCAGCTGTGCTGCCACGTCAGGCCAGCTCCAGGGGCAGAGAGGAGCTGTAGCTCAGCCAGAACCTCCTCTCAGAGCTTCTTCACAGGACTGCAGTGAAACACCCTGTGCGTGTGGGAGTCAGGTCCTCACTTCCAGTGCTGCCCAGGGGAGAAGAAAGGCAACTCCCTTGGGAAACCCCCAAAAAATGGGAGTCTGGGCCTTGTCAGGCTGTGTAAAGTACAAAGGGTGAGTTCCTCAGGCACAACGCTCCTGGCAATTCCCTCTTCCTGTCTCCTGAGCTTCTCCAAGTGCTGCTCCAGTGCTGTGACATCCGACTTTGAAGCAGCAGAGTGATGAGTGACACAGGTCCTTACAGCCCCTGACATGGACATTGCCATTATGTAATCCGGGTGCCAGCCCAAGTTTATTTTTACAAGCATTTCTGTGCCCTCCATAAGCACTTGGCAATTACTGGTGACACATGCCCCACGGTTTGGGGACATGGGATGGAAAAGGACATCACTGGCTCACAGAGTGTAGCCTCCTGCATATAATCCTGTTAACGAGTCAATCAAGCTTTAATTTGGGACTGGCCGCAGAGTCTGCTGCTCCTGCTGAATTCCTGAGTTAACAGCACAGGTGTCAGGGTGAGGAGATGGACACTGAGGCTGTCCAGCATGGGGAACTTTATATCAATTAATTAGACACCTAAAGATTTTTAAATATTAATTTTGAATCATTTCAAGTCTGCAAATTGAGGGGCTTTTTTACTCTTATGTTTATTTTTGCATTATTTTTTGTATCAACAGGACTAGTGCTAAGAATAACAGATGCAAAGTGGGAAGGTGTTTCAGTATGCAAGAAGAAGACATCTTGCTCAAGGAAAAAAGAAAATATTCATCAAATAAGCAGCAGGCTTTGCTTAATCATTGTTTCTTTGTTAGAGATCAGCTCAATTATAGTGTTATTCAAAACGTAAAGTTAAAAAATACCCAGCCAGGCCCTCAGCTTATACATCTCCAGGGAAACTTATTTTGTAGTTGAAATCAGTGCTCAGGGACAGTCCTTTGTGCAGTTTGGTTTCTCCTCACCTGCCTCCCAGGATGCAAGCACCAGTCCATGGTCTGTTTGCAGTCAGTGATTCCTCCTGGTCACAGCATTTTGGGGTCAGTGTTTGCTCCAGCCCAGACCCCAGGAAAAACCAGACTCCAGGAATCTGGGTTTGCATTGAGACCAGAATTTCTTTTTCTAAAAACCAAAAATATTTCATGACCACACATGGAAAGATGATGATGCAGCTGTGCTCCCCGATAATATAAAACCTACTATTCCTCATGTGAATGAACATTCATCTCATCCCTTCCAAATTCAGAAATTTGGAAACACAACCTTTTAATCCAAAGGAATAAGCATTTCTGGGAGTGGTACCAGTGTTTCCCGAGGTTTGGAGCTCACAGCACTCAGTGACCATGTGGGAATGACTTTCCCTCTGGAGATGGAATGCAGCTGAATAAAAACCTGGGCCAGGGCTTTACCTGGCACTGAGAGAACAAACTGCACTCCCAGCATAAAATCCCTCAGTGTCCTCACTGCCCTCAGGAGCTCAGACACCCAGCAGCCCATCCCATTCCGAAGGGAAGCTGCTTCTGCTGGATTTTCTGTTGAAAAGGCTGAGTATCCTTAACCTTAAACAAATGATTGCTTTCTCTTTGATTTTCTTTGGTGATATAAGAGGATTTGATCTGAAAGCTTTGAAGGCCTGAGCTCTGCCCTGGGCTGGCACTTTCTCTGGACCCCCTGAAGCTGGTGATGTCCTTCCCATCCAGCTCTTAGGTGATGCTTCTGTTCTGACTCTACTGCTGTCTGAGAAGTGATACTCAATTAATTGTGTTCTCTCCTTTTTATTCCTCCCACTCTTTGGCTGCACTATCTATTAGACTGCGAGCTCTCTGGCAGGAGGTATGAGAGTTACCATCTGCCCGTGCAGTGAGGAGCACTCTTAGATGCAAAAAAAAAAAAAAGAGAAATGCTTATGATAGCTCATCAAAAGATCAATTAATGCTAAGGCAGAAAACACTGAAGTCAGGAATTCCCAAATTTGTCCCAGCTTTGAACTGCACTTTTATCAGACAAAGACGATCAAAAACTCCTCTGAGTTACTGGGGACCCTTCTTGAAGCTGCCAAATGTTTGAGCTGCTACTGCAAATCTGGTAAAGCTCTCTGTGGAAAGGCTGAGCACTGAGAGAAGCTGGTTCCAATGTGGAAAGGCTGAGACACACACAACAGAACAATTGAGAAACATCCCTTAAATCTTTGTAGCCAATTACCTCAGTAATTACATGATAAATGTTTAGCAGAACCTCAACTCCCTACAACAAAAGCTACAAACGCTTCTCAGCACTCACAGCGAGCCTAAGCCATAAAATTTGCAACTCCAAAGCCACAAATCATGAATGTAAAAGTCGCAGTTACACAAGAGCACTGGATAAAATATTAAAAGCTCTGATCTATAATACAAGCTGTGTCTCCTGGTGCCTGTCAGGGAGAGGGTGTCACTGAGCACTTCTGCACACCCCGGGTACAGAATGAGACATCTGACTCCCCTGCAAGTGCTGCAGACAATCAGCTTTATTCATTTTCGCATGTCCCAAACTGCCAAGTCCTTGGAACAAAAGATGATGATGATAATAACAGATTAACTCTTCTTTTCTGAGCTCAATCCAGGGAGCTGCCACAATATCGTTTGTGCAATATTCTTTAACAACCTGCAGTTAAAAAGTCAATGGTGGCTTTGAAATAATGGCAGTTGCTCAAAGGTAAAATATTTAAGTTTTGATAAAATAGCAATCCCCTTGTGCTAAGTCCATATAGGTGGAAGGAGAAAGAGAAGAAACAACAAAATCTCATTCCTTCCTTTCAAAGGCGCCTCAGACAGCATTAGCCCTGATCCCACATAGCTGGGCACCCTGGAAATGAGATCCAGGGCACTCAGAACTGGAGTCCTTGCATTCTGAAAGAGGAATTTGGCTTTGCTGAGCCTAAATTTCTGCTCCTTGAAGAATGGGAATGAAACCAAATTGATGAGGGACATGTGGAGATGGGGAAAGCTGACTTGCTGTAAAGAGTGGCAAATACCACTCAGTACACAGAAAATAGGCTGGATTAATGGCTTTGGTCTGTAAGCAGGGCTTGGAAACTGCTCCTGCAAGGCAGATATCACACCACAGCTTCTCCTTAAAGAGTGAACACTCTTCCTGTGTACTCAGTTATGGACTCACAGTTGGTAAAGAGGGACCAAGCACTCCAAAAGCACAAGAAGCTGCTGCATGCATTAACTCTTCAGGACAGCTCCAGGGAATCCTTATTCCCAGCAGAGAGGATCTAATGGGATGAGGATTACAGTGACACGGAATTATCCAGCATAAACAGATGTGAGATAAGTATTGCTGCCACTTCTGTCTCAGTGATGACCAGCAGGACCCCTGCTGGCTTCTCTTCACCCTAAGGACAAGACTGGGAGACCATGGGAGGAACAAGGCCCAAAAACCTGCCCAGGACTGGCAGTTCCTCCTGGGAAACAACAGAGGTGACACTGCAGAGGGATCTGATGCCACAGCTCTGCCTGGGGGTCTGGAGCAATTTTATTTTCCATCAAAATGGCACTGCTGGGGGATTCTGCTGTGAAATGTTCCACTCTGGGGCTGAAGGCAGCTCCCAACACTGCTGCTTCTTTTCCAGGGTGGGGAATCCACCTGACACAGCAGGAGAGGAGCCTCCAGCCCATCCTCCCGCTGTGCTGTGAGGACAGAAGGCAGGAGCACACAGCAGCCTGCAGCAGGTGAGCAGTGCTGCCTGATCCCAGCATCCCAGCTCAACGAGGGGGTGGATGTGGAGGTGACTCAGCTTAGAGGAGCAAGAAGCTGAGCTGAAGCTGAAATCCTACTGAGCCTGGAGCAGTCTCGTTATGGTTTTTAAAGGGATCTTTTCCAAGATGCGAAAATACAGCCTAAGAAACTGTTCTGGCCAGCGTTTGTTACAGGTAACCCCAGCCCTCAGCCCCATTTCTTGGGCTTTGCTGGCTCCTCCTTCCATTTCAGCTTTCCTGAGCTCAGCTGTGATCTCCAGCCCTCATTATTCACTTGGCAGATGTGGCTCAAAGCCATCCCAAGCCTCCCTCTCAGCTGGACAGGTACTGATGCCTTTTTCCTGGTGTTAGGAAAATGAAGCCAGACACAGTTAAGAGGATTGGGGTCTTTACCTCAGTATTTTAATCAGGGTCCTGTTTGATGCATCCACTTCACCCAGGTGACCATGTGATAAAATGCACCCCCATCAGTCACACACACCAGTTCTAGACTTTACACATCAGCAGATCCCACAAGGGAGCCCAATGCTGGGGCTGGGCTGGGCTCAGCTCGAGTTTACAGAATCCTCCTGTCAGGAGACCTTGGGTTCCTGAGGCAGCAGAATGTTTGGTGTCCCTGGCTCTGCAGCTCTGGGCTGTTCAGTCTCAGGCCTGCAGAACACTTACAAAACACTGAGCACTGAACTAAGTAAAGGGTTGCAAGTGTGCATGCTGCTGATACTTGTGGGTACAGAGAACTGTGTAAAAGGTGTATAAAGAAAAGACAAAAATCATTCTGGCATCAGTACCAATGTCCTCGTCACCTCCAACAAGGACTTAACCTGTTCCCTCCCCTCCCAGCAGCACTTCACAGGAGCTGCAACAGCAACCTGAGGCTCAGTCTGACACTTCAAACTTCTCACAACTACCTAATTGTGAGGAGAGTGACCCAAAAAAGCTCCCCCCACACAAACACAGCGTGACAGGAAATGTAATAGCAAATGATTTTTTGCCAGTGCAGAAGAACTATTTTGAGCACTTGGTGTGGACTCCAGCAATCTTGACAAACCTTTTAAGGATTACCAAGCTCTGAAGTAGAAGTTTATTTTCTCAATATTGTGATGCAAGAAGGGACCTGCAAGAGCCACTCTGCTCCTGCTGCTTTCCTTGCAGCGTCACCAGAAGGGAGCAAAAATATCTCCCTCCTCCTCTCTGATACAGCAAAAGTGCAAGGAAAGCAGTTCTGTTCTCTCTCCATCCTCCTGTTGGGCTCCTCTAATCAAACAGAATGAAATGGAAAAGGTTTTTCCTAAAGGCCATTAGACTTTGCTAATTATTGTGAAATGAAGATCAGTTCAAAATAATAATGTGCCTTTTTTAATTTGCTAATATTTACACCATTCCTGAGAGGGAAAAAAGGACAGAGTGGAAGAATAAGAAAAAGGCAGTCTGCAAATGTTTCACTTTCTCTCTCCTATTCCCTAAAGCAGCACTGGTATCAGCTGAAATTAGGAAGGAATATATTGAAATAGTTCTTGCCCACCCAATGAGTTTCTGAGCAGTTGCACAGTGCAGGGGAGCTGGGGTGGAGATGCCTCAGAGAGGACAACACTCACACCTACTGCAAAAATTCTCCTTGCCAGAGACCAGTCAAGGTTTTCTGTAGCTGAATTCCAATCTGCCTCCAAAGAGGGAAGCTCAGGGAAGCCATTTCCAGAGCTGTGCACTCCAGCTGTGTTTCAGAGCTCTGAAACACCTCGATATGACAAGGATCTCATCCAGTACCTGGTTGTGCAGAATACCTTTCTCCTCACACTTAGGCACAATATTGTTTTAGGATTTCAGCAGACAAAATCATGGCCAAAGAAGTGCATGAAGCAGCTCAGGCTGATTGTTCTCAGACAAAGATGTAACAGTTCTAAAATTCACTACCACAAGCTCAAAGATTTTGTTGCAAAACAGTGTTTGCTTAAACCTTCAGCTGATGGACCTAGAAAGAGCAGGAAGAAACCCTCAGTTCTATTGACACCAACAAACCCTCAGTTCTTTCTTGACTTCCTCATTTAAACACATCATGGCTTCACTGCTGGTTTTGTAATTACCTTCAAAGCATTAAGTGTTAACCACAGATTCAAAGAGGGGTTCGAAGATCCTCCACCTCTTACAGTATCCTCTGGTCTAACACCTCCCTCTCCTTTCCATCCTCCTACTGACATTTTACAGAATCATTTACAAATAAATCCTCTGTCTCTGCTGCCTCACCAGGTCTCCAAACAGACCTGCAGCTTTTTGTGCCCCAGCCACTCTTCCCTGATCCATGAGCCCTGCAGGACATGCAAAGCCTCAGGGACCCTCTCCCATCTGGAATCTCACTTTAAAGCCAACTCTTCATTTGCCATTTTTCTTTGAAAATCTACATCACAAATGTGGGTTCTTTCTATTTCTGGTGACATCCCAGCAGAAGAAATATTTTATTAACAAGCCTCCAGCAGGTCTTGTAAACACTGGAATCACCGAGGCTGCATCATCTGGCAAGAACAACCTCCTGGATGGGGTTTGGATCAAGGCAGCCACTGCAGCCCCCAGTCCCTGTTGTCTCATAGCAACGGGATCATTTGCTGAGGAAGCAGCACTGATCACCAGCTGGAGCACTTCTTGTCGTGGCTTATTCATGAGGCAAAGTCAGATGCATCCATGGCTCTGAAATATCACTGGGACATGCCTTGAAACCCAATTTCATCCTCTGTGCCTGAGCTCACAACTCAGCAGCTACCAACAGGAGAAAGGTGCACCTCTTCTTGTTTTCAACAGCAATATTAGAGATACATTCAGGAATATTCCTTACTCTGAGCCACAAGGAGAAGCTGCAGCTCTTAATTTGTCTTTCTCATGGCTACCCGAACCTATCAGAACTTCTTTAATGCTCCCTTCCCAGCAATTTCTGGAGCAAGGAAGATCTCACCACACTGGATTTGTGTTGTTCTCTGTCCAGCGAGCAAAATCAAGTTTTTCTTTTAACAACTGCTTAGATCTAAAAGTAAAGAAAACCCCCAAGGAAGCAAACAAAGGGCAATCACAAGCACAGTCAGGCTTACAGAGGTTCTGTACCAGACTGTTTGTTTGGGTTTGTGGGGAATTTTTTGTAGGATTTAAGGCCACAGTTTACTAAATGAAACTTTTTGGATGAGATAGAAGAAAACCTGAGTTGAAAAACTTCTACATGCAAGATTTGTTGACGAATTGAATTTTGCAATTACCAACCAAAGAGAAGCAAGTGGCAATAACCTCATCATAAACTCCTGAGAAACAAAGCAAGAAACATCCCAAATGTGTGATTAATGAGATCCAAGAAGCTGAGATTATTTGTGTGCAGCCTGCAAGGGAAGGATGTTTTCATCTCAGGCTGCAGGTATGCCATGAGCATAACATAACTGTGCTAATGGAAAAGCAAATCATTTATCAAATGTGATGCTTTGCCTCTGATCTGATGAGCTGGGGAGTATTTGCAAATGAAGGAATTTCTGTGGTTTCATAAAAACCTGGCCGATCTGTCCCTATAACACCACATCCAGTGCTTGTGACTCCAAACAACCAAACAACAGCTGAACCTCGGCTGAGATTTCCAATTGCTTTAAATGTTCAAATTGTTGCTGTATTATGGAAAGTGATAGCACTTTGATAAAAAAGATCCCACTTTGAACATATTTAAGGAATAGCTCTGCTAAGGAAGAGGCTGCTATTTCCCCCTGTTGATTTACAGAGCAAAGCTGTGGTTCAGCAGATGGCTCATTAAATTTTTGCACCGTGACTGTAGTAGGAGAAGGAAAAAAGGAACAAAAAAGAACAAAACCAAACCCCCTCACCACGAACACAGGAATGAGATGCACTGGCTGCTTGTTCCATAATAAAAGCTTTTTTTAGCTTTTATTCATGCACTGATCAGCAGACAATATCTAAACCTACTTTACAAGTGAATTCTCCTCATGTTTACAAGCCAGTCCCTATTTCAAGCTTTGGTTTTGGATAAGACATCTCTTAAAGGAAAGACTGAAAATTCCATCTAGCATTTCCTGCTGTAATTTCTTTTCCTTAAAAACCTTTAAAAGGGAAGATTCCTGTTTGTGATCTGTACACCTTCTGCTAAAATCTGAGTTCCAAGTTTGGACATCTCAGCAACAATCTTTATTGCCATCTATTCCATGGCCTGCCCTTCCTGTTTTCCAAAAACAAAATGCTGTATTTATTTTGAAAATGGGATATCCTGTTGGAAGGCTTTGAGAAAAAAATTAAAAAAGAACACACTGAGCCTGGGACCTCAAGGATTCCTTCCGGTGCCTTAAAAGAAATAAAGAAATAGTTCCAGTCAAGAAAAGGAAATATGGCAGGAAAAAATACTCAGGAGTTGCAGTCAGAGCAATCCTAGAGAAATAAATAGTACAGAAATAATTAGATTTACATAAATGCTTCTTTTCCCATGTACACCCACAGCTTCTTTCAGGAACTGCAAGGAAAGGGGACATGATGGGACAATGGGAAGGGACACACACAGAGAACTGCTGCCACTGAAACAACCAACATTATTAGAGAATTCTATGAATTGGCACTTCTAATATTATATTTAATTAAATGTAGGATCCTATGCTTAGCAAACATTCAAATAAACGTTGTTAACCATGACTCTCTATTCTCAGAATGTCCAAACTCCATATAATTATGCCAAGTGAGTTCTAATTACTTCCTAGAAGTATCTATGCAGATAATCATCTGCCCCCAGACTATCTCATGCTCAGTTGAGCAGCCATAGAAGTCCCAGTGTAACAGATTAGATTTGAGCAGAAATATTTATCCCACTGCTAGGAGTACAAAGATAGAAAATATCTGCTAAATACTTTGATCTTCTTGGATATCAGGCACCACAAAAAGCATGAAATACCATTATACAGCTGTAAAAGTGGAAACAAGGATTGTCATGCAAAACGAATGCAGTCATGCATTTATTCAAGCAGACTGTCTCCCAAATAATCAGAATTTAAACTCTGATACTTCAGAGAAAACTTCAGTAAGCCACACTCTGCACAATCCTGGAAAACTACGCCGACAATCGGAGCTTGAAGCCCAAGGATTGAGAATCTTTAGACATTGTATTTCCCGTGACTCATGCAATTATCACGTCTTATCCAGCTCCTCCTGAGCTCTTTGTTCAGAATCATATCTTGCAGCAGTAAATTGCACATGCCGTTTGTTCTGGGCTAAAAACGACTGCCCCTCCCACTCTGCACCTTGAGAAGAAGAGCAGGGAGAGAGAGAGAGGAGCATCGCTGCCTTTTCCCTCTCTGGAAAACCTTTGCCCCTGGATGTGTTTGCTGTGAGTACCTTCGCTCCCGTTCTGAGGGTTCAGCACAGAGAGCTCCCATCAAAGGGGCACTCGCAGGTATTGTCACTTCCCAAATAAACAGATTAAATGCCCACACATTCCTATTTTAAGCCCCTCTCTCGCTGCAGCGTGGCAGGTGCTGTGCACTTAAAGCTGTACAGCCACAAAATCCCACAGAGCGACCTCAGAGCTCCTCTCAGGGTGATGTTGGAAGCTCTGCTTTTAACACCAAACTCGAGTGTTTCCAACTCAAGAGTTTTTACACCAGGATTTACAGAAATACATTCAGCTAGCCAGTGCAAGTGAACCCAAAGTATTTGATTTATTTTTAATAATCTCATCTGGTTCATAATGAATATTTAACAATGGCAATTGCGAGCCTACGACTTAGAGTAGCTCCCCTCAACAGGGCACAGCCAAGAGAAAGAACTGAAAGGCTCTTTTTGAGTTTACTGAGTAATTTCTGAAGCCTGGAAAGCACTCAGAGAGCCATATGCAAGCTTAATGCTCACAAACTCGTATTTCAGCAGCTGAGCATGAACTTGTGTCCATAATAGGACGTTGGGAGAGACTGAGTCCAGTTCTCTCAGTGACCTGAGCCTCTCTGTTCATAAACCATGGTGAAGAACAGGATTTTGCCATTGTACCCCTGAACAGCTCAAGATTCATTGCCATAAATGAAATATTAAATCATGTGGCAACAGCAGAACAGAACTGAGCAGTTCTAAAACCTGGCTCTAGGTTTCCTCAGCTGCTGTCCAGAATCTTTATGTTTCTGCTCTCACCAAACAGCTGCACACTCAAAAATTTGGGCTGGAAGCATCATCAGTAGCAGTGAATTGGTGATGAGGTGCTGTGTGATGCCCTCTGAGCCAGACAATACAAAACCTAATATTCCCAATGCACTTTTCCCTTTGCAATTCCCACTTTTCTCCACGTCATCTATTTCTTTGCCTATTAATCCCACAGTCACTTTTGTCCTTGCTTGTGGCCCCTTTCATTCGTGCAAACTCCAAATTCCTGCACCACTGTGAGGAGAGCCTTGAATATCAATGGGAACAGAGCTTGGGGAGCTCTTGGGGACACTTACCTGGAACCTCCAAATAAAACCACAAAATCTGGGGCTTTAAACAATAGTATTGAGTTTAATTTTCAGGGAAATAAATGATTAGTTGGGGGGTTTTGTTTGTTTGGGGGGGGGTTTGGTAGTTTCTTTTGGGTTTGGGGGGTTTTGGATGGTTTGGGGTTTTGGGGGGTTATTTTTGGAGGTGAGGAATTGGTGGGGCAGTGGAAAAAGCTGGATGCAGGGATTCGGATGGGGATAATTTCTGTGCTAATGCTCTTTCACACGGAGCTGGGGGTGGGGATTTAATCAATGTTGGTATTAAACGGAGCTGTGAAAGTTGCTGCAGGCAGCACTACATTGATCCTTTTTTAGCTTGGTCAATCACTAAGTACAAATCCGGGTGGCAGCTCACAGGTACTCCGTCAGCCCAGGCTTGGCCCGTGCGATGGATTCAAAGTGCCACCTAGTGGGAATTGGCACTTCGGAGAGCCCAACGCGGTGACTTGAATTCAGGAAATTCCTGAATTTAGTTCCTACACAGCTGCAGGAAATGCACCTGCGGATCCCTCACCTATGCTGAGACACTCTCGAATCCAGGGATATTTTCCATACTAAAGGAAGGGGGGAAAAACACATTTCCGAAAAGAAAAAAGAAAAATCCTTTATGTTAGTTAAGAATTCAATTAAGGTAATCCACAGTCTGTGCTCAGCAGCCAAGTGCCCAATCCAGAATGTGCTGTTAGTGCCAGGCGTTCACAGAGCTCCCAAAAGCATCACCCGAGGTAAAGAATTTCCCTAGACAGGATTTAATATTAAAAACCAACACCATTTCCTTCTAAATTTCAAGGAGCTGCAGACAGGGGGTTTCCAGCAGCAGAGAAGGGTTCACCACAAACACAAAATCCCACGGATGGGAAGGCTGGATCCCATTTTGCTGCTCACGGAGCTGCCAGCAGGAATTTCAGCAGGGACTGGAGCCGTGTGCTGTGCTCAGGTGTGAAGTGACCAAAGAGAGGTTTCTGTGGGCAGCAGAGGGGCAGCTGAGGCAGCAGCACTGAACACAGGCTGGGGAGCTCCTTGCACTTTTCCTGGGAAGGTCTGGAGCAGGGAATGATGGGGTTAATGGTGCCACAATGTCACCACTTCCAATCCCACTGCAGCAGGGCCTGACTCACACAGCCCAAGGAGATCAAGAGCATTGCAAGGTGTTCAAATTCAAAGCACAGAAAATGAGGAAAGGAGATTCTTTTTTCCAGAACTAGGAGTATTCTCAGAGTTCCTGTGAGAGAGCTGTTTACTTTAGCCATCCTAAAGTATATATTAGCATCTGTTAGCTGGAAGTTGGGGGCATTATTTTAAGAGCATATACATTGATTTTAAAAGAAAAGACACTTGAAGCACAGCTACTCTTTAGAGAATACAGGATTAAAATGTCACAGTCCTGCTCTAGGCTCCTCACTGTCACCACCTCCTGAGACTGTTCCCTGGTGTGCAGGGATGTGACATTCCAGCCCTGCAGTGTCCCAGCCCTGCCTGCTCACCCCCCCAGCTCTGTCACAGCTCACCAATCCCACTCTGGATTGCAGCACCTTTCAGACCTTTTTAGCCCGGAAAATTCTTTGTAAAAGTTAGTTTTTAAAAGCCTGGCAGATTCCATAACAGTCCTCTTCAGGTTTCAAAGGAGAGATGTTACCATTCGTCAGATCAGAGCAAAAATCCCTGCAACACATCCGGAATTCCAAGGCAGGATTCTTCAGGAGCTTTGCTGGGACACGTGACAGACACGAGCCCTGCTCCAAACAGAACTGAACCGGCTGAGAACTTTGCAATCTGAAGAAGGTGATGGTCCCTGCAGGGCCGGGAGGTGTCCTTGCCATGCAGGCAGCTGACCACCAGCTGTCCCCATTGCTTCACCGGAGTCAGGGATCAGGCTGGGAACGGCAACACGCCTCCAAAAATGGGTGCTGCTGCTCTTTGGAGACCAGAAAGAAAAAAATGAAAGCTCAGAAAAATAAAACAGAGCTCCTGGAGTTCTGTCGGTCCCTAGATATGAAAGTGGGATGTGTAGGAGAAGGTTTGCATGCCAGGACAGGGATGTGGGTACAGCATGAGACAGCTCAGCTTGGAAACACAGGGATGGGACTTCAGCAGATCCACGGCTTCGTGACATGACAAGGAAAGCTCTGGAGATTCATTCACACAGCAGAAGAGGACCAGAGCATGCCAGGTGTTGCTGCCTGGTCTCTGCCCTCACCATCATCAACACATGACAAAACCTCCTGCAGAGTTGTTTTCCCAGCTAGGATCTCTGGTGGACACCACTTCCCAGCTTCAGACAATGGAAACTATTCTAACTTAGAACTGGGAAAACTGCATCTTAGAGAGGCCCGAGGTGAAGGTGTTTTAGGATCATCTCAACGAAGTTCTTTTCTCTCCTGAGAACTCAAGGCGATTTCTCATTTCCATTCACTTTGCATTTGAGAATTTTGAAAATGTTCCATTTTAAATGAACTATATTAATATGTGATTATTCACTTAGCTCCAGCAATTACAGTTTAATGACTGGGGTTTAACTAATAGGTAAGATTGAAATGATATCAATTATAAAAGCTTGGGCTAACCAAACCCAAAGTACAGCTTGCTGGAGCCAGACCAACTTAGGGTACTCGGAATCCAAAGGAATCTGTTTCCTGCTTAGTGGGCACAGCGTGTGGCCAGAGGAGCAAAGCACTGTCAGTGTAACCATCCCAGATTGTAAAGTCCTTTCTTTAAGCACTATGGAAGAGGAAAAATCTCGTTCCATGTCATTATATCTATGTATTATTGAAAGCATCAAAAGGTATTTTATGTCATTTTCCTAATACAGAGGATAATCACTATTTTACTGCTTTCAGTAGATCCCTGAGCCAACTTAAACAATTGTGAAGAACTGATCAAAATGTTCCTCGTGGAACAATACTGCAGTGGGTGAGAATGAATCCATGACTGGAGCCTGGTGTGTCCAACATTCCTGAACACAGATCCAACTCAGCCCTTTTGCTGTGGGTCTGCCAGGTGGACAAAGCCTGCAGGAAAAATTTTGTTGAATGAATATAATTAGAATATTTTGCAGACAGCTGGAGGGTTCCAGTAAAGGAGCAAATGCTGCTTCCTCTGGCTGATTTATTGCTACACCTGCACTCAGGAGAGGCTCTGAAATGCCTACAAGGATGAGGCTTCAACGGTTTTGAAGAGGAAGAAAGGAAATAAAATCAACTTACAACAAAAAGATGTAAAGAATCATTCTTTGTAGCTATTTCAACACTTAAGAGCTACTGAGCAACCACAGTGCTCTAAATTCGAGAAAGGGGGAAAACACTTGAGTTAAAAAATAAGAAGATCCCACTACATTAAAACCACACTTTAACTACAGACAGGCTGTCCAGAGACACCTCATTCCTAATTTGACAATTGTGATTTATTTTGCTGCTGCAGGAGAATGAAGCAGTTCAGATCCATGACACACAGATCACTGACTTCCCTGGATTTCAGAAGTCCTTCCCAGCAGCTCTGCTGGGTAATTTTGAGTGGCCAGCTGTCACAGATGTGCAAATTGCAACTGAGTGAGCTCACACATGCAAGCAGCAGAAACAGCTTCTGGCAACTTCCCGCCACCTAATGATTTTTAAAATACCTCTCAGAAATTACATCAGCCCCCAAAAACACAACAAGCAAAAAAAGCACGAATTTTACCCCAGCACACAGCAGGAAAATCTGAGATACTCCGAGCAGGGAGCTGTGCTGCTGAAATCATCCATCAGAAAAGCTTTTTCCACAACTTCAGCCCCAAGGCAGGTTGTGAATGCTGCCTAAGGACACCGTTCTCTCACTAAAGGAAACTACGGTGTTGTCAGGCGGGCAAAGTGATTCCTTCCTCCCGGGAACCTGGAAGTTGAAATGGTGTTAAAGTGCAAAAGACTCAGAGAAAAAATACACCTCTGAACAAAGAAAAAACTCATGATACTTTGCACCTGTTTAAGGAAAAACTCCTTTTAACAAGTCGGATCATTAATAAAGGTGCAATTAAGTATCACATCATTAAAGGAACAGGAATGAAAACAGGGTGAACTCCCATTAATAGACAATGCTAAGGTGTCTATCTCATTTAAAAAAACAGAAATCCACACTTTCTCTTCTTGCTCCTGGTTACAGATGTTCTCCTGCGGATTTGTTACTCACAAACATGAGATTGCTCCTGAAAGTTGAGAAACTGCTTTCCTGAGCTAAAAAGCTATAATCTGTTCCCATATTTCCAAGAAAAGGTGTTACTTATTGTGAAGAAGCACAGCAATGAGAACAAATAAAACCTTCAGGGAAAACGATCACTCATTTCAATATCACAACAAGACACAAGCACGGGGAAAGTGACAAATTCTGCATTCTCTCAATAACAGATTCCCTTTCTGTGAATGCTGGAGGTTAGAACAGAGGAACTTCAATCACTGAGGCAAGCAGCCAGCTCATGAATAGCTGGCTAACATCAACAAGACTATTAGTATGAACAAATGCTCAAAATGACTATGAGACTTCTTGTATATCCTTTGTAATGGTAAAATCACCGGGAGTGCTGTGGTTTCTAAGTGCTCTCCCACACAGAGGAAGAGCTGAAGTCAAGAGGAGTGCTCATGTGAGGAGCTCTGTAAGAGCTGCAGTTAAACACTGAGCTGCTCCTTTGGTTTTATTTTTAAAAAGCAGAGCACATTGGAGCAGAACTTCTACAGGACCAGGCTTTGAGTAACTCTAATCGAGTGCCTGAAGTGAGATCCTGACATGCACTGCTCAAGGAAAATACAACTTCTACTGCCTGACCAGTTATGGTTAACTACGTGCTCAGCTCTGCTGGAAGACCACGAGATTTCAAACCCCGTCCTCAAAGTAAAGAACGGGGCTGGCAATACATAAAGATCTGTGAGAAAGGAAGCACTGGAACTAGCAGCAAGGTGGGGTTGCCTGCATGGGCAGCCCTTCATTTGAATGCAAATGTAATTTTGGGGCAGGCAGTTATCTGTGACATCAGGCAGGACCTTAGTAAACTGTTACCACCAGCACCTGGTAAAACCATTGTTAATCATGTGTAGTAAAGGGACATCAGGGCTAGCAGGAGTCATTTATAGAGCCAGGCTGGGCTAGAAAAGAGAGAAAGAAAGAGGAGGGGAAGGGAGATCAAACAAACCCTGCGAGGAGCAGGATGTCCCAGCAAGACAAAGGCGGGCTGTGAGCATCATGTACGTGAGCTATCTGTTGGATAAGGACAGCAGCATGTATCCAGGATCTGCCAGGTGCACCAGCAACAACCTGCCCGTGCAAAACTTCGTGTCTGCCCCAGCCTACTCCGACTACATGGGATACCACCCCGTGCCAGCCCTGGACAGCCACGGGCAGCCGGCCCCGGCCTGGGGCTCCCACTACGGCCCCCAGCGCGAGGACTGGAGCGCCTACGGCCCAGGCCCTTCCAGCGCCGTGCCCGCTGCCCACATCAACGGCTCGTCCCCTGGCCAGGGCTCCTTCAGCTCTGCTGATTACAGCTCCCTGCACCCCGCTGCTGCCGCGGCGGGGTTACCTCCTGTAGATACAATCGCTGCCCAGCAAATCTCTCCCAACAGCCAAAGGCACAGCTCTTATGAGTGGATGAGGAAAACGGTGCAATCCACTTCCACAGGTAGGAGGGCACGGAGGGTTTGTGCTGAGAAGAGGTTTTTGCTTGTTGTTGTGGTGTTGTGGGGGTTTTGCAGGTTCCCTGTTCAGAGGGAAGGATTCAGGGTAATAAAGAAAGGTGCTGATTGCTCTGAAGGATTTGCTTGCTAGAAGTTAAGTATTGGTTCAATTATTTGATCCGTCGATCCTTCCCTGTTCAGAGGGAAGGATTCAGGTTAATAAACAAAGGTGCTGATTGCTCTGAAGGATTCTCTTGCTAGCAGTTAAGTATTGGTTCAATTATTTGATCCGTCAACTATTTCTTATGTTTCTTGCTTGACCTTTAATTCTGTGGGAAATGCAAAGCAATGTCCTTTCACTGCTCACTTCAGATATGTTTTTAAAGTTTGTGATGTCCAATAGTTGCTCTTAAGAGGAGTTCTATAATTGGGATGAAACAAAAAATACCGTATTCACCACCACCTATACTTTGCTTACTTCCCTCAAGTTTTGGAGTACCCAGGAAAAGTTCAATAAATAAAATATCCACAGCAGGGGCTTGGCAGTAAGGCTGTATAGCAGAAACAACTCCTCCAAACCTCAGAACACTGAAATAAGATCTGCAAGATCAAACAATGAGTCAAGGCTTTAAAAACGGGGATGATAAGGAAAGGCTTGCTTCACTTTGTGGTAGCAGCTCTCAGAATATGCAGGAATACAAAGATCCATGGCAACACAGCCTGGTAATACAGCCACAGATCAGGCCCTGCTGCATGACACTCAAGGAGTACAAAACAATTCTTCTATATTGCATTTAACCAGTAAAAATAAACCATAAAGCTTGAGGGAAAGGTTACGTTTGTTTGGGATGAGGAACAAGAGGAAAAAGTATAAATATTGAGGGTCTCTGAAACAAAAATATGTAACCTGTATATGAAAAAAATACTAAACAAGAAAGGGGAGAAGGAAAAGAGGGGAAACTGCCTGAAAAGAACAGAGGCTTAATCTGCTGTATGAAAGTATTTGATCCTCTGAGGTGCTGAGCAGCTTTGACATGCACTGAGATCAGCAGAAATTAGGGATGCTCAATTCCTCCCCTAAAGAGATGCTCCCATATTTCAATGTTGCATCCCAGGATGGCTCCTTCCCTCTCCCTCCCTCCCACCCCAGCTCTGTTCCACACATCCCTGCAAATAAAAGGCTTCAAAGCAGGGACTGAATCAATCCCTGGTGAAAAGCAATTACTTAAAACATATATTAGAGAATTGAAAGCAACTGCATAGAAAAGATGTCTGTATGAAAATAATGCATCTAATTTGTATGAGCAGAGTCATCCTGACTCCTGCTGAACACAACTTTAGTCCATGGAGAGTCCACAGAATCCAACAGAACAATCAGAACTGTGCTCTGTGTGAATAAGAATTCGGGGGGATAAAAAAGTTTGTGTTTATAAAATCATATTTGTTCTTCCCTGAATATTATCCAAGAAAAACAAAAGAGGGCCTGTTTTGAAAAAAAAACTTGTGACTTAACTTTGAGGAGTCCTTACAAGGGCAACAAAATTGCTCATAAATTGTGGGATTTACAGATGGCAGAAGCTTTGCTCAAAACCCAGTGCTCCTCATGCCTTCCTTACCTGCTCTGTGCTCCTGTGAATTCCCATCACACCAAGGGAGCAAGGCCTGGCTTGTTCAGTCTGTCCCTTTGATAGAGGGGTCTGGGACAGACTGATACAGCACACACACATCTATACACATAATATATCACATTCTAATTGCTGCTCAAGAGGCACTTAGAGATTTCTAACTTTCCAAATTTCAAGCCTGCAAAGGACAGAGCATTCACAGGAGTGTCTCATTTCTGGAGTGGTCCAACAGTATATTGAGGATATCTGTGTCCAGAACTGGAGCAGTCAGATGCCTCAGGAACAGACACTCCTAAATGTCCCTGGGCCACTGGAAGGCTACATTTAAAAGTTACTGGGTGCTGCTTTAGGGAAAAATCCAGGGAAGGAATTATTCTGCTGCTTCTTCCCCTCTTACACATATCAGTTTTTCTGCTAGGCCAGGCAGGCTCAGTGCCAGCAGATCTGCTTCATTTGGGTTGATTCCTTTCTCTTCCTTCACTCCTTTCCCTCTGTCTTTTTCTGTTTAAAAGCAAAGGCACTATTGCTATTCATGGTTTAAAAAAAAAAAATTAAGAATATTTTCCCTTGCAGCAGTGTCAGCTCTGGGAAAGCACCTGGGTGAGTTTGGTCCTGTTCATGCAAGTGTTGCAGTGATTTCAGGTGTGACCAGGCTCACTGCAAATGTTGTTTGCTGCATCATGATCAAACTCTCCAGCATTTTCTTAAATGGCATCCAATTCTTTTTACATCCTTAAAGCTGTGTGTGTTCACTGGGCATTATCATTCTGTCTCTGCAAAACCTTTGGGAATTGCAGTAAAGGTCAGGTGTAGGCCAAAATGAAGGAATCACACTTATTAGTTATTAGCTTTCCTTATTCCCTGTGAATAGATGCAAACTACTGCTCTTAATTATATAAAAAAATGAGGCTTAGACTTACCTGAGGTGATCTCAACAGAAACTGTTTAGTTTGTCTAAATTTTGTTATTTCTTCCTTACATGCTGCAAAGCACTAATTATCAATACTTTATAATAATATTTCACTGTGAAAATAACTATCAAAGCAAGTAATTTTTGCAACATATTCTCAGAAGTGTGCAAGAAATGTCCCTGCAATCTTATCCCTTTAATACTGGGAGAGATTTTTGCCACAGGTTCACTCATTTTGAGTAGTCTGGCTTGGAGCAGCTACAGAAAGAAGGCCCTAAATCCATGGCATTCCCATCTCCAGAGATATCATGGTTATTTTCTCTTACTGGTGCTTTGTGGGCTCATGCCTTGACAGATGACAAACAAAACACTTTATTGCCATTTCTACCACTGCCTCATGCCCTGCAGGTCTTTTGATACTCTGTTATCTACACAACTAACCTGGAACAAAGGAAGAAATTATTTTAAGTTTTCCTCTGTAACTTTAAAAACAACATCAATGTAGAACCATGTGTTCCACTGATGTAAAATGAAATTTTTGAGGTTATGCTACCTGAAACCCCTGGAAGATCCCAGTATTTAATATGAGACTGCAGGATGGCTGAGTGTCTGTGCCTGCCCTGGCTCTGCAGGGATTGGGGTTTGATCCAGGGCCCTGTCCCTGCACTCCTCAGGGTACAGGAAAAGCCAATGTGTTCTGACTCAGAGCACTTGAAGGAGGAAGCACTGAGCACTCAGGATTTTCAGCCACAAACACTGAGAGAAAAGACTCTTCTCCAACCTTTACACTGCTCCTGCTTCCTCAGCTTCCCCTTGGAGAGGAGACAAGAAGCAATTTTAACACAGAACAGAGCAAAACCACGCTAGAAATGGGAGGTGGTAATTCCACACACACATACAAGACATAATTACAGGCAAATTCTTTGATGGAAAGTAGAATAAAACCATCTTAGAAGAAGCTACAAATCTCATCCTGTTGATTTCAGGATTTTTATGGAGCTATGTCATCACTCACACAGGAGTAGACTTGACTTTATGACTGTGTGAGAAAACAACACACACCTGTGGTAAAAGTGTGCCCAAAACACTGAGTTTGAGCAGTGAGCTCCCAGGAGAATTTGCTCACAAAGCTGAAAGTGCACCTTAAGATCTGCACTTATGTTACCATAAAACAGGGTGGGGACAAGTTTTGAAACAGGTGAACTAATCCAGAGTGGAGATTTTTCCTGTAGATCACAACTCTCCTGTCATTCTTCAATAAAAATTTACTCTGCAGACATAAATGCAGTTTTTCTGCTGCTGATGACAGGTAGTGAGAGCATCGTGACCAAAGGCACTGTAAATGTATCACTCTTGGTCTCTGAAGGAAGAGGTTATATTCCCTCAAGTCTAAGGAAGAGGAACAAGCCTCTTGAGAGGTCATTCCTGTAAAATGCTGAATGCTAAAGAACATACAACACTTGGGGAAATCTCAGTTAATCACTTCCCACTGGCAGTGGCATTTCCCATGGTTTGCCACACAGAAATCCACCTATATTTTCTGCAAGCTGGGCCTTCTGCCTGTCCAGTCATTGCTTAAAGAGAATAAAAATGGCTCTGCTTCAGATCCAATTCCCTCTGTAGGATGATGATGAATAGAAAAGTTTACACTAGCAAAGGGAAGAACAGAATTTGTCCAATGAGCTTTATTCCAGAATATCAGAACATACTTAAAACCGAAAACAGAAGGGAAAATTCCAATCTGTTTAAAGTTCCCAATTCTATAACCTTATTCTGGATTTCTCAGCATGAATAATCTGAGTATGGATAAAAGAACAGAGGAGCAAGACGCAGCAGAAAATACAAACATAGAATTTCACCATGTTTCCCAAACCTTTATGCACATAACTTTGCAGTAATGCACGGGACCAGGACACCTACTCAGCACACCAAAGGTTCTAGCAGGAATATTATCAATGTCATATTTTCTAATACAGTGGTTGGTGGGGTTTTTTAAGTTTAGCTTGGCAGAACATCGTGTGCAGCACAATGCTTGTCTTCAAAACTTATTTTAAATTACTTTTGCCTCACAATTTCAATTAAGTCAGTGAAATTACTGACTTAAATCAGTAATTACTTTTCCTATACTTTTAAAGTACATAAGTAGTTAGAGTCCTAAACAAAACTCTGAGGCCTGATCTCTGTCAGTCTATGTCTTTATAAACTGAAAACTTAATACCAGTTTTTTAATACTAAAGTAACAGAGAGATGCAGGTGGGAACTGAGCATATCCTCAGGCCAGAAGCTGTTTCACATTTCTGGGATGATTTAAGGTAACATGCAGTCACCATGTACAGACAGAAGTTCCTCTGAAACCCTGCTAACCCCTGCAATCCAGGCTGCAGTGCTTTGTCAGCAATCCCACAGCAATCCCACACTACCCTATCCTAGGACATCTCAGGCAGGTTCTGGATTTTATGAAAGATTTGCTGGTTTCAGTGCTTGCAGAATATTCCTGAAAAGTTAAGAGGGGAGGCTCTGAAAGAGGGCCCAGGGCTGGTTCTAATGCAAATTTATTTTGCTTTGTAAACTAGTTGTGAGGTCCGATGGTGGGGTTTTTTTTTTTCCTTTCCTGGCCTACATTGTCTGAGGTTTTGAGGCCTATCTGTCATATTGAGGCAACAGACCCTTTTAACACTTCTCTTTGCTTTGATATGCAGTCTTGTCTCTTCCTTCTCCCTCTTTTCTTCAGGAGTTATATTGCCGGAAAGGGTGATGATTTTCACAGCAAATAAAGAGGCCTTCTCCCAGCTTTATTGTCTTCAGAAGAAATGCTCTGTGAATTTTATGACCAATGGGAAAGCTGTTCCCTTCCCCCCAACTCAAAACTTGGCCAGTCACAAAAATTGCCAGGCTGGGTGTGATGGAAGAGCATTGTTAACATATATCCCACTAAAAGATTTCCAGCTCTGAAATGTCTCATTTCTTGCTGGTCCAAAGGCACTCCTCAGGAGTCACCATTGCAAAAGAGGGGTTTGACAAAACTCCCTCTTCTTAAACAGCTCATTAAAGGCAGGAAATCCACTCCCCCAGCACAAAGGCAAGCAGGCTGCAAAGGTAGCTGCTTCAAAGCCCTTTTGTTTCATTTCTCTGCCACCCGAGCACCAATAACTCACCAGCCACAATTCCATGGTGGAACTGTCCATTCCAGAACATATTCCCTATAGAACTGACACTAGAGATGATTATAATTTTAACCTGTCATTAACAAAATATTCATTAGGACGGTACAAAGTCAAAAGTTGGCTATTTGGCTCACCTAAGTGAGGAAAAGGTGCAGCATTTCACTAAAGAATTGGATTAATATATTAACTTTTATCACTGCATCACTGGATTCTGCCATTATGTCCTGAGAAGTGAAGAACATCCTCCCGCTGTCCACGGGGTGAATCCATTAGTGCTTTTACTCAGTTAATATTGCTCCTGGAAATAAAATGCATCCCTGCAATTAAAACCAGTAGAAATTCTGCAGATCACAGCAGAGTGGATCTGCTCTGTCTAACAGATGGAATTGGGAAGCTGAAGTCCCAAAGTGTTTAGGGAGAGGTTCTGCTGCTGCTGTTTGTTAACCCTGGCAAATAAAAGTGTACTTTGCCTTTGAAAGGAAATGCCATGTGCAGGCTAATTCCAGCCCAGCTTCAACAAAGGCAGCATGAAGACTCTCACTGACATAGGGAGAGTAAAGGCCTAACAAACTAAAACAGGGCTCTGCCAGAGCTAAAAGTGTCTCTTGGAAACTCTGGCAGATCTCAGCTCCCACTGTCTCTTGTCTCTCACAGTAAATATTACTCTACACAGAAAAAAAAATCAAATTATTAAAGAGAAGATTTATGTGGCAAATCAGGGAAATTTTTTTCTCAGAGCATTTCTCAGAATTTCCTCACTTTCTCCTTTTTACTTTTTAAATTATTTTCTTAACTTTAAGAAAGAAATTAGATGCCAAAGCTCCCGATCTTCCTTCAAAAAGAATCCAGATATTATCAATTGTACTAAAAAAAACCTCTGAGGGTTATTCATACAGAAATAAAGGATGTTATGGGAGAAAGTTCTTTTTTCCATGTACATTTAATTTCTTCTTCAGCTTAAAAAGAAAAAAAAACAAAGCAATCCTCTCCTACTCAGGTAATAAGGGTTTAAGCACTTAAAACCAAAAACAGGAAGGTTTTTCTTGAAGTTTACCACCTTGTTGTGGCAATACAGGAACATTTGATATTTGTCTGTGCCTTCTGAATGAGAACAGAGGTCAAGATAAGATCACCTTGTTGCTCCTTTGTGTACTCCATCTTAACAACACAAAGGACACTAAGGAAACATGTTAAACATTTTGTCCCATAGAATGACCCCAAATTCTCATTTGAAGAGGAAAAAAAACCCTCAACCAAACCACCAGTTAGAGAGATCAAAAGTTAAAAAATATCAAGTGAGGCATTAAAGCACCACAGGTGACCATATGTTAAACAAACAATTTACACTTCTAGTGAAGGAAAACAAATGTCCTGCTAGTTATGTGGACTGCACTGAATCACTGCTGTTCCTTAGAGACTCTACAATTCTTACCTTAATGTTGTAAAATTAGCAGCACTTTTCACTTGATTATCAGTGTAAACCTCTCTGAGCTAATCCTGCTCTCACTGCAGTTTCACAGTGGTGGAAATGCCAGTGAGTGGGAACGTCCTGTACAGCTTCCCCAGGCAGGCAGCACCTTCACAGGCAGGGAACAGATCTCAGACATGGACTGAGCAGAACCCACAGCCTAAGGAGCAACCTCACACCTATTTTCCCTATTGAAATATTCCAAGTAATCGAGCTGATGGCCCTAAGAAGAGTTGGAAGATGGCCAGAGCATTGTAAAGGCACTTTTGATGCTCTCCCAGGGTTGGACACCATGGAGCATGGAAGCTAAAGGACCAAATTCTCATGCAGACTTGGTTCTGCAAGCCTGGGGGCAGTCCTGGAGAACCCCTGTCTTGTAGGGTGAACCAGAACCATCCCCATGCAGGATTTATTTACAGCATTGCACTGCCCAGGACTTCCAGTGCTCACCAGCTCTGGATCTGGGACCTATACAAACAGTACAAAGAGGAGTAGAGCCTGAAAAAACTTCTGATGCAAGCAATAGGATGGTGAGCCAAAAATTCTTAGGAGCAGCAAAGTCCTGACTGTCAAATACTGGAAGAGGCAAAAGTGACCCTTTATAGTGTGCATGGCAAGTGGAAGGCAAGGCTAACTGTAAATATGTTCCATAAAAACAAAGAGACATCACATCTCCCTCCTCAGATGGGAGGGAAAACATTAACCCAACTCATCAGTTAAGGGATAAAGTTCTTCAAAATTCTGCTATAGTCCTGTACCCTGAATTCCCACCTTTGGATGCTGTGAAACTTCAAAAGCAAGGGGGGTGGGAAGAGGAGCTGGGAGGAATCAGGCCTTTGGCAGCACTGAGAGATGACCCCTTCAGCTCCTCTCCCCTGCCAGGGGAAGCTGATGGCTCTGGGGCTCTGTGCCTTCAGGATCTATTCAGACACTGACACTTTACCAACTCCATGAGAGTTCCACCCCATTCAAAATTAACTGCTCTTATTAGAGTGTAATTATTAGGAGCTTGTGGGACCTGTTTCTTGGAGTTAGGCATCCCCATAGCCTTGTCAGAAGAAGTTCTGTAAGCAAACAGGAGCTGCTGTGCAAAGCCAAATGACACCTGTAGCAACAGCACAACAGCAGACAGGTACAGGTAGAACACCTCCAGTTCTGTGCATCACCTCAGAGAACCTGAACCTGAGGGGGCTCTTCTGCTGCAGCAATCACTGAGGACACAGATTCACAACCTCCAGCACCACAGTGGAACACAGGGCAAAAAAAATACTGAAAATATATTCCCTGTCCCAGACAATTCACTGGTTAAATAGGTACATCTGAAGGAATGTCTATATAAATACAGGGAAACAAGGAAGCATCAAAAAATGGTAATATTGTGGTCAGCAAGGATGGTAACACTGCTCTTAACACAACAATGACCCAATCTGTTAAAAATGTGGGGAGACCTCAGGCTTTGGCTTTAAGCAGGTGCTGATCTCCAACATACTGATTGCCTAATATGAGCATAAACCACAGAGGAATGGAAGCAGCAGCAGCCTTTCCCCTTCTCAGCCCTCTTTCAGTGCAGCCACACATTCTGCCCTCAGAAATGGCCCCGTAGGGAATCCATAAAATTTCAGCTCCTTGCATCTGTGTTCCCTGGCTCCTGTCATCTGCCACTGCCTTTCAATGCCCTGGATGCTGCTGAGCCCTGTCTGCTGCACTCAGCTGCACCCACAGCTGAAGGGAGGCAGCAGTGCTGCTCCCAAAACAGCAGATGCTGCACTTCCCTGCCCATTGTGAAGTATTATTGCTTGCCTTTTCTCTTTTTTATGAACTGAAAATCTGTGTTCCTGTTCCCTGTGCTCTTATGAGGCCGTGGGCAGATTGTGCCACACTTGAGGGGAAAACACAATCTCCAAATTGCAGTCACAATCACAACGTTGTAGGAATTTTTCTAGTAACAAGACATGAGGAACTTTGAAAGCTCTGTGACTTTTCTGTGCAGTAAAATGTCCTTCACAATTTTCTCTGAGGCAGGTAAGAGTGTCAGCTCTAGGGACAGAGAGACAAGAGCAATTCAACAGCAGGCAGGAAGTTTGCAGCAGAGCTGGGAACAGAACCCAGGTTTCCTGGCTCCTTATTCTTACCAGGATTGCCTTTCCTTTCCCAAATGATAACAGAGGGGTGATAAAGAATAGAGAAGCAGTTTATTATCTATTTACTAAGGAGCAAACCTAATATCTGATGGTATGAACCTCTTGTGTTGTAAATCAGGACCGAGTCAAGGGAGTTTCTCTGGGTAAGTGCATAGAGAATCAGACCTAAAATCCCCACAGATATTTTCAAATGTAAAGCCAGATATTTTGTGTTACCAAAGTGAAAAAATTCTAGCTTGAAGCAATGTGTTCTTCTTTCAAAACAGGTAAAACAAGAACTAGAGAGAAGTACCGAGTGGTTTACACAGATCACCAGAGATTAGAATTAGAGAAGGAGTTTCACTACAACAGATACATCACAATCAGGAGGAAGTCTGAGCTCGCTGCAAACCTAAGGCTTTCCGAGAGACAGGTAGAGTATGGATCACACACCCAGGCTTTCCTTTGAATTCATGATTGCTGCTGAGGAGATAACTGCATGGCTAAAACACAGAAATGTTCATGCCTGGAGTAACCAAACAGTGCACTGGGTTCCCTTTGCATTAAACCCCAACTAGAGCTGTGCAATAACTCAGCAAATACAAACACCAACTCTTTCCCGTTCTGAGAAACACGAGTTAAACCACATCACCAAAATCCTCCCTGGATTTCTCTCTGGGCAGTGCTAGCAGGGAGAATTTCTTGCTGAACTTTCTAAAGCAGAAGTCCTGGTCCTGCTGAAGTCAGTGGAATTCATAACCAAATCCAACAAGGTTGGTCTTAGTGGAGATGGAAGTGATGAGCTCAAGTATGTTCAGGACACTTGAAGGGTTTTGTTTCCTTGGCTGCCTTGTACCTTTTGTTAAAGATTTCCTACCCACTCCTCTCTCCTGCCCCATTTCCTCCCCTCCAAATTCCACTTCTGTTCCCAGAAGATAAATCAAAACATGGTCCTGTGATTAGGCCTGATTCCCTATTGTTTTATGGGCTCTGCTGAGCAGGAATAGTCCAGAACCCACCCAGCTGTAGCACTTCCCCTCCAACTTGAACCTGTCTCACACAGTGAAGCAAACACCCATTTTGCAAATATCCTCAATCTGCTGCTGAGTGCCAGGATTTAACGATTGAAAATAAAAGTTGTTTCAGCCAAGTATGAAAAACACACAATGTTTTTTGCTGGCTGTTAAATTTTTAATAACTTGACTTAATTATGCTGAATTTGAATATTATGACCCTGCTTCAGTGACATTTACTTGAAACTTCCTAGTTCAGTGATAATTTCTGACAAATGTTTTTGTTAGTGTATTTGAAGAGGTGAAACAAAAATATGTGATCTATTTCTCTGTCCTACATCAGGGAAACTTGGCAACAGTTTTTGCAATATGTGTTCCTCTTCATCATCACCAATATATCAAGAACAAAATGAATTCCAGTTCATACAACCTACATCCCTGAAGTGTTTTTTAAAAATGTAAGATTAAGTAAAAAATACCTGATAGACTCCCACCACCACCTTTTTGTACAAATTAAACAATTCCATCATATGACCCTGACTGAACACACATTGTCTTATCCATGTTCCTCTGACATCCACTAAAACCTGAACTTTCCTTTTCTGGAAAAGCTTTTTTTTCTGCCTCTGCCAAAACCCAAAATTCCCTGGAAGGAATATCTCAAAAGGACAAAGAACAATTGTTTAAACAAGGAAGGAAAACTGCAATGTCTAATTAAGAAACAAAAAGGCAAAGTGAAGCATTGTTAACATAGGAAGAAATAAAGGCGATAATGAGGATGAGAAAGAAGAGAGAAAATCGGACTTCAGGGGAAGAGATATTTGCATAGAAAAAAGAATTGAAAGGGAGGAGGGCAACAGGTGAAGAACAAGTCAGACAGATGCAATTGGCCCTGTCAGCTTTTAGGCTGACATTACAGATCTGTTCTTGCTTGGACTTATTTGATAATTGGCACACGACTCTGAAGTGCCTGCTAATTTCTCTCTGCTTCCTTAGTTTAAAAACAAACCAGAACAAAACCCTCAATTCACAGGCAGGTAAGAACACTAAAGCCAGAGGGTAATTCTGAAATCTTGGTTTCGTTTTCAGACTGTTTCATCTTTTCATACTTTTTGGCAAACACGTGAGAGAAACTCTGTGCAGAATACAAGAGATCTGAGAGGACTTAAGACTGGTGTAATGGAACATAATTTGGTACTGAAATGATACTTCAGAACTAAGACAGCAAAAGGAACTGCCAAACATCTCAGATGGCAGCCTGGGTCTTAAGAGACCTGGTTTAACTTTACACAGGCTTTGCATGAATTTGAATCCTTCAGCTGTAAAATGGAATAATAATGTCACAAGGAGAACCCTGGGATTGCCACAGAGAGTCCTTAAGATGTTTTGTTGGGCTTCACCGGTGATTTTCTTTTAAAATACAACCTGGTAGCCACAAGTGTTTTCACCTCTCCCTGTTTTACCTCTTTCCAATCATTATTCTCTTTCCCTTTTTGGTTTCTAGCAAAAGGTAACTGAACAGACCAATATTTCCAAGCAAAATATTGATTTTTTTTTTCTTTGGGTTATAGAAAACAGTGACAGATGTGTTCCTTTGCTGTCTGAACAAGAAAACACAACAAACCTGAACGAGGTAGCTTGAGTTATTACCCTGACTAGACATGATCCAGAGCCACTTCCAAGGATAAACAGAGTGCACAGCTTTAAATCCAACCCTGGGGATTCACTTCCAAAGGCAGCCCAGTTGCCACAGAACATTTCACACCTCAACAAGTCCTGCAGTATTTCCAACTGACCATTACTCACCTTCAGCTCTCGTCCTCACTTGTCCCACGCCGAGCAAGATCCACCTTCAGCAGGTCCTTCACTCCTTCCCAGAGGTGGCTCTGTGCCTGTGACAGTGCAGGAACACTGGTGCCACTGGATTGTCTGGGAAGCAGATTTTGGCTCCATCTACAAATGAAGTAAAAGACCCTCAGCTACTCAGGCACTGCTAATACAAGATTTTGAATTAATGTTGTGCATCGCTGGTGAAATTCTGCTCAGGAGTGAATTTGCACTGGCTTCCACACTGGAACTCACTAATTAGTGTGCACCATCCTATCAGGAAAGCTTTTGTGCCTCAGTTTATAGGCCAGTAGCAGATTTTGGCTTGTCCTGACTAGGGCATGCAGCTTTCAATGTAACAATACTCTTGCATAATTTTGGCAATCACTAGGACCCATGAGATTCCGTTCTGTTAGATTTTGTTTCAAAATATTAAATAAATCAAAGCTCATTCCATAGAGAAAGAACTCTGAACTAACAACAAAATTCCCTTTTAATCAGGCTATTCATATATATTTTATTCCCAGACAGGAAAGATTATCTGCATGAAAAACAAGCAAACAGCTCTGTAGTGTCAGTTTGTCACTGCCTTTCTTGCTGGTCCTCATGCCACTGATTTTCCCTATGATTCTCTGACTAAATACACACTGCAGTCTGGTAACGACTGAAAACAATTTTCCTCTGCTCCTCTGCAGGTGAAAATCTGGTTCCAGAACCGCAGAGCCAAAGAGAGGAAATTAATGAAGAAGAAAATGACTCACTTTGACGGCAGCAATCTCGGCTCTCTGCAGAGTGACTCTGGCTCCGTGAGCCCCATGCCCGTTGCCGAGCCACAGACTCACTCGGAAATGGCCAGTTCTTTATTCCCAGCGCCTCCTCCCCCCGCTGCTCTCCCCATGAGTGGTTTGCAGCACGGGGGGACCCTGCAGCAGGTGGTGGCCTCGCAGTGAGGCTGCGGGGCAGCCACGGTGGCACCGAGCCCACGGAGCGCTACTGGAGCACTACAGGACCCGGGGGGGGTCCCCAGCGTGACACAGCCTGGGGATCACAAGCTGCAAGGACAATAAACCAAGAGCCACCTGCCAGGTGTGCAGCTCCAAAGGGCCGTGGAATTGCAGGAGGCCCTCGGGAAGAGGATGCTGTGCCACAAGGCAAGGAGCCCTCCGGCCTGGGAGCAGCTGGGGAGGCAGGGCAGGGAGAGCTCAGGGGCAGCCACTCGTTCCACTGCAGACACAAAAAAAGCACCAAACTTGCCCCAAGCAATCAACCCCACACTGCTGAGGCAGCTGGGCCCGGTGTCTGTCCTGAGCCCCCAGGGAAAGAGAATATTCCTGCTCCTTTGATCTCCACACAGGATCCATGGACTGATCCCGCTTGTGGACTTCACACACACATCCTGAGAAATGCAAACCTGGCTGGTGTGTTCTGAGCCACTTGATGGAAAGCCTGGAGCAGGGTGGTTGCACTCACTACATGTTAAGGGCAAAGGTCAGGGATGAGCTTTCTGGAATTTTGGGGGGGTTTGACAGGTATGATTTCCAATGCTCCATACACAGGCACTCTTCAGTCTTACTAGGAATGTTTTGAAAGCATTCTGGAATTGTGAATCTTGGCCCAAGTTCGTGTTTGAACACAGAAAATTCATGTCAGATTCATTTTGGATCCTAAGAGAAAGAGAAAAGCGGGGCAGAAATCCCTTTAAAAAGCGTAAGTATTTTAAAAAGTGACTGCATTTAATGAGACAGCAGAGCCCATGGATAAAGATGCACTAATTGCATTCAGTTAATCTGGTCCAGTTTTATGAGTTATTGCATCAGTAATAAAATTTGAGAAGCCAAATTAAGAGGAGAAAAAGCAAACAAAATACTTCAGTTAAAATAATGCTCTCAGCATTTTTTGTGTGGGTTTCAATTCCTGAAGGACTGATCCCTTCCATACTAAGCAGAATTTGGTAGGAAATGTGTATTTAAGAATAATCTGGATACTCACTTCCCAATATGATTCCCAATTGCATGTGCAAAACTTTTGTCTGCAAAGGGACAATTTTTAGAGCACATGAGTGATTTGAGAATTTATACCCTCATTGTCCAAAGCAGTTTAGAAATTTAGGATGTGAAGCCTCAGTAATTTCCATCAAGGTGTCCCCTGAAATCTCTCTGTCACTGCTGCAAACAAGACTTAGGAGCATTAAGTCATTTAGGCACTACATTCTTGGGTTTGTTCTTTAATTATAACAAATAGTACTATTAGAGTATCAAAATGTCAGTGATGTGAAATTACTTTGTATATAAAGAATTAAAATAAATGAATTTTTTGCATAACCATTTTGCAATGTGGTATCAGCTACTGCAGCAAGTGAACCTGCAGATTTTCACGATTAGACTGTTCTTGAACCACAATATCAAATTTAAAAGAAGAGTGATGGTAAAAGAGTTTAGAGAAATTAGAGGAGCATGGGAAGAGCAGGATGGTTCAGGGAGCTGGCAGCTTTCACTGTTTAGAAATTTTATTTATTATTTAGTTTGCAAGAAGGACAGTGCTAAACAAAAGTAGAGTTCAATGAAATTGAGAAGGTACAATGTAAAATTCCCACTCATTCCTGTCCCAGTGGTGCTCCATGTGCTGCCAGCAGCACAGGTGACACAGGGCAGAGGAAGAAGCTGCAACTCAAAGTTCAGCAACAGAAAGTCTCCAACTGATCTCCACATAGCAGGAAAAGAGGAAAATGGCAAAGAGCAGCGGGAACAAAAGGATTTCCCATCCGCATCAATGAGCATTGCAACCAAAGTGCTCTCCCAAAAAAGAGCCACTGGATTACCCAAAAGAGGAGCCCACTGGAAATGCACAGCACAGCCACCATGCTGAAAGAGGGAAATGATCACAGTGTTGTTCACATATACACACGTATTTAACTTAACAGAGGCTGGAAAAGCTTCAGCAGGAAAAGCATCCTCACACTGGCCAATTAAATGGAATTGTGCTTGCAGACTAGAGAAAAACCAATAAAAATTCCAAATTTAGACTTTCAAAAGGGAAGAATACAGAGGGAAACTTTGTCTTTTGAACTGATATATAATAAATTAAGAGCTACTTCTAGCTAAGTGATCAGAAGCCTGGCCCCAGGGTTCAGCAGAATCAAGAGCACAGCTACCTATTTTAAACTCATTTTCATGACACAGCTTAATTTTGCATTAACATTTCTAAAAGGAAAAAAAGCACTTCAAGGAAGAACTTTAAGAAATGTGCCCGAACACAACTTCTTTCTCTTTAAAATCATTTAAACATCATTCAAAGTGAGTGGGATCTGGCAGAACGAGCTGGTTTATCTTGTTTACATGTAGAAGAGTTATTGAGGAAGATAAGTGACCACTTTGAAGATCTGCCTCATTTCTGCTGCAGTTTGCTGAAAGCATGCTTGCTATAGGTTGCTATGTGTTTCCAATCAGAAGTTGTTAAGTACACAAAATAAGGCTGGATTTTATTTGCAGAAGCACATGTTCAAAGGTTAAAATTTATTGCTCCAAAAGCAGTATCTATAAACCAGGCCAATACCTTAGAGATTATTAACCTTCTAGTTATGCCAGTGCCTGTTTTAAGTAGTTCGATTTTTTTTTAGTAAGAATTCCCAACAATCTCTCCAGTTAAGTATTTCCATTGGGCTCTAATCCTTTAAACAATTGCCCACCAAACCCCAAAGGAAGTGATTTTTCTATAAGAAGCTTGTGCTGTTAACTTCTTGTGCTCTGTCTAAATAAAAATAAAAGACAGAAAATTGCAGACAAATCAAGTAAAATTATTTTGGTCCAGCACTGTGAGTTATGAAATACTGGTGCCATCCTCAGGCTAATATCCACTTTCTTCCTGACTCTGGGTCTATCAAATAACTCATCACTTTTATCACATCTGAAAACTCAGGACACTAAAGCAGAGTACAGTGAAGATTGATTGGTTGTTAGGGAAGTGCCTTGAAGAAGAAAAGCATACCTTAGGCTACATCACAGGAATATCTAAGCCCTTAATCCTAATTGTGATTAAAAGAACTATCAAGGAATATCCAATTTTCAGAGGAATTCACTAAACTTTAAACTCTGTTTCCCAGCAAGAACTGTGAGCTACATGACACAAAAAAATCAAGCAAACAGCACCTTCCACCAAATCTTCTTGCAAGTAAGCAGAATATTCAATTAAAAATATTTCTAAAACAAAATCTTCAATTATTGCTTAGGGGTTATGCAATCATTAAGGGACATAGGAGAGAATATCAAGTGTGTGTCACCTTCTGCCCAAGAGGAGATTCAAAATTATATTAACTGTGAATGTTACTATAAAAATTAAAAAGCAGATGCCTGCTTTAGCCCCCCTGTTTGGTTTGCTGGGGCAGTCCAGGGGCACTGAAATGACACATCCCCGCAAGTGACTCACAGTCCCATTTCAGATGGCACTGGATGTTAGTTGGACTCCATATTGTACAAAACTCACCAGGTAAAGAAACAGGTACAGGTTTTATGATGAAAATGTTTGCCAGCTGTTTTCATACCCAAATCCATTCAATTCTCTAAAAAACCCTCTTCTTAAATGCCTCACAATAAATGGAGAGGATTAATTAAGGACCTGGATGCTCTTGGTCGTTGAAGCCACAATAAACAAAATCCCTGTAGGGCAGGAGAGGCTTTAATGGCCAATAATCCCCGAGCTGAAGGTGTGGGGCAGAAATGCCAGGCTGCCAGCAGCAGAAAGCTGCGGGTGCCAGGCAAACAGGGAGGGCAATCGATTCCTTTGTTACCTCCTGCAAGAAACCCCACTCCAAATAAAGCCTGCAGGATTCACAGGCAGCACCCAGCAGTCCCACACCTGGCAGGATGGATTAGCTCAGGACCTGGGAGCCCTGCACTGCTCAGGAAGGAACCAAATCAATGGCAATAGAGGATTTGCTGTTCATTTTCATGGTTCTGCTAAAGAATTGATTTGCCCTGGGGTTCACACACGGGCTCTGTAACTCCTGCTGAATTCAAGCTGCTCGTGGAGCACTAAGGAATGCTCTTATTCCTGTTGATATTGATTTTGAAGCAAAAGTTAAATCATTTCGATTTCAGAATAGTAAGACCCTTCTTTAGCTTCAGATCATTCCTTCCTGGCAAAACTGATGGAGTTTATCCATTAAATAGATTAATAAAACACATTTTAACATTCAGAAATTAAAGGTAAGCCACTGTTAGCAGCAGTTAGAAAAACAGAAGTGAGGTAGACAGAAGGGGAAAAACAATCAGCTCTCCACCAGCCACTTTTCATCACTTTTCCAAAGGATTTGTTAACAACCAAAATTTCAGAGCATGAAATTAAACCCAAAACCACTGAGGAAGGCTTCACAGACAGCTGGCATCTTTATTTCTCCTTATGAAAAACAAATCCCCAGCAGGGATCAGAGACACAGGGCAGAACTGAAATTTTGTGCTGTATCCCTTCTTCCTTTTCCCCAGAAGATTCAGTTCAGCAAGGGAGAACAGCTCAGTCAGCACTGCTCATTCAGCTCTCTAGGCTGTGCCACATCTGCCGTTTGCAACTCAGCACACACTTGCATTTCAAGCCCTGCAAATGAGTCCTAAATAGGGTTCTGGATATTAAAAAGCCCAATTTAAAAGGGCAAATAAACGTTTCAGCAGCTTTGTGTTTGTAGAAGCATCAGTAAAAGCAAAAGCCACCTCTTTAGCTGTGTTTTAGGATTTTAAACCCTTCTGCCTTCCTTCACAACTAGTTGGGTTTTTTCCCCAACAGAATTGCCCAGAGCTGACAGCAAACCATGTCCTGGCTGACCTTTCCTCAAGATTCCTACAGCTGACTAAGAATTTTAGGAGGAATAAATGTGCACGCAAAGCCTAGCTTGAATATAGGGTCAATAACACCTCCAAAAAAACTGCATTAGAAAAATCAGCAATTCAGAGTTCCCTAACAAAGCCCTCAGCATGACATTCCAAGCATGCAGTTCTAAAGGTATGGGCAAGGAGCATTCCTAAGCCTGCAGTGTTCTTGGAGTGGTCATCTGGAGGCAAGAAAACAAACATCCATTCCTATCACCTGAGCCACAAAGGGGCACATTGAGCTCACCTGCTTTTTGATTCTCCAAAACAAGAGAGATTTCACATCATTTTCACGCTTCAAAGACAGACAGATTATTGTCTTCTTATCTCCATATAAAAGGAAGAGTAATTTTATGAGTAAGGGTTCCTAATAAAAACTATCAGAGTTGTAAACACCTTTAATGTAAGTTATCGTTGTACAGGCAAGTTTTAAAGTACCAGTAGCCCTGAAATTGCAGTTTTAATAGCTGTCATTAAAACACTTAATTGCACGTTTGTGATTATGTTATTATTACTGGGTGGAATTGCTCTCTAGAACAGCTCATATACAATAGTGCCCCATCTCCACTGCCTGTACAAACAAACCTTTAGAGTTCCACTGGTGAGCACCACGCTTGTTGTTATTGATAGTTTTTCATCAGTCACTTCTTAGAAAAGTAGAAAATTTTCTTCCCCAAAGATCTCAAAGTACATTTGATTTAACACACATAAAACTTCACTTTAACAACCACAGAGACAACTCCTATGAACACTGCTTTAGCAGATAAATTACACTTGGCATTTGAACAGGCAGAGAAAAAAACAACCTTGGAGTTCAGTTTTCCTGGCAATCCATCTCTCTGAATTCTGCCAAGGAGCACAGCACTGCTGGTGCCACACAGATCTGTCCTGCCTTTATCACCCACCACAGAAAACAGAACAAATACAAGAGTGCACATGGATGAGATTTCTGGATGTGCAGCCCAGTGCCTCAGAACTGCTCTCACTTCCCCAGCAGAAAGTCAGAACGGGGCCCATGTTCCACCAGCACTTTACACAGGCAGCACACCAAGCCCTTACTCCACTCACTGCCATCCCCACGCAGTCCAAGGAAATGATAGTTCCATTTTTCCCCATGTTTTTTGCATTCCCTGAAAGCCACACCCTCCAGGAACTCCCCTGGAACTGCAGCCTCAGTTACAGCATGGAAGGTGCAGTAGTTCTGGGGCTCTGAAGCTATGGAGCTGCTGGGCCTGAGCAGGAAGGGGCTGTGCACGGCCAAGAAATGATCCCTGGGAAGGCAGGCTCACACTAACAGTCAGTTAGCTCTCAAAAAAACACCAACCCAAATATTTTGATAGCCTCAAACTGCAAGATAGCATGGAAAGGTACTGCTCCTTTTTAATATCTCTACCTTGTTCTGTTATAGAAAATAGAAGATATCAGACCCAGGGTGAAGATCATTTGAACATTGTGATTTTAGTTATCTTATTCTCACTTGGGTGTTAAAAATCTGCAGTCCTCTCCAGCAATCTTATCCTGCTATGTAAATCTTTTTAAACAAAATGCCTTATTCAAAGCTTACTATTGTTAGCTGATATCAAATCAGTGTAGCAAATTGCCATCGGAGTATCTTGATCTAATTATGTTCTGGAAAGAATCGAAATAGATCTGAAGAAAATTCAGATAATGGAACAGGCAAAACAAGAAAGGGAAAGGAGGAGCATAAACAAAAGATAAAAGAAGAACAGAGAATAAAAGATAAAGCTCTGAGATACAAAAAATAGGATTAAGTGATACTGGAATTGTTGGGGGGTACGTGCAGAGACATCCCATAAAGCAAGAGGAGCCCCAGGGATTAAAAATGCTCCCATCATCTGCTGCAGAGTATGAAATGACATCATTCACAGGGATGTGAAAATGCAGTGTTTGGGGAAGTCAAACAGGTCAGAGCTGAAGTCTCTGAGCAGCCAATGTTCATGGATACCTTGTCAGTGGATTGCAGATGCAGTCAGTGGAGACAAAACTTTCCCGTCCTGTGGATCTGCCTATGACTGACAGCTCTGCACAACACTCAGCAGTACATGGGAATTTAACTGGGTTATAATGCTCACAAACAGGGTAAAGATTCCATGGACACAGGAAACACAGCTTCTTTCATCTGGATGACATGCAGTACTAAAAAGTCTGTGGGCTCTCAAAAATTGTGTTACAATTCTGTGTCTTTCGAGATAAAGGGAATAAGAGTCTCCATTTATTTTTAATGCCTATTTTGATAAGGCTACACCAAGTACAGAATAGCTTATTTTTTTCATGTCCTATCCCATGATGCAACTTGCCTCAACATTCTGAGGATCCTAAAGATTCATGCAGAATTCTGTAAATATAGCAAAATAAATTACAAAGATTTTGCTACACTTCTCAGCACAAATTCTTTCCCCAAAAAGCCCAGTCCCATAGAGAGGAGGAATATCTTTCCTGTCTGTAAGTACACAGTTAGAATCCTTTAGTGCTGGAATTAGAAGGGATGTGTGAATACGAGTAGTGTCAAAATACAAAGGACACTGAATGAAAACCCACACCTTTGTAAAGGGAAACAACTCATTGTAATTTGCACCTCTTTTGCAAGCATAGCCCTTACAAATAGCTCATTGCAAAGAAACCCATCCAAAATAAAAATACAGCAAATTCACTCCACAAAGTGCAGCTCCACAACCTAGAGAGGCAATTCTAAAGTCCTAGGGTGTGGTTTAGTTCTCCTGTTAATAACAAGCTCTCAGTAACAGGATATAAAGCCACTTTCAGAATCATTTTTCTCAGAGGGACATGAACATTGACCCAGGGAGCACCCGTGTGTCACCGAGAGGCATCAGGGCACTTCTGATCCACAAACTAAACAACCCAGATGTCTCTCCCTGCTGATTTCCCTGGCCCAAGCTGCCAAGGAAAGCAGACTATAGCCAGCAGCCTCAGAGGAAGGAACCAGCCTCCTTTCAGGCAGATAAAGGTCGGCTTGAAACAGAAGCCAACAATATTCCTGGGCCTAATCAAAGACTTTTTTCAGTCATTTTCTTTGTACTTCTGGCACCATCTTTGTTAGGAAGATTTATTGGCTGCTTTTTAAAATTTATCAGTTTGCAACGGCCACCAGATGAAGGGATCTCTTAAATCACTCTGTATGGGGAGAGTGTGAACATGTGTCTTGCAGTCAGAGCTTTAAACTCTCCCATTCTGGAAAGCCACTTACAAACATCAACGATGAGAGGAGCCTTTTTGAGACAATTACGCTCAAGACATGCTGTTTACAAGGTGCTCGGTGTATTGAAGTTATTGAATTACAATTTTTCAAATTGACTGTATCCATTAAAGACTAAAGGGGAGATTTTTTTTATTATTATAGGAGAAATTAAGACTAACAGATTTATTTGTTGATTGATAATACCTGACAGAATAAAGGTCTCAGACAAGAATCCTTTGAATGTTAAACACTGCTTTTATAGTTACCACTACTAATTTCTTTTAAAAAGGTCTATTTGCTTAACTATTTAAGTTACAAACCCAAGCAACTGTTGCATCATCTGACAGGACTGGGATCACTGGTGAATATCAGGGCAGGATAATAGGATAGATAAAAGTTCTCTGAAAGAGAAAGCACCAGAACCAGCAGCAAGGTGGGGTTGGTCAGCCCTTCATTTGAATGTAAATGTAATTATGAGGCAGGCAGTTGGGCTGACGTCAGACAAGATCTTGGTAAACCATTACCACCAGCACCTGGTAACACACTTGATAATAAAAGAGGATGAAGTAGAAGATTCCAAGCAGAGTGGCATTATTAGAGAAAAGCAAACAAATATTTTTGAGCAGCAAAAGAAGACAGCAAGGAAGGAGATGTTGTGACGCCGCGTTTCCCGCGTGGGACAGCCATGTACGTGAGCTCGCTCTTGGACAAGGAGCCCAGCATGTACCCAGGATCTGCCAGGTGCACCAGCAACAACCTGCCCGTGCAAAACTTCGTGTCTGCCCCAGCCTACTCCGACTACATGGGATACCACCCCGTGCCAGCCCTGGACAGCCACGGGCAGCCGGCCCCGGCCTGGGGCTCCCACTACGGCCCCCAGCGCGAGGACTGGAGCGCCTACGGCCCAGGCCCTTCCAGCGCCGTGCCCGCTGCCCACATCAACGGCTCGTCCCCTGGCCAGGGCTCCTTCAGCTCTGCTGATTACAGCTCCCTGCACCCCGCTGCTGCCGCGGCGGGGTTACCTCCTGTAGATACAATCGCTGCCCAGCAAATCTCTCCCAACAGCCAAAGGCACAGCTCTTATGAGTGGATGAGGAAAACGGTGCAAACCAACAGTGCTGGTGAGTGCAAATTCAACTTGCAACCTCGGAAAGCATCTTCTGCTATCACCGAGCTTAGAAATAATTAACTTTACTTGAAGCACATAGGTTGGTGGGTCATTGATGACATTTATTGAACCTACTGCTGTTTAATGCAGTTTTAGCTAAATTTGGGCTAGTTTCACTTTCTCCTATAAAGGCTTTATGTGGTTGCTGTAGTGGAATGGCTGATGTGGTTAGACATAGCTGAAGCTCAGCTCCAGGAATCCCCGTTGGAACATTCTGTAAAGCATTTTGTTTGAAAAACACAATCATGGAAGTGTTATGGAGCAATGCAGCAACATTTAACAGTTACAGGCAGAAATACTATACAGTTGCTTTGTGCTTCAGGGGACATAACGATATATAATCAGGTTGATCTTTTTAAACCTTAAAGAATTCTCAGTAATTAGAAAGAAAACTATGAGCGCTGATCTAACTGCAGTGATTATGCAATTTTCTGCAATTTTCCTGTGTCTCATATTTTTCCACCCAGATTTATTAGGTGAGCAGAAATATTCCTAGAGAAGCAATCTGACTCAAACGATCAGCCTCGACTATTTTGTTTGCAGATCACATAATTCCTTGGTTAAGCTTCCTTTTCATTTAATTTCACATCAGTTTTACTTTCCTTACATGCCAGAATTTTTCAGCTTCCACAATTACACAATTAAAAACCTCTTTCTTGCAAGTGCCACTCACTGATGTGCCTGTTCTTGCCACAAGCTGCCTGCCAGATGAATTTTTCCATGTATATTCCCAAGGTGGAAACTGGTGCAGCAAGGTTTGCTAAATCTGTTGTTAAGTTAAAAGTAGTAAGTGTGTGTTAGGGAGCATCAAAGAAAATGCTCGAAAGAAAGCAAAGCAATTACAATTGGAGCACTCTTAGAAGACATAGAAAATCAGCACTGCTGCTTCAGTCAGAATCCTCCTTCAAATGGTTATTACTCAGCAGCAAAATTAGCCTGGTAATTGTTTCTTAATTATAAAGCAGGCACACATTGTTTTGCCTCTGTTACTAAATATAAAATGCCTGGTGAACATTAGGATATCACACTGCTGTTCTGCCACTGTGAGCCTTCCAAAGGCCTTCAAAGCCAGGCAGATTCAGGCTGCTTTCTCCCCTCCTGTATACTCATGTAAATCCCAGTAACTTCATTAACATCATTGGGGACTGCCAGGTGTAGAAGTGATGCAAGACTTGAGTGTAGATCAGATGCAGCTGAAACTACTGTACTGCAATGAGGCAGCCCTAGCCCTGCCGTGTTGGCACTGAATTGTCAATGTGTGGCATTCATAAAGAATCACATTCTTAAAGAATGATGCAGAATTAAAAATCTAAATCCTTGCTTTGCTCTTATTGAACAGCTTTGGAAGACCCTGAAAGGCTTCTCGTGTGCTTGTCCAAATTTATAAAATATATTTGCAATTCAGAGACAGAGTTTTGGGCCTAAAATCTTCTCTAGTCTGAAAAGTGCTTACACAGAATTTACCCACATTCTGAAATACTTTATGAACCATTCAGGACAGGTGGAACAGAGCCCATCAATAGCTGCATGTCCTGAGGCTGTGCATTCCTAGAACCCAATCCTTTGAAGTGTTAAAAACAGCTCAGGACTTCACAGAAGTGAGCTCAAGGCATCAACCCACCTTAAAAAAAAAGAAGAGATCATGAGAGTAAAGCACAAATGTAGTAATTGGGTGAAACAAGAAAAGAACCAAAGAAATTTGGCTTTATGTTGGTGTTTAAAAAAAACCAGAAAACCCAGAAAATTTTAATCATGATACAGAAAAATTGTGATAAATTGAAGGAAATTAAAATAAATTACAAAGCTAAAATTATGCATGCAACTGCTCTGTATCACCTTATCAATGTTTTCTCTAGAAGAAAACTGACTTGGTACCATTATAATCCCTCTTTGAAACACACTTGCTGTTTTTCCTTATTGCCATAGTATTATTTGTGTTATCAAAGTAGCTACTGGCTCCTCTCCTTCAATGTTATCACTGCTTAATAAAGTTCATTGCCTTGAAATCCCAGAATTACAGCCCTAAACTCTACAAATATATTTCTGTGCATAAACACGTGCATGTCCTTAACTGCACCAGTGATGTGCACACATTGATGTATGTGAGCAGGATGGAATAGCAGAAATCACCACACATCTAATTAGATGAGGGTGCCTTCTGAAACACTGTCCTAAAGACACTGGGAATTATTTTGAGTGAGGGGATGTCTGTGGGAATTGTTTCCTCTCTGTTTAAACTCTATAAAATATACTACATTTTGATTCAATATTCTTATTTAGCATTTGATACAAATACAGTTCAGCTGCAGGTACAGGGAAATGAAAATTTACCTGATCAAGTCAATCTTCAGGATGAAACAACATCACAAAGACAGAAGCACCTTGTCCTTTCAACAGATAAAATGGATTTGAAATGATACATCCTCTGACTAAAAGACCATAACTGTATAATCAGAATGAACTTTTTTTTTACTTCAAACACACACATTGCAAATATCTAAGGCAATAAGAAATTCAAAGAAAACAAACACAGAGAGTGGGCTTGGTAAAGAGACTTTCCCAGTCAGGCCCTCCAAGTGAGGAAATGAACATCTAAAGACTTCCTGACAGTCTGATCCTGCTTTTACTGAAAATGTATGTTAAAATCCAACATCAACTTCAGTTATGCTGCAGCAGAACTTCCAATTAATTTCCAAACCCTACGTAATCAACAAGGATTGATGTATTTTCTAACAAGAACAAGAGAACCTTCAAAGTGTAAAATTTACTGAAAAGGTACTTAAAGGGCCTAGGAAAAGGTTTTAAAACTTCAGATGAAACTTCTCTGGGTGTGACCCTTCTCAGAAAGAGAAGGGACTTTAACAGGACTAAACAAAAGGCCAACATGATTTTCATACGTTACCAGCTCAGCCTCATGATTTTTTTTAACCTATAGCCAACACATTTTATGTCTTTGTTTAAACAAGCAGTGATGTACAAGTAATTCAGATTACAGCACAGCAGAAACACAGCCAGAAAGCAAAACAGAAAAGCAGGAGAAAAGGCCAGGTCCCTGCTCTAATGCTAATTTATTTTTCTTTGTAAATTAGTTGTGACATCTATTTTCCACTGGCCTACATTGTCTGAGGTTTTGAGGCCTATCTGTCATATTGAGGCAACAGACCCTTTTAACACTTCTCTTTGCTTTGATATGCAGTCTTGTCTCTTCCTTCTCCCTCTTTTCTTCAGGAGTTATATTGCCGGAAAGGGTGATGATTTTCACAGCAAATAAAGAGGCCTTCTCCCAGCTTTATTGTCTTCAGAAGAAATGCTCTGTGAATTTTATGACCAAGGGGAATGGGGAAAACTACTCCTTTTCTCCACCCCCTCAAATCATGGTTATATTTGCTGATTATAGTGAGGCCGGAATACCCTTGTTGAATTTTAACTTGTTTTCAAAGATTCCCTCTAAGCCCTCAGTTTACAAGGAACCTGAATATCTATACTATTGTTAGCATTAGAACTATCGCTGAGGGCAAATATTTCAAAGCCCGTGACTTGTACCCTGAAAAAAGTCAACTTAGTTGGATGATTTAGTCCTGCAAATTTAGGCAGGAAAATCTTCTGTCCTAGAGGTTGATTTGGGAAAATATCCCTAATTATGCATGTTTCAGCTATGTCTACCTTCAGATAAAAATATCCCAGTCTGTCCTCGGTGCTGGTCCAAAATTAAAGAGAACTGAGGAAAAATATTCCTTCATCTATTTCTGTGCCTTTTTCCTCTGCTAAGATGAAAGCGTCTGACATTTGTTTAGGGCTTGTAAATTCCAAACCAATTGGCTTGTGTTTCTGAATGTGAAAGGGGTTCTTGATAAGATCTCCTTGTCGCTCCTTTGTGTGGCGTGTGCTTCATCTTAACACCTCAATGGATTTTAGGGAACCACTTTAAAGGAGTCTTTGTCCTACAGTTTGTCCCAGAAAACTCACATCAAAAAAAACTGGGAAGATCAGAAGAAAGAAGGAAAACTATCTAGTTGGCTGTTGAAAGTGCAAAGGAGAACAAATAAGTTGAAAACTGATCTCCCTGGATTATTATTTCATGAAGAACAGTTTAAAAATGATATTAAATGAGAGACACATTCTAAACATTTAGTAATGCTTCTCTTAACAGTATTTATCCAATATATCTAAGAATATTTATTTTATACATCAGAGAGAGGATGATCCTGAAATCCTTTTACAATATTTTATTGTCTCATCTTACAAATTGTCAAGTGCCTCCAACTCTAAAGGGAAGCCCAGAGTACCCTCAGGAATATCCTACAGGCACTCAGAACCTTGCAAGGTTGGACCTTTGTGAAAAAGTAAATAAAATTATTATTGAGCTTCTAAGTTTATCCTATGGCCACACAAGAAAGGAAAAGCATTACTAGTGGGAGATATCTTTGTACAAGAGAAACAATCTTTAAAAATTCAGATGAAGAATTAGGCCATGGTACAACTGCACAAATTGTGACTGAACCTCACTTTTGAAATCCTGGGTATTTGTGCTCTCACAGACACAGAAGTCACTTCACTGAGCACTGAAATGAAACCCCTTTTAGGTTAATATGCCCAGCACCAATTATACACTGCTGTGAATTATTTAAGATGCTTCAGGGTGTTTATCACATAAGAGCTTCACATTTAAATGTATGTTTACAGAGAGAGGGAAAAAAAAGAGGCTAAGACAGTTCTGGTAACCAATGCCCTGTTACTTCACCCTGCACCTCATTTTCCTCCTCTGTACCACGGCAAACAATCCCATACAAGTGTTCTATAATTTAATTAATGTCTGTGAAATGCCTGAAACAAAAGCTGCTATGGAAAATCCAACTCAACATATGAATAATCTTTCTTTCCCAACCAGGTAAAACAAGAACAAAAGAAAAGTACCGAGTTGTTTACACAGATCACCAGAGACTGGAATTAGAGAAGGAATTTCACTGCAACAGATACATCACAATCAGGAGGAAGTCAGAACTCGCAGCAAACCTGGGACTCTCTGAAAGACAGGTACAGAGATCCCTCAGGTGTGCCCACAGTGGCAGGCACTGCCAGGGGACAGTGCAGCCACCTCCTGCACCTCTGCAATAGGCACAGAGAATCCATACACAACCCACAGTTATTAACAGGCTCGTTTGACAGAACCCTCCAGTTACAGGGAGCTCAACATTAGGAGTTAACTCTTACTTTAAAAAGTAGTAATTCTTATGTTCTAGCTTGCTAGCCAGCTGGAATTGAAACAGTTCTGCTAAACAGGATCTCAGCCATGTTCCCAACAGTTGACATTTACAACTTGATTTCTTCTTGAAATCACACCAAATAATGGCCACCAAAAAAATCCAAAGCATTTTATATATTTCAGCTCTAAGGCAAGAAAATTAAAACTCCAGGTCAATCCAATGAGATATCTATGAGGTTTTCCTTTACAAACACATTGCCAAAGGCCACATTCTTCCTCAGTCAGATTTCACTATTTTCAGGGGGTTTTTACAGCTTGGATTTTCAAGTCAGGATCTCTTTTTGTCTCACATACGTGTAGCCAGGACTATCCATCCAGGGAATGTTCAAGTGCATACTTGGATCATTGTTCCTTGGAGAGCAGCTCTGCCTCCACTCATATCTCATACATATTTAATCTCTGTCCTGGATAAAGCCAGGCTCCTGAACAGGGCACAGCTCTGTTAGCTGTGTTCATACAGAGACAAGAGGAATTGAGGATCAGAATTCCCTAAAAACCTTTATCAAGCACAGCTCTGCACTAACTGTTGGATCCAAGCCTCCAGAATTGCAAAGGTTCTGCTGCAGCTGGAGGAGAAGGGCAGATTTGGTGATACTGAATTAGTCATCTCATTTAAAAACCAGATTATAGTCCCCAGGTAAATATAAATTAGAAGTCGTTCTTTTAAGAATTTTACAAGCTATTGTTCTTTCTTAATATACACATTCAGTTCTCTTAAAATGTTCCTCTTTCAGTGGCTGCCTCTGCTTCTGCACTCAGTCTGTGGAAGAGCATGGAATAGAGAGGGACCAATGGAGGCTGGAAGTGTAGGAATGTAGAGACAATCAATGGTATTTTAGGAACAAACATTGACATTTTATAAACATATTTTAGTGCAGTGATGTTCAATCCTGGACCCAAATAGTACAGAGAGTGCACTGCACAGACAGGAACAACAAAAACCAAGCCTATCATGGATGGACTAAATTCCTACTAAATTTTCCAGTGCAGCTCTATCCTACTGTGTGACAAAGTCCACAGGAGGATAAAGCTGCACTGGAAAATTTTCAGAGAACTGCAATTATGAAAGATTTGCAACCTCCACCTTAATGTTATGCAAGGTGGCTGATTTAGAACACAGACATGCCTGGAGTCACCAGTGACCCCACAGAAAATCAGCAGTTCCATTTTACAGAGCTGCTGCTCCTAATGCCACCCCATTTTTAATTGAGAAAGTTCCTTCAAGTAAAATGTAGACAAAATACAAAATTGATCTGCATTTTCACAGGACAGACAAAGCCAAATGCTGCTTCACGCCTGTACCAGTAAGGTAATAAAAAATCAATATAAAACACTGAATTTTTTAATACAAAGCAAGGGTACAACTTTCTATATTCAACACACCTTAAAGGCTGTAACCAATACTTTGAAGTAAGAACACAATTACCAAGAAGGAAAACACAAAAGAAGTTCCTACTCATATTTTCACATAAGAAAAGAAAATAGAGATACTTTAAGTAGATTTTAAATAGAAAATGCTTTCACCTGCAGAATGAGCCTGGGAAATTGACTGTCTTATATCTATTTAAACATATAACAGTACGTATGTATCTGTAAAACACAGGTATAAATATATATTCTAGTAATAAAAACAAAACTTTTAAAATACATAAAATATATGCACACACAAAAATCCTTCACAACATAAATGAAGAAAAAGAATCCTCACTATTGGCTTTGAATTCATCTGTAGTATAGATTATAAAGAAATCTTCAGAATTAATCCATAACTGCATCTTCCTAAATTATGACACAGGCAAAGCTGAGATGATGAACTCTGTGGCCTCTGAGTCTCAATGAGTTCATTGATTTCCGTGTTCCTAAATATAACACAGCAAGTTCACTTTACACCAGGACCAAGGAAAAAAAAAATCAAGAAAGAAAGAATCAATTTTCCATTGATTTTTATGCCAAAAATTAATACAGAGTAATGCAAAAATTTTCACTGCACAAATTCAGTATTTTGGCTTGTGGAGGGTTTTTTGATTTGGTTTTAGCTTTGGGGCTTTTTCCCATCATGACGTTTTGTTTGTTTGCTTTGGGTTTTGGGGTTTTTAAATAGTGTTTTTGAACTTACCTACATTTCCATTGCTATAATTACTGTAAAAAGTTGAGCAGCACTTTGAATTAATCAGGTTTCATTTCTAATGCCCCAGGTGAAAATCTGGTTCCAGAATCGCCGAGCAAAAGAAAGAAAAATGATCAAGAAGAAAATCTCACAGTTTGATGGCAGCGGGGGCTCAGCTCAGAGTGACTCTGGTTCACTCAGTCCAAATGAACTGTCAAATTCTCTCTTCCCACCACCGCATGGAATAAATGGATTACAGCCTAATGACATTCATCAAGTCATAGTTTCAGAATGAACAGAGGGGGGGAAACCAAAACAGGCAAAAAGGCAAAGCAAGAATGGATTTCTGTACCACTGCCCACCCCCCACCTTGGAAACTCAACTTTGCAAGGGACCATTTTCATTTATCTGCCTTAAGAGTGCTGATTTCTAAGCAGGAAATCTGAGCCAATTACTGAAATATTTTAATTCTTGCAAAAATCTCAGGGACCTTGTGCTGCTAAGATTCCTGCTTGGTATCTTTGCTAGCAGGTAATTTGCTTCAGACACTGACACAAAATGATACAGCTGAAGATTCAGTCCATGTAGCTCTAGTCTGATCATACAAACAGAAAACAAAGAGAACTGATTATAAAATAGAGTCCTATTACAGTAAATATAAAAATCTGGGTGTGTTTGGTCTGTTTCATTGATATAATTAGAGGAAACCGTAGATGTTAATAAATATTTACACTTCAATGGACTGAAAAGAATGCTACTTTTTGAAAACAGCAAAACTATTTAAAACACTTTCAAATGCTCAAGGAACATAATAATGTTGCTCTACCAACATATTGCATTTAATTAAATAACACAGATCATCTCTGCCTTATGGAACTGTATTCAAGCAATAGTTACATACACAGAATATACCAAACTTGCCAAGATTTGTTCCACTGTAAGAAACACAGCAATTTCTCATGCACATTAGGAAATTCCTGATAATTTGGAAGATAAGCATTACCTCCATCTTCTATGACTGCACATATAATTGCTCAAAAATACGGAAAATATTGCTCAGATGGAATGGAAACTGAACTGCTGCTACAAGCAAACCACCAAAAAGCAAAGAAAGAATTTGTGTGATGTCTCCAAACACTTGAAGTGAAACAGGAGCAGTCTCGGGCCTCTGATTTTATCCCTGACATTTATTGGGGGCTGAAGGCAGCAACTCTCCCAATGTCACCTGCAGCTGAGCAGTCACAAAACGAAATGTTCACTTCATGGGCACTCCTGAAAAAGCACAAATTAAGGTCATGATCACAGTGGGGTTTGCTTTAATTACTGCTCCATGATAGCAGGTGAGAAGGTAGCAATGGTATCTGAAAGACAAGTGATGAGTCTGGAAAAAGGAGAAAGAAAAACCAAAGCACTATAAAAATCCCCAAGCCCTTCAGTAGTACTGTTCTTTGGAATTTCTTAATATGACCTTTTTGCTAGCATACAAGTGAACAGCTCTTTTGGGAAAATTTAATATTCCTGAAAATGTCAAGGGGAGCAAAGGTAATAAAAAGCAGAACACGAACAGAAAACAGAGTTATGAAAATCATGCCTCACTTATTTCAGCAACATTAAACTCTTACTCTCAGAAACAGCAGAAAAAACTCTGCTTTTCTCAGTATCAATGAGCATTGACAAAGCAATAGGGACAGAACTTGTCAAAGCTCTTATCATCTGGACTCAAAACTCTAGATCACAAATCTGAAGATCTGCCCCGTTTATTTTAAAATAACTCTGTTAGAGTAATTCCATGAAAGCAATTCTGTTGGGAGTTACAAGAATAACATCATCAGAACTAAATTCTGAATGATATCTTTGTAGACATAAATGTCTCAAACTAAACTAAGGAGAAATCCTGTAACACAGATTAAGAATTTACTCACTGTAAACATTTTGTGGGTGGCTCCCCAATATATTTTCCAGTCATCTCCTATCATATGGTTAAAAAAAAAAATGGGTGTATTCTAATGCAAACAAACCGTAAACAGAATATCTTGTGTATATAAATAGCTGTAAAACTCAGCCCATGAGAAATTGAGACCCCATCTGCACGGCTTTAACTCGGGATCTCCTAAATCCACTCACTGCTGTTCCAGTGGGATCACATGGACATTTTAGGGGCCAGAGCACGTTGTGGAACACACACACAGACAGAGCTGGTGCTGTTCAGATTCACAAAAATGCACGTGTGACACACACATCCTGATCTGCTCTGCTCTGCAGACAAATAAATCTGGATTTTTTTCCCTGGAAGTTTCCCCACTTCCAGCAGCCCCTCTGCCTTGGTTGACTTCTATACATGAAGGATGTAGAAGATCAAATAATCTCTCAGGAAACTCAGGGTTTATATACACAAGAAAAAAGGGAAGAGGACCTTTACCTCAAATCAACAGAAGGACCATTTCTATGGAAACCAGGAGAGGGCTTTTGTGAGGCTTAGCAGTGGCACAGAAACGGAGACAGAAAAAACTTCCAGTTTTCAGATTATTTTTACTCTGACCAGTTTACATACCAACAAGGAGGAATGGCAAGTACAGCTGTAACACACACCCATTCATTGTATTTGTGTATTAGAAATGCATTGCTTCAGATTTCCCTTGTCATTTATGACAAAACTGAAATGAAACACCAGGTTTCATTTACCAGGTTCCCATTCAACATATTCAAAATCATCATCTTGCAGATTCTAACCAAGCTCCAGGCAGTCAGGAAACACCACCCTGCTCTGACAAACTGGGCAGAGAAGCCACTGAATGCACTCAGAATAACCACAGATGATAAAGGAATCATCCTAAATGAGCCCATTTTAGATGTTTTCAGAGTTGGAATGGGATACAAAGCACCTCGTCTGGCATGTTTCATATCAGGCTTGTCAATAAAAATTGTTTTCCTTTTTCATGATCTTTATCCCGAATTTTATCCATCAGATGTATTTTAAATGTATCCAAAGCACATGTCAATAAATATTTAGGGGAGAGTCTCTTTCATCCACTAGATAATGATCTCTAAGCCTACAGAGTGGATCAGATTATCTTCTCTGACTACAGTTAAGTAAGAAGTTATTTCCCTTATCTGTTGCTGTGCATAACTATCCCCAACATGGATCATAACATCCCTTTCAATCTAAGCACACTAGCACAGCTGTTTCTCAAAATAATCTAAGGAAAAAATGATTAAACTCTTTCAGACTGATCAGGATATTTCTTAGTAAACTCCATCAGAGAGTGATGAACTGCAGTCAGCACCAGCTCAGGAGGCTGGTAAGCCAGAGGGAAGGGAAAATGGCAAGCAGCTCAAAAAAAAAAAAATCCTTTCCTTGCCTCTCAAATGCCTTGGACACTTTATCAGACTGCAGTTATGCCATGAGCCAGAAAACACCATCCCACACCAAAATACAAACTGAGCACTTCATGCTGGCCCAGTGCAAAGGCCCATTCAGGACCCCAGGACAGCTGACAGGAGCCCCTCCATAGCCCTGCTCTGCCAGCATGGGAGCACAAGGAAATGCATTTGGGTGGAGGCACCACAGCCAAAGTCCTTGCATTCCATCATTTCCTGGGCAGCTGTGTTTGACTCCTCAGCATCGCTTCTGTGAAGGAGAAACTCCAGCAGATGTGATCAGCCCCTGTATTTAATTTTTGTATTTACATGGGTGAAACACTGAAGGCTATAAATAACATTTTCCAATATTTATCTTTCTTCCTTTGAAGTCTTCTCTGGGGACTTTAGTTATACTCTCCCTTAGCACTGTTAAGCAATTAAAATAATAATAAACCAAATGCCATCCTTTGCACCCAGTGGGTATCTTCCCTAAGCTCTCCAAGTTTCCTGTTTTCCACTGTATGTAAATAGGAAGCCATCCCAGTGTTTGAGTTCAGCTGATTGATTGGTGGTTCAAGTTTGCAAGTTCCCCTTTAACACCATGCTGGTATCAAAAGGAAACTCTGCATCCCACAGTGTCCAATTCCAGCAGTCAGCAAATCCCTCCTGACATTTACCTGAATCATCTCGATTTTTATGAATGCTGAGAGGTGCCAAAGCTTTGGCAGAACTGCCCTCCTCAGTCCGACTGTCCACAAACTCTTCATCAAGAAGGGACTGACACAAACTGCTCCTGCTCACACTTAGTGTAACACCACAGTGAATTGGCTTTATTAATTAACTTCTAAATATTCATCAGTGGGAAAAAATAAAGAAAAACACAGGTTTATCCTTAGTTACAGATAGCTTAGACTAGAAATAGGGAAGCGCCGCATTATAAGATATTTAAAATGAGTTTACAAAGACAGCATAATTTAAATCCCTAATTGGCAGTTTTTAGAAGTCATCCTGGTCACAAAAAACCCTCGATCAGAAACTTGACAACCTCTTGAAACAGATTATTTTTGAAAATTGCTCTACATCAGGCATTTTCAGTAGAAGCGGCACAGAGCTGCAGACCCCTGCACAAAGCCAAAACCCTTCTAGACATTACAAAATATTTGTATCACAAAATCAGCTTCATTGAACTTCTCTCACAACTCTTGACGTGCCTTTCTTCAATAAAGGAACATATCCACATTTGCCTGATGAGTTCCTTATATTTCTATTTCTGAACAAAATAATAGGAATTGCAGTGAGAAGCAAATCAGCTTGGGAAGAGTTTGTGTTAGTTGATCAAGAAGCATGAAGGTTTGTCCACCAGACTGACATTGTTCAAACTCCAAGAATATATTCCCATTATCCAACAACCTTCTCCTGTGCTGAAACACACATATCTGAAATGAAGGAATTCTGAAAGCCAACCTGACATCACTTGTATAGTCTTCCTCCTGAAGAATGCCTGTGTGGGGGTGATTTGTGTGAAACAAACAGGGAAAAGGACTTGATTCTTTTTTCCAAATCTCCCACATTAACATTCCCTTTCCATGTCGTCCCAACAGTGCCTTTATTTAATGCTTTGGTTTAACTCCTGGCTTTTCTGCTCTTTGTGTTTCATGCTCTATATAAGAACATTTCTGATTGCAAGAAAGGAAGTGATTTCCGTGGATAAACATTACCAGAGAACATCATCCCTCCACAAATCTTTCCATTTTTATGGCATAATAGTTTCACCACATAAACAGCATCCTAAAAAAGTACTGAAAATGAAGTTTCTCTTTCTTCCTGGGAAGCCATAAAGTTTGATAAGTCATGCTGAAAACATTCCCAGGAGTATTTACCTCTCAAACCCAATACTAAACAGACATTCTTTAAGTACAGACATGGGACACAAAAGGTGTTTTGTGTAAAATAGTCTGTTTTTACCCAGATAGTCAATGTTCCTATGGAAGAGAATACAAAAAAAAAGGGTACTGAAACTTCAGCTGAACTTTGATTTCAATCTATTATTTAAAAGCACAAGATGTTAAAGATGAAGGTGCTATAGCAAAGTACCTTTTCCAATTAAAAACACATCTTTTATTCGTTTGTTAATACCTCAGACACTCATTATAAAGAGGTCACACAGCAAGTTATGCTTCATTTTACACTCAATTCAGCAAATTACTGCACCACCTGCTTTGCCTTAATGCCATCACATGTGTCCTTCTGGCACAATTTATATGTCTGTAACATTGGCTTGTTTATAAAATCCAAGCCCAGGCTGTATTAAATGGAGGTTTTTCAATTAAACACAAGACTGTGCTGAATGTGTTCCTGTTGGCCACACCTTGCCCTGAGTGTCACTACTGTCATACCTAAGGTGACAACTGTACATCCTTGCAGACAAAGGGTTTATTTCACTTTCACACCTTCTGCTTGTGCCTCACTCTTGTAAAGTTTTCAAGGTATTTTTATAGGGACAATGCTGAACACATGCAAGGAATGGGAAGTAGGCTTGGCTTCACAGCATCTGAGGGGGATCCTGAGTGATCTAAGAAAATCTAACACAAATCTTCTTAAAGGGCTGATCCACATCCCAAGTCAGCACTGACCTGTTTGTCCCAGTGAAAGCTGGATCGTGCCAGGAGGGCATGGTGTCACAGCCATGGGAAAGCCCAGACTAAACTTCCCAAGTCACCTCTTTTGCTCTCATTCATTCACTGCTCCTTGGCCACCTGGGACAGTCTGTTCCCAAGGTTTACCTTTCTTCCTGAGCAATGAGCACACCTGAAATAGATTCAACTCCTCCACTCATCCAGCACAGAGTCAGTTTAGCCAAAAGTCAGTGAGACACCTCAAACTTCATCACCTCCTATCCCAACACATTCATTATCATGTTGGACATGTTAGGGCTATTGGATTCATTAGTAACCTCTCCCAATTATGAGGGCTTTCTTCATCATTATCTTTTGTTTTCCAGCATTTAACTGGTCACTAAGTTATCCTTCATCTCTAAAAACAGCTTTATTTCAGCAGCAAGACATTTTTATGGAAAACTACTTTATACCAATGGAATCACCAGCAATGTCATTTGAGTTTTATAAAAACACAAACCCACACATCCCTCAGCAAACGGGGGTCAGGATCTCTCAGTTCCTCAGGTTACAGAGGTTGTTACAAATGGTCAAGAAATCTTCCTTATTTCTTACAATGCCAAGAAATACCTGCTGGTGCACTCGCAATTCCATTGATGAGATCATGGCAAAGCCACACTCCAGATGAAATAATCATAAGGAAGAAATACCGACATCAATAATAGTTAAACATGGAAAAAGATACAAAATATCTTATAAGTATTTAAGAGAATGCATTTCACATCTCACTGGGTAGGAGTTGGAAACTCTACCCATGGCACTCTATTGAAATTATTCCTTTGAGTCTGGAAGCACCTCTAAAAACTCTTAAATTGTCAGGTTAGAACTGTCTACGAAATGGAAATATATCAGCAACATTGGTAAAAACCAGGAGGCAGGCAAAGCTTTGGGAAAACAAGAAATGTTGTAGCACCATGAAGATAAAGCAATTAATTTTCATCACGTTATTCAGCATACTGCAGGGACAGTGCTGGAAAATGCTTCCCTAGTAAATCTCAATTACAAGACTCAATTCACACAGACATCCAGCATTTAACTGAGTGAAAGAAAGACCAGTACCTTATTAATACCCCTACATATAACTTTATTTCAGTTGTTCCAACACTTTCTTTCCATGAGTTATGAATTTATATAAAGATGAAGATGAGTGGAAAAAATATCAGATCCTTAATTACACAATAATTTTCTCTTTTTTTTATCATGTTTCTAAACAAGATGCAATATTTGGTCAATGATTTACCTTCTCTGCAATTTACTAGCAACATTCAACAATAAGTAAGAAAAAAGTATTTCGACAAAGATCAGAGAAAATTTGATTTTATAACAACTTGCCTCTTAATTTTTTTTCTCTAGCTTAGAGTGTGATTTACCTGCAGCTCCTCAGTAGATGGATAATGTGCTGAAGTAAGAGCACGCAGCACTGATAAAACTGTAGCTCATCAAATGTTGCTTTTGGAGGCAACAAAAAATTTCACTGTCAAGTAATCTGCATTTTGCTGCAGTCTATAAACTCCTGAAAAACAATAAAGATTATTTATGAGGAAAGTATTTTCCTGGAAACAACAGACATAGATGGAGACCCCTTTTTACCACTTGCAGGAGGAGGTGAGCTCCTTCCTTAAGAGTACCTGCAGGTCAGGAATTCCAATTTGGACATGCACCAGAGCCAACACTTTATTAGGGCTATACTAAAGAGGACTAACACCCCCCTCATAATTTCATTTTTCATTCCTATATTGCAATTACAAACATCAATAATTTTTGGGCTATTTTCTCTTTGCAGCAGGTGAGTAATTAAGTGCTTATTACCTCAATAATAGTTTACACCTGTGTGTTGATGGGGGCATTCTCCTGAAATATTCTGAGAAAAATTATTTATATATATTTACACATAGGGGTATTAATTTTTCTGAGAAATTTTTTTTCTCCCCGTTTTGCTATTCCTGTGTGGATTTTCTTCCCTCTCAGCACCCCATTACCGTGCACGTAACTCACTTTCCAAACCCACCAACAAAGCCCAGAGAATCACCTCAAATCTCCGCGAACAGACCCCACCCTCCCTTATCTTCGCCTCAGCCGCCCCAGGGAGCGACATAACGGCCAAAACATGAGGGAAAAGGGGGGAAAACGCTACCCTGCTGCTTTTATTAAAACCGCCACAGAAACACACCTGGAAAAGAGCTTTTAAAAAAGAAGGATCAGCGCCTGCCCCCCGCCTTCCCTCAGGACCCTCTCGCGACCCCCACGCACCTGAGGGCGGCGTGAGGGGGAGTTATAAAAGCGGTAACGACAGTACAGATCTTCTTGTACTCCAAAGGCTTAGAGGTGTTTTGTTTAAGGCAGATTAAAATTTAGTAAGGTGGGGGTTTTTTTCCGGGCTTCCCTGGAACTCGCGCCGGCCCGTGACCCCCGCGCAGCTGAGGGGAGGGAAAAGGGCGCGAACGCGCACCTGAGGCGGGGGCGGCGGGAAGGAAGGCCGGGGGAGTTATAAACGCTAACGATAATAAAGACAATCCGCCTCCTCGTACACGGAGCGGGAGTCTCTGAAAACAAGCTGAAAGAGCTCAACGAGGTCGCTGTAAGCCACCAACGCCAACTTCTCTCAGCAGCTTCCCCGCGCCGGCTCGTTACCCGCCGCCCGGGAGCGGCGGGGGGCGCGCGTCCAGGTCACCAAC
>JAHLSL010000175.1:5817450-5839088 GCA_025920805.1 Petroica traversi | reverse complement strand
CGGCCCTGTCGGCCCCAGCCTCCCCAGAGCCGCAGCCCTGCGCCCCCCGCCCTGCTCCGTGAGGGGAGCTGTGCTTTTAGCGTGGGCATTTTCCGGTAGCTCGAGGAAACCCCCGGCCGTGAATGAACAGCCGGAGTTGGCTGTTGGGTGCAGAGGCTGCAGCGCAGCCCTGGCAGCCCTCCCTGGTTGCTCCTCTTTATCCAAACAATTTGGTGGATAAAAGGCAAAGTCCACGCGGTGCGAGGACGAACAGCCTGTTCAAACCGTCTCGCTGTGACCCTTCTGTGCCACAGCTGAGCCGGGGAGCCCCCACACTGCACTGCAGAGGAGACTCCTGCCTCTGCTGTACTTTATCTGCTCCAAACTTAGTTGTGAGTTTGGTTTAGATTGAGTGTTTTTATCAGTGGAACACAGAGTGAGCCAGAATGTTTTGCTGCTCATTTGAACGGTTGAACAGAAGACGAGCAAGCTGTGTTTCCTTATCTGTAATGTTTACTCGTAGGGATTTTCTTAGTATTCTTCCTCCAGCAAGCTGAGGAATTAATAGAACCAAGTGCATCCTTAACAAGTTGTTGGTTGTCACGTTAATTTTCATGGCAGGGAGGAAGGCATTGAAATTTATGTGTTGCAGAGACCCAGCAAGCTTGTGTTGCTTTGGCTCTGGATTGCATAAAATGCACATTTCTCTCTGTAAATAGGTGCAGGGAGATCTGATTCCCGGTGGGGAAGGCTCTCCCATGCCATGGGAAGCGGTGTTGGATTTGATTCTGTGCCCTCATTGAGCTGCTGCCAGTGGGGAGTTGCTCTGCTGCACCGCAGTGCATTTGCTCGTGCAGATGGAATTTCTTTGTGTCCTCACCCCAGATAGCTCCTGGCCTGACTAAAGGAGAGGTGGAACACAAGCAAAATGCTCAGAATGCCAAGTACCCATCTTAGGAGTTACCTGATTTGAAGTGCTGAACTGGAAAAAACATTACACACTCGTCCGCTCTGCTTTCTGTGATGCTTTTTGTGTGTTAGTGATGTTACTTACAGTTCCTTCTTGGCTCCAGCATCTTTTTTGGGATGGGCAGGAGCATCTCCCAGAATTAGTGATGTCTGCATCCAAAAAAGCACCCTTGTCAGTGATGTGGAAATCCTCAGCTAGCTACGTGCCCTTGTAACCACCTGAGCTGCATCCCCATCCAGCTTATTTTCCCTTTCTCCCACTGCTCTCAGCTTTCCTCCTGTAACAGGACCTACCTGCATGGTAGGAAGCAGCTTTTATCAGCTCTTGATGTATTCTTAAATCTCCTTATACTGATAAAAACAATTAGTGGATGTTAGCAATAAAATGGAAGCAAACCCTGAACACTGGAGCACCTAATCCCAACCTCCCATTAAATGGGAACTGCTTTGCTTCCCAAGGAGTTTGTGTGTTGGAACTCTGTCACTTTTTGATTGCACAGATGCTGCTGCTTTTGAAATCAGTTGGCTGCAGAAGCAGCCTGCTCCAGTTACTGAAGGGAGAGACGTCATCCAGGAAAGCCTGGGTTTGTTTTCTGAACCTGACTGGAGCACTGCTCATGAAAATGTCTGTCCTCACAAGTCAGACATTATTAAAAAAAAGAAAACCAGTTATCTTTATGAAACCATTGTTTTCCTTGGATTTTTCTTTCAGGTGTCTCCAGTTCCTCAACTGACACTGGCCTTCTTGAATACTTTTGGTGTATAGAGAACGGATAATTCTCAAATTCCAGAGTCATTTGCTTCAGCTTTTCATGTCCAGATCCCTTATGAAACTCCTACATTGATAGATTCAAACACTCTGTTAGTTTCTTGCATGAGAATTTTTATTCTCATGACCTTGTCAGTGAGTTGCTCACTCTAACAGAATTTCTGCAGCGTCCAACAGTATTGAATGCAAATTCCAAGAGTTTTCTGAGGGTATTTAGCAGGATCTTGCTTTTCCCACTTTACTTTTGCTGTATGAGTGACCATGTAAAGTGTGCTTGTTTTGCTTTAGTCAGAGAGGATATGTGTAAAAATGGTTGGCAAAATCCAAGCTCATCTTGTCCAGGATTCTTTGAAAAAATTCTGTCATTTTATTGTTTTTGAAAGCTTTTGAATTTTAGCACAGATAAATTACTAGGTTCTAGTAAATGCCTTTTCTTCTGAAATTCCATTTTGATGATTTATAAGCACCTTGTTTGTTGTTTCTCCTGTAGTCACTGTGACTGTGCCTGGTGTATCCAAGTGTCTCCACACAAACTTTTGTAGTGAAGACTGAGTCATGCCCAGCAGAGGCAATAACTTCCAAAAACAGAGCAGTAACCAAACTGTAACCTGGTTATGGGGTTGTATTTATCTGCTGTAGTTTTTCCATATCATTAAGTCCATGTGGATGGATGGTAATGAGGTAATGAAACAACCATTAAACATATTTTTGCTGCTGCTATCCAGCTTCCTGCTGAAGTCTGCAAACCTCCTGGTTTTGGCTACAAGTTAACTTTTGGTGTTCTCTCCTTTTTTTTGGAAGGAGTGCCCCAGGGACCCACAGTCCAGGTGCTGATGAAAAGCTTATTGTCATCAGCTGGGGAAGGGAGGGAGGAGCTAGCAGAGATAAGATGACATTTGATTATTATCTGGTGTTGCTCCATCTTTCACATATTTAAAATAGCAAATGACCTCAGCCTTTCACTCCTTACCAAAATCTTCCTTTTCCAAAACATCATCCATGGATGAGGTTTCTCTTGGCTTCACAGGAAAATGTCCTGAACTGGGAAATGTTAAATGCTCAAGGAGATTTCAGCCCAGGGCTCTTGAGGAATGTCATCTTTACCCTCTAATACTGGCCAAAGCTCAGCTGATTCCTCACAAAGAGCAGTGTGGATCTGAGCTCTGCTCTTGCAGAGAGGTTAAACATAACCTGGATTAGGTGTGGGGAAAGGAGCTGTGCTCAGAGGGGGTTGGAGAGCTGCACTAAACAGGTTTAGCTTGTGCAGTCCAGTAAGGCTGATTACTATCTATAAATACAGTAGTGGGAGAAACCAGAATGAGGTGAGGTTTAAATCAAAAGAGATAAAAAGGCAAAGCCCCTGTAAATATTTCTCTTCTGGGTGTGAGAGAGCATTTCCAAAATCTTCCTGTTTCAGTTCTGGGGACAGAAAACCTGAGATCCTGCTTTGTAGAGTAATAAACATTATTTTGTGGTACCTGTTGCAGGTGAGGTTTGCAACTGGTGGATCAAGATGTTCACGTCAGCCTTGAATTTGTGGGATTTGTGCATTTCTCTCATTATAGCTGCCTAGGACATGTTGTGTTCTCCCCACTCTGCAGATGGGGGAACATGAGGTGATGGGTTTTGCCTGAGCCATCCATGAAAACAGGGAAAGAGGGGCAGAGCTGGCAAGTGAGGTCACCCTGGTTCTGTTCCAGCCTCTAGGAAACAGTGCCTGCCTTTTGGAGGTGCTTGTCATGCAGTGAGAAAAGTGCCACCCAAGGACGTGGGTGACTGCTCTGAATTTCTGAATGTTACATTTTGGGCATCTTGCACTGGCTGAGGAGTCACAGAAGTGGCCCAGAAATAAATCATCACCACCAACTGCTGGTTTAAATCACTTGAAGGACAGGTACTGGAATTGGTGCTGTAGTGATTTTTAAATATTCTGAATTTTAGCAGATTTCATAGGCCTGCTCATGCTACATCACTAGTCTGTTGTAGGAGGTTTAATTAAGTTACTTACCTCTTGATCAAGACTTTAGATATTCACCTCTTTTGGTACTTTTACCAAGTTGCTTGCAAAGCTGTACAACTGTGTAATATCCTGCTTCAATCTTCGTTTTATTTGGTTGTTGAGTCACCCCCCCCCGCCCCATCTAACAGGAATTTAATGTTTCTAAAGTCTGTGGTAAATAACCACAAAATAGTCTCTAAAACTTCTAATGATATTTTAGTAAAACTGTGCTAAAGGCCAGCAGTGATTCTGACTAAAAATAGTGTTTAAAATATTGTTAAAACATAAAGTTCCAGTATTTGGGCACTCACAGGTGTCAGTGTAAGAGATGCCTTTTTGTAACTCAGGTTTCCTGGATGTGCTGCAACTGAACAGAGTGTTTTGGCAACTGATAAAAATTTGGGGGTTTTAATGTTTCATAACATCAGCCTTGAAATTTAACCCAAAACATATTGTGGTCTTGCATTCCTAATCAGATTTTCCAATCAGGAAGCACTAATTTATCGTGTTCTTTATGGAAATTAGGGTGCAATGGGAATTTTAATGAGTATATGTGACCAGTGAGATAAAAGACACTACCTGTGGTTTAGGAAGTGTTTGAAGTGTGAATTGTTAAAGGTCAGAGGAGGGTTCTGGTATGTTTGCTCTTTTTTTTTCATTTCTTTTGCTGTTTCCTGAGCTTCTGCTCCTGGCCACCATAAGAGTCAGTGTTGTGGACAAGGTGGACCTTTGGCATGATTTAGTGGAATTGCTCTGTTATATGGGTAGAGTAAATAATTCTTGAATTTTCCAGTAGTTCTTCTATTATGTTGTGTGTTCCTCAAAGCAACCTTTATAATTTTAGCCTTTTTTTTTTTTTTAAGACTAAAAAGACTACTTCACTGCTCTCCAAGCTTCCTTAAAACTAAATATATAACATTACAAAACCTGGAAGATTTCAGCTTAAAAAAAAAGGTACAAAATGTGGAGGCTGACTTTGCCACATTACCAAGAGAATGGGAATGTGCTATATTAGTAACCTTTGTACTTGCCTAAAATCTTATTGATTTTACTGTCTGGGGTTTCTTGTAGTGTTTTGCACAACTACTGCTCTTTACAAGAGGCTCTAACTTAAATTATTCATTGGAGAACTGGATTGAACTTCACCAGTGTTGTTGCCAAACATTTCAATTACTGGATTTCCAGAGACAGCACAAGTTCTTTTTTCTGCCTCTCTCTTGTAGGTTGATTTGGTGTTTTTGCATACTTGTAGACAATTTCCATTGTCAATTTTGGATATCTGGGTCATTACCCAGTGCACAGGAGTGTGTTTGTGATACAGTGATGGGCACTGATGTCCAGGGGAAGGTATTTGGACCTTTAAGGTCCCTTCCAACCCAAACCATTCCACAATTCTGTGATGCTTCAGCAATGCTGGTATTGGTACCAGGGACCAGTCTGGAACATGGGAGGTGTCACTTTGACTCTTTAAAGCAATGTCTGTCTCTTCACTAACTCCTACAGTACCAAATCTATTTGTGCTCCTCTTTTTGGCAGTGACTCTTTCAGGTATTTGGGGTTTTTTTTCAACACATACTCAAGAGATAGTTTAGCAGAGCTGACTTGATGTACAGTATATTTAACTTTACTGAATGAACACTAAGCTCTCATCAAACATACAGATTGTAGCTGAGGGCCAGCTGCTGCTGTTGTTTGTTAAATTACTGACTTTTAAAGGTTCAGGAGTTTTGAAATAAGTGGAAACAGGTTTAGAAGCCAAATCCAGCTTCCTGTATCTTTTACTGGTTATAAAGAAAACCTTTTGCTCAAACCCCAGAACACTTCAGTGAAGAGTAGTCACAGTGGTACCCAAAACTTTGTTTTCTTGGAGTTTATAGTTGTAAACCTGTCCTTTGTGTAGCCTCTTACATGTTTTGCATGATGTACCTTAACTCAGGTCAAAGCAAGTTTTAAAACCACTTGGTTATAAATTTCTTAGATGATGATGATGAATGAGTTCCTTAAAACAAACTTCATCTGTTGCATGTGGAACAGTTGCATGTGTGAGAAAGTAAAAGGATTATTAAACCTGGGATTTTATAGCTGGAGGGTTTTCTATTACAGAAATCAAAGATTGAAACCATTGCCATCCAGTTGGAAAAGAATTTTTGCACTTCTGGAGGTATTGAAGTGAGGCAGCAGGCTGTTTCTGTCTGACCTTAATGACCTTATGGATGGTACACAAGACCTTAAATAAACTTAGATCAAAAACTTGTGAATTCATGTAAATGTAAGGGCAAAAGCAATGAATAGTGGTTTCTTTCTAAAGTAAAAACTCTTATTACATTTTTTTTTATTAAGGGAAACAAATTAAGTTAGGTGGAATATATTTTGTTTGTCTCTTTTGTTTTCAAGGTTTGGCTTGAGCAACAAGTTTGATACAGAATTTCCTTCTGTTCTGACAGGGAAGGTAAGTGTGAGATTAAACTGTTCTTTTCCATGGGAAACCCCAGTGCATCCAGTGGTTTCTGTGGTGGATACCTGAGCATGACCCCACTAAAAATTGTCACCTGTGGCCTGTGTGACCCAGCTGCTCTCTGCCAGCCCCTCGGTGTAGCTGGAAACAAGAAGGAAGGATTTGCAGTGATTATTATTGCAGTTATCATTATTGCCATTCCAAACACAGCAAAGCTCACCATGGATCCCGCTGTTTCCATGCAGACATGAAAGCAGCACTCACTTAACCTTGCTTTTTTAAATACCTGGAGTTTGTGCTCCCTCCTGGCTGAATTAAATCTGTGCAAATACTTCACCTCTCTTTTGGTATGGCTGAAATCCTGGAGTTTGTTTAGACAGATCTCTGGAAGTGAATCTGTTTTATCTGAAGCTCTACAGAACAACACGTGGTGTTAAATCTACAAATTAAGTAGGTTTTTAGTACATTTTCACAAATACTGTTTAGTTTTGAAAATTAGTGGTGACAAGACTCCTGCTTTCTCTGGAGTCCTGTCATCTTACTAAATACAAGTTTAAGGAGCTAATTTGTAGCTATTAATTCAGTCTCCACTAAATTCTTAGTTTTAAATTATTTTCATAATTGCATTTTTTTAAAACCTTTTGATTGTTTGATTCTTTTTCTCTTGGATTTTTTTCCTCCTGCTGTTTCACTCTCTAGTGCTTTGTTTTTGCTTTGATTTATACCCCCCTTGTGTATCTTTCCCAGAATTTGGGAAGAAAAAAAGTTTATTTGGCTCTTTCTACTTTGTCTCGTGTCATCCCATAGAGCTTCACTCCCTCTGCAGAGGTTGAGTCACTCCAACAATCCACTAAATACAGCTGGGTGGTTGCTCCTGCTGCTGCCAGATCCATCTGGGCTTTCTCCTCCTGCATTTTCACACCAGAGCTCAATGAATAAAATCCCTGTGTTGAGGTTGTCCTGCTGCTGTGACAGCAGCACCCCTGAAATGCAGGTGCTGCCTGGAGATTTTGGGTGCTGAAAGTCAGCCTGGGAATTGTGGCCTTGTTTAGGGTCTCCCTGAGCTCAGAAGGACAAATCCTCCTGATTCCAGTGTGAGGGCTGCTGACAGCACTTTGCATTTCATCACCTTGTGTGAGGCTTATTCTTTTCTGGGAAGCTCTTGCTGACCACTGAACAGCCACAATACATTTTGCAAAAAAACCAATTTGATGTTCTTTTACTCAAGCTGTAGTTTATTATAAATAAGCCTATAGAAAATCCCAGGCAAGAAACATTCAAACTAAATTTAATTGTATCATTTCATCTCTTTCTTTCTCTCTAAAATGTATTGGGCTTATTAAAAAAAACAAACCAAACCTACAACCAGATATACAGTTTTTATTACCAGCATCAAAGGCTATCACATTTTCCTCTTGTTAAATAGACAGTGAACAAAAGCTTAAATTAAAGTTCAGTTGAGTGCTTGGACTTAATTTAGCAAAGAAAGGAAAGAGGAAGTTCTTCTGTTGGCATTTACCCTTTTTGTCCTGTGGCAGAGTGACAGGAGCAGGGATTTGCAGTGTACAGGGATTCTTCTCTGTTGAGAATCTTGATATTCTGTTATTTTGTGGGTTTGAGGGGCTTTCTGAGCAAGGAAATGAATTCCCTTTTGTCAGGGGAGAACACCAATCAAACCAGATAGTAAACACATTTTTCTTCCTGCCTTGCCACACACTGCCATGAAAGACAATAAAAACCACAGTTGTGAGTCTTTCAGTTTTTAATACTTTCATCAATTGCAAGAAATAAAGAATCTGCTTCTTCCTCTGGTCGAGACAGTCAATCATCTTAATCCCTACTGAAAATGAAAATTCAGTAATTTTTTCCAGTAAGGTTTCCTTCAAATACCCTGTTAAATAATTCACAATAATCAGTATCGTAGTCAACTGAGACCCCACTTTAAGATCCTCTTGTTGTTAAAATGTAATTTTTTTGCTTTTTGTGAAATCAAAGTTTATGAATAACGGCGACTGTTTATATTTACAAATTGTGATTAAAATGTTTACTCTGAACTTGCCTCAGTCCTCAGCTACTCTAAGACAATGTCATAGTTTATTCATATTGCCTGTGTAACATTAAATTTAATGGCTTTGCTGCCCCCTGTGAATTGATATTAATAATAAATCCCATCTACTAATGGAGTGTAAGAGATAAAGCCATTAGATGGGCTTGATGGAGTTCTCAGTGCTACTGGTTTTCTTTTGAATAAAAACAGGTGTAAAAGATGTGGGTTTTTAAAGCAGAATGAAAATCCTAATTAGAGAAAACTCTGTAGCTCCACCTTTCTCCCAGAAGTGCAAACTTTTGGGATTTATGCCACACTCAGGGTCAGTAATTTCCTCAAGCTTCCTCCCCTCATTTTGCCCATCCACATACTGATGGCAGCAAACTGCTGATCTTCTTCTGAAATCTGGAATCCCCCTCCTCCTTCACCCATTTTCCAAGTTTTTACAGAGCCTGGATACTCTTGAAGGTTAGCCTAGAGCTACGTGCTTGTAATTACATCTTCAGTGTTTAATTGAGACTTAATTAGTTGCTTTCCTTGGGAGAGGTGAATGTGTACATTTGAGGGTAAAGCACAGCCAATAAAATAATAAAGGAAAGGAGAATCCCAGGTAGGTCAGATGTTGGGCCCAGCTAATTCAGCTGGATTAATATTTGTCTTGCAGGATGAGACAAGAACTCACCTGGTTTGTAAATCCTGAGCCAGGCTTCTTTTCACTGGAACATTATAAGAAAAGATTTGACTACACTTAATACAGAGGCAATATTTAACTTTTAATAATGTAATTGGACCTTGGCCTAAATTGAAATGGTGGTTAAATTTAAATTCTGTGTGCTACAGGTTTACAAGATTATTAATTCTCCTCAACAAGCTTTTAACAAAATACTCTCTGTGAGATGGAGTACAGTAGCACACACTGCTCCAGGTGACCAGAAAACGATGGAGGCAGTGATCCTTAAGGGGAAAAGTGGAATTTCCTGCTCTGATCTTGGAACAAAAGGGGTGCTGGCCAGAGAGGAGTGTGCAGTGCAGGGCAATGGGAGCCATAAAGTGAGGGCTGGGCATTGTTGTGCTGTGTGATTGATAGGGTTGGTGATCACAGTGATTGAAGGAGGAAGATCAGGCCTGCTGGGCCTTCCTTGCTCCCTTCCTGTGTTTGGAGATCCTCTGCATCCTGTTGTAAAATATTATGACACCCTCCTCCTTTCCTTTTATGTTTTTTTTGTTTTCTCCCTGCTAAAAGGAGCTGATGTTCCTTCCCAAGGTGTACAGCACAGCCAGGAGCAAAGTGCTTATCTGGTACTTTTCAGAAGCCAGACACAAACTCTCTGAGAGATTTCCAGAACTACTCAAAGTTAGGCTTTCTTAGGGAGCTCTCTTTGTGCAGGAGGAGCTGATAATTCTCTCTTTGGAATATTTCAGTCACTTCACATACACCTTTCAATAGCTGTACCTGCAGGAAAGGCAAGAGTTAAAGTGTGCCAGAAAATGAACAATACTGTGGTGACTTTCATTTGGTTTCCATTTAATTATTAGATTAGAACAGTTATTTACAGGTATTTTGTTCTTAATCACTGTGTAACAATGCTGAACTGTCACTGAGCTGCAAACTGAGCACCAAAATTGTGCTTTCTTCTGTTTATCACAACATGAGGCTTATCTTGATCTCCAGTTCCTTTAGTTTCAGATGAAGATGTGTCATTAGTGACAGAAATATTTGTTGTGATTCCATTTCCTAAAGGAAGAAACAGTCAAATAATTTGGGTTACTCAAAACCTTGCTGAGTAATTTCATCTTATGTTGTAGCCAAGAGAATCACCTTTACATTAAAATATTTAGTGAGGTAGCAGGTAATGGTGCTTTCATAGTATTGTATTAAGGTAAACATCAGACCAAAATTTCTGAAATAGGAATTTTCTGTCTCTTAGTGGCGTCCAAAGTTGGTTTCTGGTTTAGCCATTTGCTCTGCAGGAAGGAGAGTACTTCAGCTTTCATCTTATAATGTAGGATTGATGTGAACAGCAACTCCCTAAAAATTACCACAGGCACAGGGAATCTCCCTGTGCTTTCTTTTTAGGTCCCAAATTTTCCTGCCAGCTGTGATCCAAGAATCTGGTTGAGTTCTCTTCATGTTGGATAAGGGTTATTCTTGTTTAACTAAATTCTGGGCTGTGCCATTCCGTTGTCTTTGGCAGGTTTGTTCAGCTGGATTTGGAGGCTGGGCCATGTTGTTGCCAAGGTCCAGAACTCTTTGTGTCTGAAGGAAAAGGAAACATTCTCTTTTCTTAGGGAGTATCATTACAGAAGTATAAATGGGGTCAAGGAAAAAAAAACCAACTACTTATTTTTATATTTCACATAAGCAGAATGTAAAATTCTAAAAGATTTCTCAAAGGAAGTGCCATTTGTAGATATCTAAATGTGAGGCCCAAGTAACTTCCTTAAGAGCTGAGAATGCCAATTAATGTAGGAATCTCAGTTTACTTTAAGGCAGTGACTGCAGCAGCTGCCTGAGGTTACTGCAAACCCCCAGCCCAGATGTTCTTGCCTACAAAACACTCTCCCACGTTGAAGATGAAATGGTTTTGCTCATGTGCATCTGGTATTTGTTATATCCCAGTACGAGATCTGGCACTGGCAAAGAAAACCATGAAACCTTGTTCCAGACACATGCAAGTACAGGATGCAAGTACAGGATTCTGCCACATTACAGTGGGAGTTTTTTCATTGCAGATGTCCCAGCACAAAGGTCTCAGAGGGTTTCTTTGGCTGTTTTCTTTCTTTTTTTTTCTATTGTAAAACAGTCACATTTTTTAGTTACTCCGTTTCTAGATGTAAAACAGTTTATTTCATGTGGGAGGGGGGGCAAAAAAATTACTTTGTCTATTTATTAATTCCTATTATAAAATAATCACACTTCAATGATGTTCTTATGTTGCTAACTGTAGGCCTGGCTGGTGTGTGAGCCCAGCTGCCCCCTGACTCTGCAGTGCCTGACCTGAATGGCCAGGAAACAGATGCTACATTTATTTACTCCTTCCCTGCAGTGCTTTCAGGAATCCAGCTCTTGTCAATAGGCAGAGGCAGCAGCACCAGGTCCTCCCCATTTCCTGCCCCGTGGCTTTGCCCCTGCTGAAAAGGATCTTTGTCAATAAATGAACTTTTGGTGGTGTTGCTGCCCTTGTCTGCAGAGTCAGATGAGCAGGGTTGGGCTGGCTTGGCTGGAGGTTGTGCAGCAGTTGCACAGCTCTGTGTGCAGACTCACTCTGGGGGATTTTCAAGGCAACTAGGTAGGAAAAATGGGGTTTTTAATGGCTTTGAGTTGTGCCTGCCTGGTCAAGTCTCTTGTTGGTCCTGATTTATTCTGCATTGTGTATTTGAATGCTGGACTGTGTTAGAATCAAGGGTGTCATCTTGGAGTCACTGCCTCAAATCCACGTTTGGCCTGTCAGAAGTCACTTGGAAGTGACTTGGATTCTGTAGGGAGATGAGGGTTTTGGGCTAGGTGAGCAGGTGAGAATAGAGCTTTTTTCTGATAGAAAATGGGGCTCCACTGTGCCACTCTGCAGTGGCAGTATAGGTATAAAATACTTATTCCTTATTTTCAAAGAGTTAGTTTTCAATGAGCAGGATTTATTCCTAGCCCTGCACAAGCTGCATTGCTCTGCCTTTAATACAATCCAGTGTATTTCTTTCTGGGCTTCCCTATTTTAGGAAGGAGCCACAAGGGAAGTTGTGGCTTCAGTGTGGGCAACTTCAGGAAGTTATTTGTGGACAGAGCCTTCACCCAGGCACAGTGTAGACTTAGATTGGTGTGACATTAATTTGGACAATATTCTCCCTTTCTGTGATACCTTTTTTTTTGACTGCAAAGCTCCCACATTCCCCTGGAAAGCAGAAATCCACCTTTTTGGCCAGTGTAGCCAGTGCATGTGGCCCAGTTCTGACTTTGTCTGAGCCTACTATGTTTTCAGGCCAACTGATTAATTACTGGTGCAATAAATACGGATGAGGCTGTTCATCTAAAGATGTTTGGCTTTTTAATTCAAGTTTGTGCACCAGAAATGAATCTGCTGCAGGAAAATGGCTTTTCATGCTCACTGAGTGACCAGTGCTTTAGAACACTGTGTAATCTCCTGCTTCATTCTAACCTGCAGAGGCAATTTCTGAGAAAATCCACCTGTCCCTGAAGTTGAGCCCTTGTGTTGCAGGTGGCCCCTGAGGAATTCAAGACCAGCATCAGCCGAGTGAACGCCTGCCTGAGGAAGAACCTCCCTGTCAATGTGAAGTGGCTGCTCTGTGGCTGCCTGTGCTGCTGCTGCACTCTGGGCTGCAGCCTCTGGCCCGTGGTCTGTCTTAACAAAAGAGTGAGTCCATGGTTCAGCTTATTCTACTGATTTTATTTTAATTGCTGGGAGGATTAAATAGCTTTTCCTAATGTTATCCCTGTTTCCAGACCCTGGTTTGGGCTCGCATTCAAAAGGTTATTCTGGTTTTCACCTTAGAAAATGGAAAAAATATGAAATGACACCAAAATATTGATTGAATCAGTAGTTTTAAAGATAGCTGGTCCCATCTGAGTTCAAACAGATGGAATATAAGATACCTTAAACTTCCAGGATTTTCCAAGGTCTAAGAACTGAGTTAAGTGAGTGCAGAACTGGACATTGACCTTCAAAGAATTAGACTGAAAAATCACTTTCCCTCTTCACCTCCTCCATCCCCCCCCCCTCCACCCCCAAATAAATATTTTTTTAAACTTAAAAGTCACTTTTTTATATGCAATAGATTCCACAGCATTTCAGAGCTGTGGTTTATTTGCTGTATTTTACTGTGCTGTTTCTGCTAAGAGCAAGCACAAATTTATTTTCTGAAGACCTCCCCCCCAAGAGAGAGTTGACCAGTCGTGTAATCAGGTCTAAAGTAATAATTTTGAAAAGCACTTTAGTAATATCAGGTAAGCCTGATCTCAGTGACTTCTGTGATTTACATTGATTTATCACAGCAGTAAATGTTTAGGAAGTGCATTAATGTGTTAACTCGTTACGAGCTCATCACTGAAGCTACATCACTAAAAAGTTACAGGACTTGTTTTAGTTCATTTTAACTGCCTTTATAAACGTATTTATTGCAGAGGAATCTGCCTGAGAGATACAAAAGGAGTATTTGCAGGTTTAAAACCATAATTAATACCCCAGTATCAGTGGAAATCTAAATAAATGCCCATGTGGTGGTGTAATGTTATTAATTATTTTAAATTCTCAAGGCGAAGATGCACCAAGTAGGGAAAATGATGGCACTTTCATGGGGGTGTGAGGGTGATAACAATCATGCAGGGATTAAAATTAAATGTATGCCATGCAGGATCATCACAGTTGTCTTTTTGTGACCTTAAAAAACACTGAAACTGGAGAAATCATCTCCTCTCCACAACAGTAGAAAGAGCAGGATATGAAGGACACATTTGGTAGCCAAGAGTTGAAAATAATTTGTTGTGAAGTTTGGTGGCGAGGGTTTTCTTCAAGGTCCAGTTCACAATTAGCAAAAGCTGGAAATTACATGTATGGAAATGTGCTGTCAGCAGAACACCTGCAGTGAGTGCAGGATTTGGCCAGGAGAATGTGGAAAACTCTTTTTTTGGCTCTTTTGTGGGAGGTAAAAGCAAAGAGATCAAAAGGATCTCTTACTAACTAAATGAATTCTGGAAAAGTCACAGGCCTAAGTTGAACTTGATCTTACAATTTTTTCCAGCCTTAATGATTCTAAGATAACAAAAAACCCATGGGTGTTTCCTTTTTTGGAAAAAGGGGGAGTTGAAGTGCTAAGATTCCCATTTATAATTTCTTCTCTGCCTGGTTCTACTTTTATAAAACTTTACTTACTATAAATTAACCTCAGCCAGAAATGCAGTAGTGAGATCCTTGTGGATGGGAATGGCTGCTGAACCATTGCTGATCCAGCTCTGACTTCCTTTCTAGACTAGAAGATCAATTCAGAAGTTATTAGAATGGGAAAATAACAGACTATATCATAAGGTAAGGAAAGAGTGCTTGTTTTTCTCAGCTTTAAGAATATTGGCATGAAGGATTTTAGAGTCTTGTCATAATTCCATACTTTGTGCTGATCCTAAATAATAGATCCTGATAATTCAGTATTGCTAATGCTTGTTGCATTACCCATCCAAAGGAGGCTGGGCTAATCCTCTGTTAATTATTTCCTTAGCTTGGTTTGCACTGGAAGCTGAGTAAAAGGAAATGTGAAACTAGCAATATGATGGAATATGTGAGTATTGCTTTTGTTACTTACTGCTCTTCAACGGAATTAGGATTAAACAGAAAATCCTTCACTCAGTGACCCTATGCAAAAACATCTCCCAGACAAATGTGTCTGGTCTCTAATTTGCAATAAAAATTGGGACTTTCTGCATTGGAGGGATTCCCACACCACCATGAATCCATAGTTCTGTACACTTTTCCACCTTTTCCAGTGGTATTCATAATTCAAATATTCTTTTGCTTCAAATAATTTTGCAGAAATATTGCATCTTTATAGTAATGTGGGGTTTTTTTACTGGACCTTTTCTTTTTTCATATTTTTTCTTTTTTTTTTGTCAGCTCTAAATTTCACATGGTTGTAAACAAGACAGACTTTTTAGGAAAGCAGAATTTCAAATATTTCTGTGGTTCCACCACTCCCCTATCCACTTTAACATGGATGTGTGAACATTGTGTAGACTTTATGGAAGGAGAGCCAGCCCAGAAAAAGGCCAAGCATCCAAAATCCCTCCATTTCAGAATGACTGGAATCTCTGCTCTGTTACCCTGGGGAACATTCCCTCCTCACAGACTACCTCAGATACATTTAGTGTTATGAATTAGCTGATATTGCATGGAAATTTTGCTGAAGCTTTGAACTTTTTTGGTTACTGTGTTCTGTTCTTGTCTTTTTCCCTTCTTCAACAGGTAATATTAATAGAATTCTTACCAAAATACCCCATATTTCGACCTGACTGAGGAACAGCATTGGTCTTTCATGTTACCTGTCATTTTCTACCCTTAGTGCCTTGTAGATGATTTTGGAAAGAAGATGGTCTACTTTGCTGTGACTTAAAAATGTTCTTCAGTAGAAATCTTCCTCGCTGTTACTTTCTTTTGTTAAGAAGAGAACAATTTGCACATTTTTTTTATGTTCAACGAGGCTTCTATGTTGCACTCTGAATTTTTAACATTACCAATAACTGATAAGAGTTGCCACTAGGGATCTTAACATCAGTGCTGCTTAAACTTGTTCTGAGCATGCTGCCTTATTAATTTCTCTCTTTGCTGCCCTCCAACGTGCACCCTAAAGCTGTGTCACCCTAGATTTCATCCTAAGTGTTGCAATCCTAGAAACCCTCAGTAGGAATGTCCAGGTAAACTCCAGTAGTAATGATTTTAGTAGAACCTGCTTGCATAGGACTTGCAATCAACAGCACTGGTTTTGTCCTGCACTTTGCAAAATCATCATTTCCATTTTGGGGAGGGAGGGGTTCATTAGTTTACCCACCATGGATTTGTAAATATTTGACTCTTTGCATAATGTACAGTGTGGTATGCCAAGGTTTACAGAATGTATTATAGCTCTTATTCTATTGCCAACAGTCCCCCAGCATCTGTTCCATGTGCTCGTTCCCCTGGGATTGTACAGCCCCATCCACACTGGTTTTGTGGGAAAGCCATAAAGACTTTTTACATATGGCAGACGTGTAGGGCTCAGTTGCACTTTGTTTAGGAAATGGTTGAAAAATGCAGAGCATTTCTGTCTTTATTTAGAAAAGTATTTCAGGTGGTGCTTGCAGCCACCTGAGATACAAAGCTGAAATCTTCACCTCTGAATGTGGGGTAGATGGCAGCTGCTATTAACAAAATACCCTAAAGTCTCTTTTTAAGTGAGGAGTATATGGATATTAAGTTCTGGTTTGTTTTGAGGTCAGGAAAAATTAACCTCGAATTGGAGATCTTTGTTACAAAGGAGAAAAATTAGGAACAGCCAAATCCAAGCTGAAGTAACAGCTTTGTTACTGCTGTACTTCAGCATTTTCACAGTTAAGTGACATGAAGTCCCTTCCAGTGGAAATAAGTTTTATCTCAGTCAAAGTGGAGTTTCAGAAATGCTGAGGGGAGGCAGTGGAGCAGCTGAAAGGGCTCCTGAATATGTTTTGGCACTCAGGCACTGTCTGGAGAGCCACGAAAGCCTTGTGGAATTCAGTATTATTTTGGATTCTTCCCTGTTTGCCTGATCTCAGGAAGGGAAGTCATTGTATAGAACTTCCTCTGATGGCTGACCTAAGCAAGAGCCCTCGAGAAAAGAAAGCAAATGGAAACTGTTACAAGTTCCCTGCCTTTCCTAACTAGAAATAACAAAGCCCAGCAGATAACTGAGCATCTGCAAGCTGTGGTGGATTTCATTATCAGTGTCCAGGCATTTCTTTGCAGCATCTTGACTCCCTGCAGCATCATCCCAAGTTGCTTTTTACTTCCAGAGTGACTTGGGGTTTCCTCTGAATGTATTTGCATCTCTCCAGTTTGCAATATGCTATTAAAATACAGTATTTGTAAGGCCATTGCATCCTAATACCTGTAGTAGGTCAGATTCCTTGTACACAGTGTTTACAGAAGGCCAGTTTTATGCAAGTTGTTACTCAAAGGGAAGTTTGTGCTGTTTCCAGTCCCACACTGACAGTTCAGAGTCTGAAATCTGCACATTTCATGCAGCAGCTTTGTTTGACTGGTAGATTGGTGACAACTAAATGTGTAATTGCATTTGTAACACGAATAAAAACCTCCTGTGTTGTTTGAAACTGTCATTAGCTACACCTTGCAACTCAGATTTCCATTGCAGAGCTAAGCAAAGTATTGTCTCCAATTTATTTCTTTTTTTTGGGGGGGGGGGGGAGGATGAGTGTTAACTGGAAGCAGAGAAAATAATGGCAGAAAAAAGGCAGGGCAAACCAAAAATGAAATGGCACACCCAGTTCTTGGGGTTTCCCTGACAGATGAGTTTCTGGAGTAATTAACAGAACAATGGAAGTTTCTCCCTGTTCTGCCAGAACTTTGTTGCACAGAAAACTCAAGAAATCTCAGCAGGTTCTGATTTTCTTCTTCACGTGACTCTGTTTTCTCCCTGGACTTTCCCAAGTGGGAGAACAGAAAATTCCAGGACTTCCCTTGGAATCACAGAGTGGGTTGGTTGGAAGGGACCCTAAAGCTCCTGGCATTCCACCCCCTCCTTCCACCAGCCCAGGTAATTCACAGCTCCATCCAAACTGGCCTTGGACATTAAAGCACATAATAATATTAGTTTGTAAAGTTTACATTTTAACTACATAAATCCTACGCATTTTGATTTGTCTTTAATTATTAATTGTGCAGTCTTCAAACCATGTCTTTGTGTTTTAATTGACATTTAATTATGTGGCCATAAAGCAACTGGTAAAGAACCAGTGCCAAACCTGTCATTTACAGTAAGCTCCATGTTTTAATAAGTAGATAAATTTGCATTAAAATGCAAAACCAGCAGCAGTATTATATTTGCATGTGAAAGACACAGGATCCACAGCTCACTGAAAGGTGAAGGCAGCTGCCAGTACTGCTGTGAACTCTGTGCACAGGTTCTTTTTGCTTGGGCTGTCCTTTAACAAAAACATCACAGGTAGTCCTGTCTCCCAAGACAGGAAACCTCATTTTTGACAGTAAATGATCATCATGAGTTGGTGAAGTGTTCCTGGAGGATATTTGTCAGAATTTGTAGCAATGTAAGAGATTAAAGTCAGCAGAGTGAGTGGAAGTGGTAAAGAAAGTGCCTTGGCTGGTTCCAATGCCATTGTGCAGAGAGGAGAAAAGGGAGCTGGTCCCTCTCAGGAGTGGGAGTTTGCAGCAGATTTTTAAAAGCAGCTACAGTCTACCAAATCAGTGTTTCTTATCTCACATGGACATGTTGACACTAATTTTCTCCAGGAAATCTTTGGCTTTGTATCTAGAAAGTTTTGTATCTGGAGAGTATTGAAGGAGTACAGAATACTGGCAGAGCATCAAAGCTCTTCCTCAGTGGTTCCCCACCTGCACCTGCAAAGGTGTTTTCCCAGAGGAGGAACATAAAAATGCCCCAACAGGCACACCCAAGGGACTGTGGGTTCAGTTCTAAATAGGTGACTTTAGAACAGAAAAAAAACCTATTAAATCTGGTGTGGTTTTGATAAACACACAAAAAAAAGTTCCTATGCTTTTCTTGATAGGTACAAAACTCCATATGCAAAACCATAAATCGATGTTTATTATTGTCCCACTGACAGTTTACTACATTTTCTTGTCAACACACTACCATTGGAGCAATAAAAAAGTCAAGCTATTAACATTTGCCATCAATTATTTATCACTTTAGTAAGCAATGTTTTGTGATTCTTCTGCCATTCTTTTGTTTTCTGCTTTTGGTGTTCTTACAGTGTTGTAACATACTTGTATTGCTTCTGAAAAGTGGTTTTGTTTAAGCTGTATGAAACTGTGTTCTTAACACTTTTATTCTGTTTACAAGTGAACAGCCACTTTTTTAACAGGACCTCACATCTGGAGAGTTTTCTCTCTTATTTTTTATTTTAAATGAAAATAAAATTCTAACTGAGCTTGCTTTCTACAATTTACTGCACTGGCTTGTGCCATTGAAAGAAGCTGGAAGTCAGACATGCTTCATCACTTTGAGACATTTTTCTTTAATTAAATTCAAAGATGAAAACCTCGAACAGTGCAATGTGTTTATGGGGGAAAAAAATGATGGAAATCTTTTGTGTCTCCCTATGTTTTAGTGGGATGGCAGCAGTGGTGGGGTGTGTTAAAATGAGACACACCTGAGACAGCCAGGCCAGGAGCTTGGCTGCTTCAAAGAACAAGACTTGGAAAGCTTAGGAAGGATTTCCAAAGAAGAAAACTGCAGAGTGGTCTTCATATCTGGTTTTCCTGGCCCTCCACCTTGCAGCCAGGGCAGTGGTGGAGTCCCCATCCCAGGAAGTGTTGAAAAATGTGTGGAGGACATGGTTTGGTGGTGACTGTGCTGGTTGATGGTTGCACTTGGTCTTTTCCAACCTTAACGAATCCATGGTGATCTCACAGACCCTCCCTTGTAAAGATTTCCTGCAGGAATCTCTCCCTGCAGCATTCCTCTCCAAAAGCAGAGGTTTTCCTACCCCTCACAGGGAAGCAGTGTGTGAGGGTGAACAAATCCCTGGCTCCCAGAGGGGTTTGTGCCCAGCACAAGGCAGCCCTTTGTGCGTGTGACCAGCCTGGTTTTGGAGCTGTGAAAGCAGGACTTAAAACTAAAGCCTTTGGCTCATCCCTGAGGGAAAAGCAGACATTCCTGAAAGGGGCACGTGCAGTGTTTGTGTTGGAAGTTGTTCTGGGCAAACCCGGGGCTGCTGGAGCATGGAGCTGATGCTGGATGTTGGCTGAGAAAGGCTGAGAGGTTGCTGGGATGTTCAGCCGAGGGGCTGAGTCAGGAGTTCATCCCCTGGGGGGTTCAGGAGGTGTAATTAAAGCAAATTAAATGTTAGCCTCCCCTCAAAAGCAGAGTTCTGTTCCTGTTCATCCTGCTTGCATTTATTTGAATTAATTTTCCTTGACTAGGAGTGACCAGGAACAATATTCCAGTTAGTGGCTCATGGCCAAGGCACCAGGTATTTCTTTCAGAGTTCAGTTCCCTCTCTTGTGTGAAAATAATGTGACCCATTAAAGGGTCACATTTGTCTCCTCAGTGGCTGTATTGTATTTCTGATCCATAGCTGTTGTGTGATAAATTTGGGGCTATTTGTTCTTCAGCCACTTGTAGTTTATACAAGTTCCCTGCAGACACTCTCATTATCAGTCCAGACTCAGCATCTGACACTTTGTGCTGGTGAATCTCTCAATATTTCCATTACTGTGTCCTCCCAGTCCTCCAGTTCTTGTATTTGTGCTCCCAGTTTTCCTGTAATCATTGTCACAGACTGATTCAATCTGCAAATTTAACACAAATGAGTTTACTAGATTGATGCCTGAATTTTGCTCATGATTTTCTAAATGCCCTTTTACTTAGTCCCTGATCTGCTTTAAATATTTCTATTATTTCTACATCTGACTGAATCAGTAATTTCCTTGTTGTGGTTTATCTGGGAGATCAAATCTACCTGGACCTGGTTGATTTACATCTGTTTATTTTATAAATATGCAGACAGCAGATTTGGGTCTGGGCTAAACTGCTGAATTCTGTATTTTCCCTAATCACTGAATGTGTTTAGATAATAATCCTTTCAATATATTCACATTTTATTTCACATTCTTTATGTGAACCTTATGATCCATAGTAGCCTTTCTTGAGCAGTAAACTAAAATTTCTGCAGGAAATAGATCTGTATATTTGTATTCAGTGATAACAAATATAACCTGAAATTTTGGCTAGAAAAGAAACACTTCTTAACAACAGTGCTGGTCCCATGGGATAGGTAACAAAATTGGAAAGAAGAATTACAGTAGCTCTCAGACTAATAAGAATTTCAAATTAAAAGGCTAATATTAATCAAAAGGTGATGACTGATCTGTATTTACTGTAAATTATGCGGTGTGCAACCCTGGAGGAATAATTGAAAACTACTGGCTCTCCAAACAGTTTCTGAGGTATCTCTGTGGACGTTTTTGGCAGTGAAGAGTCTGGATAGAGCAGCAAAAATCGAAAGGAATTCTGGTTTTGTTGTAAATGGGAAACAGTGGGAAATGGAAAGCCAGTGCTGAGCAGCACTTTCCCACCTTTGTAGGGTTAACCCAGATCCATGGGCATAACCAGGGATCTCATCAAACCTCGGTGATCTTTGGGTGTCCCGTGGATATTCAATTCCTGTTCCAGTTCCTCCGGTGAGAATTCATTCAGCATTCCCAGTGTGGGATCCAGCAGGGCCCAGAGAGCAGGAATGGACCAGACCCACACGAGAACCACAGGGCGGAGAAAAACCTGGCATTGTTCTGGCACACGGGAAAGGTAACTTGCTTCAGGATCTCTGTGGTTTTTGTGAGCATTAGTGCTGAAGATCAGCTTGCTCCGGGTTTCCCGGTGGTACTGCCGGAGTTACGGGCTCTGGAAGAGGAGAGGGCGATGCTCCAAACAGGAGCTCCCAGAAGGAGCCTCAGGCGCTGCATCTCCAGGCTGTGAAGTTCAACATCCCCCGCGGAGCTGCACAGCCGCACCTGGAGGAGCAAACGCCACCCAGACAGTGCCGAAGGTGTCCCCAGCTGCTCGGGAGCACCGCTGTGCTGGCAGCCGTGCCCCGGGCCGTTCCGAGCTCCCGTCCCTGCCCGCTCCTCCTCGGGGATGCTGCGGGGCCCCCCATGCAGCTCCGCGGGGGATGTTGAACTTCACAGCCTGG
>JAHLSL010000175.1:5793132-5803674 GCA_025920805.1 Petroica traversi | reverse complement strand
GCTGTCCTGTGTGTCCCCGGGGGTCCCACTGCTGTCCTGTGTGTCCCCGGGGCCCCCACTGCTGTCCTGTGTGTCCCAGAGGGCCCCACTGCTGCTCAGGCCATGTCCCCTCCCAGCCAAGGTGTCCCCTCTGTGGCACCCACAGCTTTTTGACAGGGCAAGGCACAAGCTGGGCTCTCTGGAAAACTTTTGGTACCTTAACCCTTTATTTAAGCAGTTAAAGGACAGCTTGAGAACACGAGTGTGCAGAACCCCTGTGTTAACTCCTGCTCCCTCTGCCAGGTGCTGATCTTTCTGATTACTTTAATTATGGATTCAATGAAGAAACATGGAAAGCTTATTGTGAAAAGCAGCGGCGGCTTCAGCTGGGGCTGGACCCTGCTCCTCCCATCAGCACTGAGAACAAGATCACGGTGGGTGATGTGTGACTCCTGCTCCTGGCTCCAGGGAATCTGGGGCTGTGTTTGTAGTCACAGCCATGAGGGTGTAAGAGCAGGAGATACAAAACAGTTCAGAACTGAGGTGTCTTTTCAGTGAGGAGAAACACAAAAATGAATCTTTAACGGTTAAATCTCTGTTGAAAATCTTTTCTGTGTGAAAGGAATAGTTCCATCTGCCTGGCAGGTTTGAACCACTGCAGCAGCAAGACTGGAGTGAATTTCCAGTTGACTTTGGGGTTACCCAGCTGCAGGGGTGCCTGCTTGGAAAGCCCTCTGGATGAGGGAAGGGCAGGGAGGGGAGCTGGGCCCCCAGTGCTGGTGCCTGCTGCGGTGGTGTGGCTGCATTTTGTGTTTGCAGACTGCTTTGGCCATCAACCTTTGCAGGAGTCAGCCAAACTGTCAGTACAGCAAGTATTGCTCATTCCAGTCTTGACTAAGTGACTCCATGGAAAATGATACGAGTTTAATAAACTCATAACAGGACTGCTGATGGGAGCCAGTGGACAGCAGGATGAGGCTGGAATGGCCACTAGCTGACAGAAATGGCTGTGCCTTGACTGAAGAATAGGTTGCTGTGATTGTTCCTTTTCTTTTGCTGAGGGTTGATCTCTGGTGCTCCATTCAGTCGAAAGAAGAGCATTTAACCTGTGTGTTATCTATGACCTTCCCTAGGTTCAGCAGGGAAGAACAGGAAATGCTGAAAAAGAAGTGGAAAACAACATCATCAAAACAGAGTTTAAAACAGACTTCCTGGCTCTGGTGGGAGGACGAATGAAGGCTGGGCCTCCTCCCAACAGGTAAGAGAGGAGCCTGTTCTTCATGGGGGTGCCTGGGAACCACCTGGGCCACATCTGAGTCTGCTCAAGCCTCAAAGAGAAGCTTTTAAGCTTGGCAGGAAGCTGCTGTGGTCACTCATTCAGTGTCACCTCCAGCAGTGCAACCCTTGCCTGCCCATTGCCCCCTCCTTGGTGCAGGGAGGGAATCCAGGATCCCAGCTGATGGGACACATCTCTGGGAGTGGAAGGAGCCAGGCAATCACCTCAGCTTTGAGGGCTCACACTGCTGACATTGCTTGTGCTTGCTTGGCTTATTCCTACTCCCACGATGTTAATCTTTGCCTCCTCAAGTGGAAGTGGATTACGAGTTTGGCAGAGGATAAGAGGAGCTGTTGGTTCCTGAGCCTGTGTGCGACGCTGCTGGATGTGTGGTAAAACAACTGAGTCATTCTGAGGGGCAGCCTCTGCTGGGGAAACCACTTGGCCCTTAGGAGATCCATGGGGTTTGATCAGAAGCTTCAGAAGAACTCACCAGACGAGCCAGAGCTTTGGGCTCGGGGTGTTTCTCTTGCTTCATCCACAAAACAGCTTTTGCACACCTGCCTTGCAGAAAGCAGCCCTTGCATCCCAACTTTACTCCTTGTCTGGGAACCAGCTCTGTGCTTCAAGGATGAGCATTAAAGCTCTGCTCAGTCTGTTGGATCTGAGTACTTTGGGGGCATTTCTGTCCTAGTGTGTAATCCCTGTTTTCACACATGATGGTTCTTTGGATCACATTTCTGGGTGTTCAGAGAGCCCAAACTCAGCCCTGCTCAGAGGGAAATTGTTCAGGAATGCTGACGGGCTTTTCCTTGGCTTCTCCTCCAATTTGAGAGATGTTTCCCTGGTGGGAAAGCAAGCATGAGAGAAGCCTGCTGCCAGCAGGGCAGGTTGCTCCTTCAGGTGGTTGTGAGGCTGACAAGATGCCTGTGCTTTGTACCAGGAAGCTGGGTGGGACCATCGATGTGATCGGGGGGCCAGGCGGGCACCATCCGCAGGGTGGAGGGGAGACGTCGGGATAAACACGCCTCGGAGGAGAACCCCATCCAGGTAAGGCTGCCCTGACTAACTGCTGCTTTTACTGCACTTCTGGTGAGCCCTGGGCAAATGTCTGTGTGCTCCTGACCTGCTGGGGGCCAGTTCATACCTGCAGAGCAGCAGGTGCTGACCCTGTTGAGGTGTGTGCATGGATCATTCCCTTCTGCACGCTCAGTTAACTTCTGGCTTAAAAGCTTGGTCTTGCTAGGAGTCAGATTTGTCCTTTAAAGACCAGTCTTCCCTTTGGAATGGTAAGGCTTGAGTTCTTACCTCATCAGCTCTCCCAAAGTATTCCCAGGAGTGTGTAGCTGGGAATCTCTTTTGTGGATTATTGCCTTCCCTTCCACTGTGGGGTTGGAATCTTCAGTTCTGCAGTGGAGGATTTGAACTTGGGACTTTGAAGTTACATTTAGTCTCAAATCAGTTGATGCAGCCCTCACCTCAGACTGAGCTTGTTACTGGATCTTCTTCCTTGTAGGAAGTGAAAGCCTGAGTTTAAAGCTGGTCTCAGTTCTGGGCTTGCCTGCCCAGTGTGTGACCATGATGTTCTGATTGGCTCCTAGGCAGGAAGGTGCAGGGTTTGAGGACCATCTGCCAAACCCCCTTCTCTTACCCACCTTCCTCCTGCCAGCCACTGCTGACTTGCCAGAAAAACCCAAACAGGGAACCTTTCCCTTTGTAGGTCCAATTCCTGATTTTTTTTTCTCCATGGTTTTGTGGTCTGTGTATTTTTTTTAGTGGTCAGCTTTCCAGATTTTGCCAACAAGAAGAGTTTGCCTAAGAGGCAGGCTTTGCTGGGAAAGGCTTGTTTGTTGTTCCTTCCCCTCACAGGCACTGACAGCTGCACCTCCAGGTCACTCTGGTGCCTCTGCACATTGGCCATGTCTGAGGAGTGGCCACAGTCCCGTTGAGGTGATGCTGCCAGCCCTGTGAGGTCCCTGCTGCAGGAACAAAGGGGTTAAAACTCTCTCCTCATTGCTGTGCCCCTCAGGTGCTGGGAGACCACGGCAGCAAGCCCCAGCCCCCCCCAGCAGCCCCAGCAGCCCTCCCAGCCCCAGCAGCCCCCGCAGCAGCAGCCGTTTGCTCCACCAGCAGGGCCCCCGCCTCCCCCGCTGGCCGGGCCTCCTCCTCCACACTTCCTGCACCCTCCTCCTCCAGTGACTTCTGTGCCACCTCCCCTGCACCCTCCAGGTACGTGGTCACTCCATGGAATGGGAGCTGGGCTGTCCCAGGCTTGCAGCAGATCAAAGCTTTAAGGGTTCAGTGCCATGGGATGGTGGAGCACTCAGGGAGCAGGTCCTTACCCCTGCTCAGAGGTAACCTCTGTTTAGTCTCCACAGCCCATTTAATATTTGCCTTAAATACTTAAAAATGGCAGCTGCTCCTTGGAAAAAAAACCTCTGGGCTTTGTTTCCCTGAGGGAGCCTTCCAGTGCTACTGATCCATTTGCTTTATTGATAAATGTCAAGAAGCAGGTTCCTGTTTCTCTGGAGGAAGCTGAGGACTCTTGCTCTGGCTTAAATAGACCAGGCTGAAGTGAGGGGGCCACACTCTGGGCTTCTCCTGGTCCTGGAGCAGGCACCAGGAACTCTCCTGCCTGAGGAGGACTCACTGCAGCACTCACTGGTTCTTTCTTTAGTAACTTTTCCATGGTAGCTTTTCCTCCTGCCTTACATTAAAATGCTTGGCAAAATCGAGATGGACACATGGGGCTGGAGCCTGCAGCAGGTTCTCCTCTCCAGCTCCTTCAGTTGTCCTGAAAACCAAAGCAATTTTCAGGTGTCCATACTCAGAAAAGGAATTTTCCAGTGTAAGAGAACTTTTTAAATTATAAAGGTAAAGAGATCATCATTTGGGAAAATTATATAATTTATAGGCTAATTCCTGCTTAGTAGCACCAATTTTTCTGCTGCTCTGTTTGCTGCAATATGTGAGATTTATTCAAAAGTGTGCTTTGAGATTTAGCTTGAGGTACAGAGAGGCCACACTTTCCCTGTTGTCCTCACTTGTTTTCCCTGCTTATTTCCACAGGCCTGCCACCTCCAGGTCCAATTCCAGGTAGGTGTTACCTTGTTCTTAATAACAGCAGCAATTTTGATCACAAACAGACTCAGAGCATTTGGACTAAGTAGCATGAAATAGGATGGCAGAGTTTAGAGCACAGTCAATTTTAGACTTAAAAACTCCATCTGAGCACTGAACTTGAGCTGCTTATTTCATACTCTGGCATAAATCTGTAGGTCAGAATAACTTGATTGTTATCATTCTGATCAGAATGCAAAGTATCTGCATCCCAAGAACCACTTCTCCTCTGTAGGGCTGTAAAGGTTGCTACTCCTTGATGAACCTCATGTTCAATATTTATAAACCAAAATAGAAGGTAGTTTTTGTTTTGTTTCCCCTTACATCTGGAACTAACAGAGCTTTAGGGTGTGAATTTTGGTGGAGATACCACCCTGAAGGAAAATTATTCCATTTTAAACAAGGCCTTGTTTTGAGTAAAAAAAAAAAGGCTTTTAACTGTGAAAGCACTTGTGAAGCTGGGAGATCTTGGTGCTGATTTCCCCTTCTGTGTCTAGGGCTGTTCCCACCACCTCTGGCACCACCACCAGCTCTCCTCATCCCAACCTTGGATGGGTAAGACCACACCTGGGTAAGACCATGCCATGGGAGCAGCTCCTCTGGAGGGAGGAAGGGAGGAGAGGAGGAGAACAGGTCTAAAATCAGTGCTGGGGGTATATGGGGATGTATGGTCTGGTCTTAGGTTGGGGTGGGAGGTGAGAGCAGAGCAGAGTCTGCCAGGAATCCTCTGTGCATTCACCTGGATTTGTCATGTTCAATGCCCAGGAAGGAGCCAATAAAATCCAGGCAGACTAGAGTAACTACTAGAGTAGTAACTGCTCTACTGGAGTAACTACTCTGGCATGATCTGCTACTGCAGATGCTTTCTCTGAAGATGCTCCAGGTAGTTTGGGAGCCGTGGTGCTGTCTCAGGGCAAACACTGGGATTATGGCAGGTTTGGAAGCTGTGGCCAAACCCCAGAACATTCTGGCAGTGGGATTCCCTAAGGATGTTCCACAGACCTCCTGGGTGAAGCTGCAGCCCAGCCAGAGCTGTGGGGGTCCCTGATGTCAGTAACTCACCCCCTTTTCTCTCCCAAAGGCAGCCAGCCAGCTACAACAACAGGCAGCCACCTCCCTTTGGCTACAACTCTGCAGGTGAGCTCTGGGCAGGCACATCCAACTGCTGCTCTCTCTCCCCTCTGCTGCTTGGCAGCCCAGGCTTTTCTGAGGCTGACACATGGTGTCTGCTGCAGCACAGACAGTCCCAGTCAGGAGCACACACTGGGTGTGCTGCTCTGGGTGTTGTGCAGGGCTGGTGGTGCAGTTTTGTGGCAGTGCTGAGGCTCAGGTCACTGTTCCAGTTCAGATGCCCAGCACAGAGAAGCTTCCCCAGTGCCTCAGCAGGGTGTTCTGCCTGTTCACACATAAGTGCTCACCCTCACTCTCCCTCTCCCTGGCCTACAGGCACCATCTCCTGTGGTTTTGTGATGGGAAAGGCAGTGCCAGGATTTTGGCAGATTCCCTTCCCTGGTGCAGCCCTGGCAGTGCCCTGTTCCCTGCCAGTCCTGCAGTGGCAGCTCAGAGTGGCTTCTCCTGGCCATGCTGAGCACTGGCAGCTCTGCAGAGCCTCCCTGCAGGACAGGGCTGGGGGAGTGGCAGTGCCAGCCCCTCCCAAGGAGAGGAGCCTCCAGTGCTGCCAGATGTGGCACTGCTGTTGGCCACATCTGCCTGGGGAGTGCTGGTGGCTCTGGGCTGCCCAGGTGACATCCTTCATGAGCAGCTGGTGCTCCTGGCCCCTCCCCAGATGCCACCCTAGACCAGAACGTGCCTGGTGAGAGGTGGGACCTTGTACAGGTGACCAAGAGCCCAGGGCTGACAGAGACTGTGCAGTGCTGCCTGTGAATTCCTCAGAGAAAACAGTGTTCCCTGTTCTTGGCAAAGTACTGGATGTGCAGGGAAGGGCCGTGGTCTCCTTGGATCCAGCTCTGCTGCCAGAGGGATCTTTGGGAAGGGAGGGACAGAGGGGATTCTGAGGATGCTCTGATGATGGAGGGTTCTGCTCTCTGGCTGCAGATTCAGGTTTCATCAGCTACCCCCCCCATCTCCACGTCGCACACGCCCTGGGTGACCACGGTGGACAAGGGCACGAGCAGCTCCAGCAGCAGCCACTGGGAGTACTCGGGCTCCAGGCGGGACCGGGAGCGCGACCGGGACAGGGAGCGGGACCGGGAGAGGGACCGGGACCGCGACCGCACCCCCACCACCAGTGAATACAACAAGTGAGTGCTGCCCTCCTGCTGCTCCCAGCCCTGGGGCGCCCGGCCTGGCTGCCCGAGGGCTCTGTGACAGAGGCACCAGCTGGATCCTCTGCAGTGGCTGGGGAAAAGCTCCTCTGGATCGATAACTACAGCACAGACCGGAGCCTGTCCCTGGCTGATTTCCTGTCTCAGGGTCTGGGGTTTTTTGTTTAAATCCAGCAGAACCAGTTCCTCTTGCTCTCCCACGAGGCCAGGCAATGAAATAGCCCCTCTGTGTTTACTCAGTGTTTCACAGCTCAGTGTGAAGCACTGGCTGCAGGAGCTGCTGCTTCTTGTCTTCTAAATGTCACTGTCAGATCAAAGGACAAACTGCCTGTTCTGCTCCGCTCTCCTGTGGGGCTGGGAGTGCCATTCCCTGGGAGCCAGCCAGGAAATGGAAGCAAAACTGGAGAGACCACCTTGGTGGGAGCTGCTGTGACCTCGGCTGACAGCAGTGCCAGGAGCACTTGGGAAAGGACAGGAGACTTGGAGCCTCCCTGTGTTCATGAGAGGTGGAGATTGGGCTGCAGAGACTTCCCAAACCCATTCCTTTGGTGTTCAGTCAGCAGCAGCATGGGTGTTTTCCAGGCTCCAGGCTCAGAAATGCCAATAATCATTCAAAACATGATCAGAATGTGCATTCCTGGCACATGGTGCTTCCTGCTGGGGAGCTTCCCAGCCCTGGGAAGGAGCAAACAGGGCAGTGTGCTCCTAATACTTTATTTTTTTTTTTCCTTTACAAGCTTTTGGGCACTGTGGATGGGAGGGTGGAAAGAGAACAGAAGAAAAACTTGTTAAAATTGGAAGAGCTTAGACTCCCCCACTTCCTGGTCTAGGCTGGAGCCAAGGCCTGGGATCAGCACTGCTGAGCACATTGCTGGCTTATCTGGGTGGTGTGGAGCACCCTGTGCAGGTCAAAGGAGGGCAAGTGCAGTCCCTTGGAGCACTCCCAGCTGATTGATCCTGGACATTTATTTGTCCAGCTTGTTTCCAGGAGTGTCAGAACAAAGTTTCTGACTTCCTTTCTCCCAAGTCTGAGTGTTGTTCCCACAGAGGGACTTGTTAACCCTTCGGATTTTGTCTTGCAGAATTTGAACCGGAGGGTGAAGAGGGGAGTGTGGGATGTGTGTGTTTGGGGTACACCATGCCCAGTCCTGGGGACTGAATGAGCAGGTAGAGAGGTGCAGACAGAACCCTGAGCTCACAGTTTGAGGTTTTGAGCTTGTGGGGAAGAAAGCAGCCCCTTCCACAAAAGGCTGCGAGGTATCTGGGGTGTGTGTGCTGAGGGAAGCCCAGCAGGAGGGGCAGCGATGAGAGGAGCCTGAGTGTGCTGTGCTGCAGGAGCACCCGCTCACTGCAGGTGATGCCTTTTCCTGGTGTTAGGAAAATGAAGCCAGACACGGTTAAAGGGGTTGGGGTCTTTCCCTCAGTATTTGAATCAGGATCCTGTTTGATGCATCCACTTCACCCAGGTGACAGCGTGGCAAATGCACCCCCATCAATCACACACACCAGTTCTAGACTTTACACAGCACAGATCCAACAAGGGGCCTAATAATAAGGTTGGGGTGGGCTCACCCCGAGTTTACAGAATCCTCCTGTCAGGAGACCTTGGGTTCCTGAGCCAGCAGAATGTTTGGTGTCCCTGGCTCTGCAGCTCTGGGCTGTTCAGTCTCAGGGCTGCAGAACACTTACAAAACACTGAGCACTGAACTAAGTAAAAGGTTGCAGTGTGCATGCTGCTGATACTTGTGGATACAGAGAGCTGTGTGAAAGGGATATAAAAGAAAAGACAAAAATCATTCCGGCACCACAGGGACCTCCCAAACCCATCCGTGTGGTGCTGCTGAGGGGTCGCAGCCCTGCCCGGAGCCTCAGGCGCAGGGGGCTGTGTCCCTGTGCCCACGTGTCCCCTGTCCCCGCAGTGATGACGAGCGGTACCGCTACTACAGCCGCGAGCGCAGCTACGACTTCGAGCGCGATTACCGGCGCAGCCGCGACCGCAGCCGCGAGCGCGAGGAGCGGCACCGCGAGCGCCGCCACCGCGACAAGGACGACAGCAGCAAACACAAATCCTCCCGCAGGTCAGTGCCGAGGGCTGCCGTGAGCACGGGGCTTGCAGGGGAAAGTAGAGCCTTGGGCGGGAGGAGCCCTCTGGGATAGGGGAAGGAGACTCAAGGTTCAGTTCCTGCTCTGGGTGAAGGAGGGATTGAGCTCCCATCTTAACAAAAGCACACACAAAGGAAGTTCCAGGCATGACAGAAGTGTCAGCTTTTGGTCCTGCTGCTCCTGGGCACCAGGGCAGAGCTCACAGGATCAGTGAGGTTGGAAAAGATGTGTAAAATCATTGAATCCAAGCTGTGAGCCACCACGGCCTTGTCACCCAGACCATGGCAACAAGTGCCACATCCAGGCTTTTCTTAGCCACCTCCAGGGACAGTGACTCCATCATCTCCCTGCACAGCCCCTTCCAATGCCCCATCACTCCTTCTGTGAAGAGCTGCTTCTGCCAACACTCAGAAATGGCCTCTTGAACAGGAGGATCTTGCCCAGAGCCTGATAGCAAGGGAGGTGATGGTCTGCACAAAGGTAGAACTTCTGGGGCAGAGCAGCATGTCCTGAAATCACAGCTTTTCTGCAGAAGATGGATTTGCAACAGATGATCTTCCTGGGAGAGAATTCTAGCAAAGCAGCAGCTCTGCTCCCTGGGCTGAGGCAGGTTCTGTGCTCAGGGTCACTTCACAGCCCATTAATGACATGAGCAGAATTGCTCTTGCTCTTTTTTCTTGATGCTTCACCTCCCTACTTTCAGGTGAAATTCCTGCCAGCTCTCTAGGTAATTAACCTTATTTTGAAACTGGTATCAGAAAAACTCCTACATAATGACTGGAGGAAAAAGGCTGTTTTTGTCCTTAAGGAGATGAGTAAGTTTTCAAGGAAGGACTGATTGCTGAAGGGTTGCAAGCAAAATGATAGGCAGAAAGACTGAGACCATAATAAAAATTTAATACAGAACAACTGGAAGCTGAGCTGGTACCAGACAAACAAGTCACTGGCTTAAGCGTTATTTCTCAGCTTCCTCTACTCAGAATTGATACTTCACTGTAGGAATCCCTGCCCATGGTCCCCTCCAACCCAAACCATTCTGGGATTCCCTGCTGGAGGCACTCTGAGGTTTGAGCCTGTTTGAGGCATCTGCAGATGAAAGGGTTTCATTCCCAGCTTCCTGCAAACTGAGCAGTCTGAAGGAAATCACTGACGCTGCTTCCAGTATTAAAGGACTCTCACATTGTCCCAGCATAAAGCCCTGACACATCGGCCACGAGGTGGCTGAAGGTGTTTTGTGGAGAGGCAGCAGCCTTTTATTTTTCCCAATTTTTTGCCTTTAATGACTTTGAAACCATTTATTAAACCAGTCAGAAAATTATGTGAAGCCAGGAGCTTTTCAGCCAGGTCCAGCCAGTTCTTTGTGTGCTGCTAAACTGGAATTCCAGCTGTGCTGAGAATTTGTGTGCACACCTGATGCTGTCCCTGCTCATGGAGCTGTGCCTGCCCAGTCACAGTTTATCCTGGGATGAATTATCTGCTTGTTCCTGTCCTCTGCAGGTGTACTCTAACTCTGCCCCCTTCACACCACATTCAGCTCCTGACAGCTCACTTGAACCTGTGAGAGAAGCAGCAGAAAATTTTCTCCCAAGAGGGGCCAAACCAGTGCTCCCCCTTTCCTGGTGGGAGGCAGAGCTGCTGCTGGGGCTGTGCTGGGTGCAGGGAGCTGCTCCAGGGGCTGTGCTGGGTGCAGGGAGCAGCTCCAGGGGCTGTGCTGGACACAGGGAGCTGCTCAGGGGCTGTGCTGGACACAGGGAGCTGCTCCAGGGGCTGTGCTGGACA
>JAHLSL010000175.1:5760005-5793122 GCA_025920805.1 Petroica traversi | reverse complement strand
GGGCTGTGCTGGACACAGGGAGCTGCTGCTGGGGCTGTGCTGGACACGGAGCTGCTGCTGGGGCTGTGCTGGACACGGAGCTGCTCCAGGGGCTCTGCTGGGTGCAGGGAGCAGGCTCAGGGCATGCAGAGCCTGCTCAGGCCTCCTCTGCATGGGATTGTCCCCACATCACAGAAGTCCTGGATAAACATTCCCAGTTATCCACCCACATCTGGAAAACTGAGTGAGGAGATAAAGTTCTGAAGCTTGAAGGCAGTGAGGAGCCAGGTCAGGTGTGAGTCAGCAGAATCAGAAACAGGATCTGCCTCCCATGGGAGAATTCACATTTCTCTCACTCCACTGATCCCTTTGCTGCTTCCAGCCCATGGATTTCCCCAACAAGTTCAGAGGAGAAAGTTTCAAATACTGGGGTTCGGGACTCCTCCTCCTCTCAGCTCAGTGCTGTGCCAGAATGGTTGGAGCTCCCTTGGGAGTGAAGAACATAGAGATGTTTTCTGTGGATGCTACCAGAAGTGGCTGTGGCAGTGGCAGTGTGGCAGTGAGTGATAGTGTGTGGCAGTGTTGACAGTGGCAGCGTGTGTCAGAATGTGGCAGTGTGTGACAGTGACAGCGTGTGGCAGAATGTGGCAGTGTGTGACAGTGACAGTGTGTGATGGTGGCAGAGTGTGGCAGTGGCAGTGTGTGACGGTGACAGTGGCAGTGTGTGGCAGTGACAGTGTGTGGCAGTGTGTGGCAGTGTCTGACAGTGACAGTGGCAGTGTGTGACAGTGGCAGTGGCAGTGTGTGGCAGTGACAGTGGCAGTGTGTGACAGTGACAGTGGCAGTGTGTGACAGTGGCAGTGGCAGGATGTGGCAGTGCTGATACCTCCCAGCAATCCCCGCCGTGCCCTTGGCGCTGCTGGGGCGGCTCCCGTTGCTGGGGATCAGAGCCCCTGTGCCCATCACTGCTCCCTGCTGTGGCTGTCACTCTGTCCTGCCCCTGTGCCCATCACTGGTCCCTGCTGTGGCTGTCACTCTGTCCTGCCCCCGTGCCCATCACGGGTCCCTGCCGTGGCTGTCACCTGTCCTGCCCCTGTGCCCATCTCTGGTCCCTGCCGTGGCTGTCACTCTGTCCTGCCCCTGTGCCCATCTCTGGTCCCTGCTGTGGCCATTACTCTGTCCTGCCCCCGTGCCCATCACTGGTCCCTGCTGTGGCAGTCACTTGTCCTGCTCTGATGTCACTTTGTCCCGTGTCCCCGCCCAGGAAGCAGCACGAGAGCGAGGAGGGGGAGAGCCACCGGCGCCACAAGCACAAAAAGAACAAGCGCAGCAAGGAGGAGAAGGAGGCCAGCGAGGACGGGGCCCAGGAGGGCGAGGAGCAGGACACCAAGGAGTGAGGCAGCCCCAGCCCTGGCCGGACTCGCTCCTGTGGAACCAGCATGGCTTTGGTGATGTTTTGGTTGGGGAGGGGGGGATTTTTTTTTATTATTATTTTTTACTTTTTCCAAGGGAAGAGGCTGACTGGGCAAGCCGTGGCAGTGCTCCGGGAGCTGAGGCTGCACGTGGCCCTTAAACTTCCTTTTTTGTTTGTTTTTGATACGAGACAATACAGCAGTACTAGTTACAAAGCACTGAGCTACTCTACTCATCCACATCCCTAGGGAGAACTTTGGTGTATCAGATCCTATGGTTTCTGATGGAAGATGGCTTCAGCTGAAACTAATGCAATTAGGTCGTAGTTCTTGGTTCTTTTTGTCGTCATCATTCCTTTTTGAGAGCTAGGACAGTAAGTGCAACTTGAAATTTATTGTCCAAAGAACAGCGTGACTTTAGATCCCGGGAGCCGGCTTAGAGTCTGGTGTCCAGTAGTGAGAAGTCTCATCCCTGAATAAATTTCTTTATAGCTACAAAAAAACCAGCTTCTTATTTCTCCGTGGCCAGCTGGGCGTGCCAGAAGGAGCTGCAGGATCTGCTCCAGGTGGGCACAGGGGCCTGCCTGGATGTGACAGCTTCCAGAAGCTGCGTTCCCACAGCCTGTGCAGAGACTCCAAAACTGGCATTTTTTATCCATTGCAAAGGTAGTTCTGTCATGTTACACCTCTACGTGGGGAATCACTGAAGATCCATAGCGAGAGCATGAGTTTCTCTTTAATTCCTTTTGACTTAACTATCTTATTTCCTTTTTTCACTAAGAGTTGACTGAATAACCTAGAGTGCAGTAGAGAACACCAAGTCCCAGTTAGCAGTTTGCCCTCGTGGGGTTGGCGTTTCTTTTTGGGTATCACCAACACTCCTGTCCAATGCATTCCTTTCCCTTAGATCCCAAAATAAATTTAGTCGAATTCCAAAGTTTCTTTGGACTTAGTATTGGCTGGGGAAGGGGCAACAGAGATGTTTCTGGGTGGGGAGAACAGGGGAAAAAAATTGGGGGGGGTTTTGGGTCTGTCTGATCCATAGGATCCTGCCCTTCTGTTTGTGTGAGTCCACAAATGTCTCATTTTCCTTTGACTTGTTATTTAAAACTGTCTGAAACATTTGTCCTAAAATAATATGGTTCTGAAACGTTCTGTATTTTTTGGTATTGTAATCTTGGGAGTCTGACTGTGCTGGGAAGTGTCCAAGCTGTGCCAGGAGAGCCCTTTGGTTCTGGGTTCAACATTGTGACAGTGCAGGGATGGGTTTGTAACTGCAGAGCCCAGGGGAGGAGGAGGAGAACTGGTGCTTCTGCTGAGTTTAGGTTTTCATGGAGCTTTTTTAACCCCTGTGGAAGGAGTGTGCAGTGAGCCAGGGGCAGTGGGATCAGGCTGCAGGGTGTTCTGCCTCTCAGATCTGGGAATGACACTCAGTGCCCCCTGGGCAGCCCTGCAGGCTCTGCAGCACTCCCAGCTCCTGGCACGGGCTCTGCACAGGGGAATCCTCCTGGCAGCTGCTGCTCAGGGCAGGGCTGCAGCAGGGAGTGCCCAAATGCTTTCAGGAGAATGGGATGAACTTGCTGCTCCCCAGGAGAAATCCAGAGTGGTGAGGAGGAGTCAGGAGTGTTCCTGGACCCACAGGCCTCAGGTGCCAGCTCCCTTCCCGAGCCAGGGGCAGAGCCCAGAGCCCTGCCCATCCCTCAGGAGCCTGGTGGGATGTGCTGGTGCCAAAGGGGCCCGGGCTGTGCCCCAGCCCCCTCTGAGCTGGCTGTCCCTGCCCTGAATCAGCACTGCTGCCACTGCAATGTGTCATTTCTCCCACCTTTGCCCAGGTGTCCCTGCTGCCTCTCCAGGGGTGGCCAGAGCTGCTCCACACCCACTCCCTGATCCCCTGCACTGCTGGAGTGACCCAGCAATGGGGGGCTGTGGGAGTGGGAACAGGGAATCCAACGTGGATTCAGGCAGGGCTGCACCTCCTCCTGGCTTATTTGGCTCATTCAGGTCATAGAAAGTGGTGTGAAGGGACCCTCACAAATGGGAGCAGGCTTCTGGGGCCAGGAGCAGCTGTGAATTTAAGGTAAATAGTTTAAAGTTGGTTTCTTTTCATTAGAGGTAAATTGTTTGCCTTTACTGTCAGGAAAATGTAAAGGTGGGGTGTTGGAAATCATCTGTTCTTGCATCAGGAAGCTGCTGCAGGGTCACTGCTCTTGAGATGTTCACTGGTGATGAGGGATTTGTCCCAGGCTCAGTGCATTTCACAGCTCCTTTCCTGGGAGAAGCAAAGACAATGCCACTGTTTCCTGCCTCTCAGTCACTTTTTTGTTGAGGTGACCTGTTCTGGGGGCAGGAGCTGCTGCACGGGAAAAAAAGGGTAAAGACCACACCTCTAATCCATATTTTCCAGCAATATTACAATAATTTATAAAGGCATCAAAGTCAACGTCTATTAACAAGCTGATTTTGGAAACAAAATTTAAATTACGAGGACATTTTGGTGAAGTTGAAGGCACCTTGAAAGGAGATGGAGTAGAAATGGTTCTGCAGCCTCCTCCTCCCTCCACTGCCAGCCCAGCAGCTGCACAGCTCTTCCCTCCTGCCCTTGCCCCACGTTTGGGGCAGGCAGTGGGAATCACCCTCTCTCTGTCCACATCAATATTTACTGTTCCAGGCACAGATTCTGCACATTGATTGGAAAGAGATAAAAAAATTGCTTCATGTTTTTGTGTCCCAGCGAGGTCAGTGATGAGTTTTCCTCTGTGGATTATTTTGCTCTCAGCACTCAGCAGCACGAGAGGAGAGCAGCCCTGGAGCCCAGGTAGCCCCAGCTGAGCTGTCAGAGTGCCCAGGGCTGTGTCAGCCCCTCCAGGCTGCTCTGAGTGCTCCCAGCTCCTGCACAGGCCCTGCTGTCCCTGCCCCACGCAGGAGCTGAAGTCACTGTGTGTAAACAAGGCCCAAGGACAGCAAAGGACAAAGTGCCAGCCCAGGAGAAGCTTCAGCCAGGGCTGGGCTCTTTCCTGCAGGGCTGCTACAAGGAACTGAACATTCATTCATTCGAGGCAGCATTTGGACAGGGGACAGACTCCCTGGGTTCTTACAAAGCTGCTCCTGCAAAAGGGGCAGCAGAGGCAGCACAGGAGGAGAGATCTCTCAAGTGCAGCCTGATTTGAGAAAAACCCCTCATTTCTACTGCTCCTTAGGCTGCTAAAAAGGAATTGCTTCAGGTGGACTTTGCATGGAGGAACTTTCACAGTGTCAGAGGTCAAACCACCCTACCTGGGCTTCAGTTTATTAATTCCAATTTTTAACTGCATGGTGGGTTTGAACTGAAGCCAGGCTGGGCACAGTCCCCTTCTGGAGGTGACACTTCCTGCAGCCAAGGATCCTGTGAGCTTCCCCTGGTCCCATGAGCTGATATTTTCCTCCAGCTGCAAGAGGGACATGAACAGAACTGCAGGAGAAATCTCACCTGCCTGACAGTGCAGGTGCTCCTTTCCCTGCCTGAACTCTGCCCCTGAGCACTGGAAACACAAACTGTGTGTTACCAGCCCCCCTCCCTTCCTCACCTGCCTCCTGGGGAAAGCTGCCTTTATCAATCCCAAAACCAGGGAAACCTGAGTGCAATGAGAGTGAACCTCGCCCTTGACCTTTGGAAAGTCACATTTTGCAACATCCTATTTCAATGACACCACTCTTGCTGCTACCTTTGGAGTGGTTCTTTGGGCTGTTGCAATTGTCCCTTTGCAATAAATCAGTGGAGTTGGCAGGATCCTAAATTGGGATTTGTGACAGGACCCTCAGAGGTAACAGCTCCACCAGGTTCACCCAGCAGCTCTGAGTTACACATTCCTTGGGTTGCTGACACCTAAAAATAAGAGGCTGGGGAGATCCTGACAGATAGGAAATGCCTAATTGGGTCCCCATCCTTACAGATTCAGTAGCTGGTCTAAAAGCCTGTGTTTTAACCCATTCAAATACTCAGTGGAAGGCAGCCCTAAAATCAAGGCAAGTCTCAGCAGCCTCCAGGGCAGTTTGTGGAGAAAGAGGGGGAAGAGCTCTCTCTGCACTACCAATCCTGAGGAGCTTTAAGGAGCCTGGGAAGCTCCAACAACTGTTGGATTAACCCTCACTTTGAATTCAACATCCAGATCTGTTGGTAAAATGTTTTCCACAAAAAGGAAGCAGGGAGGAGTCTTCCATGGCAATGCACCAGGAGTAGGAGTGGAGCAGTCCCTGTTTCCCTGTCAGGGGTAGCTCTGGGTGGTGCTCAGCTGCTGTTGGATCCCTGGAAGTGTTGGGGGCTGGCTGGAGCTGTCACACGAGGCTCCCTGGCCAGGACACCACGGTCAGGGTGACTTTGTTCCTCTGCTCCTTCAGCATTGGGATTAACTCGGAGTTGCTCATTCCGATTGCTGGCACTCCGTTCACTGCCACGATTTCATCTCCACACCTGCCCAGAGACAAGGATCCAGTCAGGATGGGATAATGGTTAACCCTGCACCCCTGAGCCCAACAAGCTCCTCCGTGGAAGAACTTTTGAGCCAGAGGGGAAGGGAAAAGGAGGCCACTGCTGGGTGTGTGACAGCAGTGAGGGGCAGGAGCTGTGCTGGTAAAACACCAAGTCCCTGGGTCAGTCCTGCAGCTCCAGGCACTGAGCTGCTCTCCAGGGTCCCCACTGTCACCATCAGAGGTGTGACAGGGACCTGCCCCTTCTGAGCCCCCAGAGCCCTGGCCCTGCACTCCAGCAGGAGCCCCGTGCTCCACCTCTGCTCAAGGAGCAAAACTGTGTCCCCTGCACCCGGCCGTGTCCCCTCCCTCTGGCTGTGGCAGCCCTGCCCAGGAGCCAGCTCAGCATCCCAGGGATGCCCCTGCAGCCCCAGCCTGCTCCTCTCACCAGGATCTCTCACCAACAGCCACCTCAGCAAAGCTCGAGTTCAGGTTTCTGAACGGGACGGCTTCTGCTGCTTGCATTGGGATACTTTTCCTAATCCCAGAGATTTTACACTCTGGAACCTCCAAGATTCATCTCGAACTTTCTGCTTTTACCTAATCACTCAATTAAACCCTTCACAGTTAGGTTTTAAAGGGCTGTAAATCCCTTTTCGTAGCACCTTTATGGAGAAACCAAAACACTGCTTAATGCCGGGCTTAGTTCGTTACAAGTTTGGCAACAGTATTAACTCTGAAATGAGTGGGAGAGAGTCATTAACTCCGAGCTGAGCTCCTTCCAAGGGTCAAAAAGTCGGGAAACCTCCCCCCCCAGCACTGGAGGTGGTGATGATTCCCCGGGTCCCTCACACCTACTTGAGTTTCCTGTCACGGAATGCTGGAGTCCCAGGCACGATGGTTTTGATGAAGAAGGGTTGATTTCCTTTGCTTTCCTCAAAGCCTCCCACGATGCTGAAGCCCCAACTTTCCAGGTTTCCTTTACTAAGGACAATATCTTGACAGAAGTGAAGGTAGCTGTGTCAAAAACAAAGAGGTTATGAGGAAAATTGCCTGACCAGGAATTGATATTTTCCCTCTTGGAAAGCACAGCTATGAACAGGATTTTTCGGGATTTGGGACAACCCTTTGCAAGGCATGTCAGAGGGTTAATTCACAAATGGGATGATGCCAGCCCTTTAGGAATCTTTTCTCAGTGTTGGTTTAAGACCTAGGAAGGAATCACCTGGCTCTAAAGGGGTTTGGGACCTGCAAGACTCCTGAGTAACTTCATGAATTCTGCTCATGAACACCCACAGCACCCGTGCCAAACCCAAATTAGCAGTGAGCAGCAGCTACACCCATGCAGTTAATGAGAGTCGAGGGCTTTTTATCTGTGCACTGCACTGGTACAAGGAAGGTTTTCAGCATCACTGGCAGCAAATGTGAGGTGCAGCAGCTGCCAGCTCAGAGCAGGGAAGGGCTTTCCTGCAGGATCCAGGATGTCAGTTCAGCTGTTGGGCTGTCAGTGAGAGCTCCCTGGCTCTGGATGGCAGCCAGAAGGGTTTGTCTGCTCAGGAGCCAGGGGAATGTGGGATGGGAGTGCCAGCAGCACTCACTGCCCGAGCTGGTGGCACAGAGCCCCGCAGAGCCCTGGCGAGGTGACACAGGAGCTGTGGCAGGAGCATCTCGTGTGCCCAGGCTCCCAGTCCAGTTCCATCCCAGCTCCCAGTCCAGTTCCATCCCAGCTCCCAGTCCAGTTCCATCCCGGCTCCCAGTCCAATTCCATCCCGGCTCCCAGTCCGGTTCCATCCCGGCTCCCAGTCCAGTTCCATCCCTGCTCCCAGTCCAGTTCCATCCCAGCTCCCAGTCCAATTCCATCCCAGCTCCCAGTCCAATTCCATCCCGGCTCCCAGTCCAATTCCATCCCGGCTCCCAGTCCAATTCCATCCCTGCTCCCAGTCCGGCTCCATCCCAGCTCCCAGTCCAGTTCCATCCCGGCTCCCAGTCCGGCTCCATCCCGGCTCCCAGTCCAGTTCCATCCCGGCTCCCAGTCCAGCTCCATCCCTGGTCCCAGTCCGGTTCCATCCCTGCTCCCAGTCCGGTTCCATCCCGGCTCCATCCCTGCTTCCAGTCTGGCTCTATCCCAGCTCTATCCCGGCTCCCAGTCTGGCTCTATCCTGGCTCCTAGTCTGGCCCCATCTCGGTTCAATCCCTGTTCCTAGTCTGGCCCTATCCCGGCTCCCAGTCCGGCTCCATCCCTGCTCCCAGTCCAGTTCCATCCCGGCTCCCAGTCTGGCTCTATGCCAGCTCTATCCCGGCTCCCAGTCCGGCTCTATCCCGGCTCCCAGTCTGGCCCCATCCCAGCTCCCAGTCCGGCTCTATCCCGGCTCTCAGTCCACCTCCATCCTGGCTCCAGTCCAGCTCCAGCTCAGGTTACATCCTGGCACCGCGGAGCTGTGAAATTGCTGCTCATCATCACCCCACCGAGCTATTCCAGCAGCTAAACTTTTCCTAATAAACGTTTTTTGCCTCGAGGGCTTTGCTTGAGCAGTTTGCAAGGAGTTTCAGATTTCAAAAGCCTTCCCAGTTAACTTCTCACCAGGAGAAAGATCCAATTATCTACTTTCAAACTGTAATTTACTTTTGTAGGAGTTTTTCACACAAACACCAGGAGACACAGCTCCAACTGATTCCCCCATGGTTTCCTTCCACAGGTACCAAACAACTGCAAAAACACAGCTCTGAGCCACGGCTGTGGCAGCTTCTGCAAATAAATAGCCCCAAGAGCAACAGTGGCAAGTGCTAGGTCAGCACAGAACATAAATAAAAACATCAGGCACAGTCCCCAGGATCTGGAAAGGGCTGCTTGCTAGAAATCCGTTTTCCATATTAGAAAAGAGGGTTTTAGGAAAAGAAACTTTCATTTACTACGATCAAAACTGACTGTGGGAAAAGAATCAGAAAGTTTAGGGAAGGTCTTGGTGCAGGTTTTATGGTGCCAAGCACGCTGCTGAGCTGGCAGTTCCTGGGCCCTGCTGTAGTTTGGGGCTGCAGCAGGGCCAGGATTGGGAGCTCCTCATGGTTATTGTGGGAAGAGTCAGACTGGAGTCAGGTAAAGCCCAGGGAAGAGGGCAGCAGGAAAACTGCTTTGCCATCCGTGAGACTTCACAATCCACATAGTGCCCTGTGTTTTCAGGAGGCAAAGGTTTTGGAGAGAAAAGATAAATCAATCTGTAAACTTTTGATTCTGGTACCTTTGGGATCCAGTATGTGTTGGTTTAGGACATGGGCCCAGTCCAAACCAGCTTTGAGATGGTATTTTATACTATCAGTGGCTGGGATGGGTCTAGCTAGATTTTTTTAATGCTAGGAAGAAATCAGAGTTTCTGTTGGACAGAAACAGAAACCACAGATTCAAGAATCAAGGCTCAAGGGTTGCAAGGATCAAAGACTCTTCCCTAGCCCTCAGCACTCGTTTCAACTCACACCTTTCAGCATCAAGTGTGGGCTCAAACTAGAAAAGAAACACATTCCTCTGAAAAGAAAGGGATATTTCTGCTGGAGCAGAGGAGCAACAGGAAAAAAAGCTGAACAAACCCAAAGCTGCCCACACACTTAGCTTTGATTCCAACACAGCGAGGCCAGGGCAGCCAAAAGGAGCAGGTCCCAGTGGCCCAGCTGGGGCTGAGGGCACAGGGTCCAGGCTGGGCACATTTTGGGGGGTTTCTGTGCCAGTGGGGTGCACATGGGGCCTGGGCAATGGACACTGCCCTGCAGCACTGGGGGTTTGGTCCTGGGCAAAGCAAGCCCAGCTTGGGTGGGTCAGGAGCTCTCTGCACAGTGAGGGCCCTGGGATGTCCCTGCAGCTGCACAGCCCTGAAGCACCACAGGCACCCTGGACATCCCCAGGTGACAAACACAGGTTCTGTGGGTCACCAGCCAGCTGCTAGCAGCTCTCACTGGGAGCAGATGGGAAGCACAGGAATTGCAGCCCCTTCAAGTGCTGGAAAGAGGAGGAACATTCTGTCAGATCCCAAAGTGGAATATCCTCAGTGTGTCTCCTACCAACCCTCACACCCAGAACTGCAGCCAAATTCCAAGGGCAGAATTCAGGCTGGAGCAAAAGGAAGTGAAGAGCAGAAAGGACACATGGAATCACTTCTTGCTTCAGGAGTTACAGTCAAACAAAGGGGGAACATCAATACCAGCAGCAAAGGAATTTCCAGTAATGCATGAAATGGAGGTAATGTCAGGACACTCCTGAAATGAAGGAGCAGAGTGAACTCTGGTCTCTGCAGCAGAGTCACCTGACAGCCAGAAAACTGGGAAAGGAAGGGAAGAAGCCCAGCCAGGTTCTGCCTTGCTGAAGTTCTCTGCAGCAGCAGCACGAGGAACCAACACCGGGCACCTCTGAGGGTTCATGCCCAGGTTTGGGCTGTCCAGTGCAGCTCAGGGCCAGCTCACACCAGAGCTGCCTGGAGCAGCCAGGCTGGTTCCTGGCAGAGCGCAGGGAGATGGGAGGAGGTGCTGAGTACAGGCCAGGCACAGGAGACACAAAAGTTGCCTTTCCCTGGGCTGGTTTGTTGAGCATTTTCAGGCTGCTAGGAAACACAACAAAAGCCTTGTGTCTTTATCTTTAGGTGTCTCAAGACTGTAAGTGATCCAGGCTTCCCACAGCAGGTTTGGGTTTATGTTCCACGTGCAGATGCTCCTGCACTCGGCTGGGATGACAACAGACTCTGCCTTTCACAGTGTTTTGGTGTAACTCAAAAGGCAGGAAGCCAGAGGTTCACTTCTCCAGAAAGGAGACAGAAATTCAAGCTTCTCTTGGAACTTACAGGTCAAAAGCTGTGCTAAGCCTGTGCTGCAAAGCTTTGCAGCAGAACTCACCACTGCAGAATCATTTCTGCTCCGAGCTGAAGATGACACAGTTACAGCAGCCAAGAAGAGTTAGACTGAAAGAATGGCTGCCCCTAAGTGAGATATCAGGTTAGAAACTCCCAGACAGCCCAGGTGGCTCTTGGCTGTGTTAGGGGATGCAGAAAGAGCCACAGAGAGATTTCAGTCAGTACTTTAGCAGGGACTGTATTTAACATTGACTATTTCTCTTTAAAAATGGAATTTCAGGGCTTCTAAAGCATGGTTACTGCCCAACAGGAGTGTGGGAAGGATGGGTCACTCCAGAAAAACAGTGCAAGTTCCTTATGCACTCATTATTCTATGATCTCATTGGCAAATGAGGCTTTCCACTGCCTCACAGCTAACCAGGAATACCAGGAATGCTTCCAAGTTCATCAACAAAGCAATTAATTTCTAGTGTTTGAGTGAAAGTCAAGCCTGTAATTAGCAGCTCTCCATCCAGTCCCTGACAAACATACCTGGGCAATCCAAGCCACGTGATCCAGAGGGGAGACCAGCTGAATCCCTGCTCCCTGATGTCCAGGGCTGGCTCTGGGGAGTTCAGGGACAGGATTTCTAAGGCTTTCAGTGTCACTGAGTGGGAAGCTGCATTGGACTTCAGTGCTGACACAGCTTCATAGTAGTTCAGATGAGTCAAATCGATGCCATTTATGCTCAGGAGTACATCCCCTGTTGATGAAATAAATGAGATTATCACAGATCTTTGGCTATGGAGCCCATTTCAGCCTCAAGGAGTCATGGAACCCTGGTTCCAGCCTCTCTTTAGTGTCCAAGCCCAGCTTCCAGTGAAAAAACCCCACAGTTCCTAAAGTATAAAGGGTCTGAGAGCCTCCCTTACCTCTCTTTATTCTGCCATCCCTGAAGAGGCATCCAATGGGCTGCACACTTGTCACATAGATGGGGAGCTTGTTTTTGTTATCCCTTCCACCTCCAATAGTGATTCCCAAAGATTCTTTTGGCTCCTTTTTTATTGCAACTGTCTTCTCATGGCTTACATATCCCTGAGGCAAATCCTACAGAGGAATGACAGCACAAAATGCAGCTTCATTAATGCAATTAACAGGAGAAGCCCAGTTCTGGAAGACAACATTTTTATCCTTAATCCAGAGCATTCCAGCAATGTTGCTGGATGGCAAATTCAGCTTCCCATGTCCTTGCTGGGGATGGGAATACAGAGCAGCATTTCTAAGGTGAATTATCAATGCTGTCCTAATGATCCCAAATCCATTTGCTGCAGGGAGATCTCCCTCTGAGGAGAATTTGCACTGAGGAACAAGCTGTGAGCTCATCTCAGGGCTGCTCATGCCAAGCAATGAATCTCTCTCTGATTGAATGTTTAGGTTGCAGTGAAGGCACACATAAAAGGACAGCCTGTACAGCAGGGTGTAAATGCTACTCAGGGATTTAAATGCAGGAACCACACTCCAGCCCTGCAGGACAGCAACTCCCTGAGCTGCAGGGACACTGAAACACACCAGGCTGAGCAGCTGCAGCAGGTTTGGCACTCAGCTGGAAGTTCTACACAGATTTTCTCTCTGGGTGCAGCACATGGGGATTGGCCTCTTGCTCCTGCAGTTTGTTGTGCCCCACAAAGGGGTGGCAGACACACACGGCAGTCACAGCAGCACCTGGCCATTCTCCTGGACCATAAGGGCCTCTGGCTCCACACCAGCTCAGCTGGGTGTCACTGTCACCTCAGTCTGTGGGGTTTGATGGATGTCAAGAACCAAACCCCAAAAAGTCTCATGGATAGCAAATTTCTCATTGCAAATCCCAAGTATCTCATAGATGGCAAATTTCTCACTGCCCTTCCCAGACCAGAAAGGATTAAACACCATCTCTGCATCAACACTGAAGAAATTCTGAGCCGTTTTTCCCTTAAACTGATGTTTCCCTGTAGATGACCAAGTGGTTCTTCAGTACCAAAAGCCCCAAGCATAAAAGGAGCTGCTGATCAGCCTTTTGTGACAAAGCACCATCACAGGACAGCACAATGCATCTCCTGAGCCAAGAACAAGCAGCAGCTTTGCCTCGTTGCCCAGCCCCACCTTCTGGTAGTTGGATTTCCGTCTGTAGTGGTTCTGCTCTGGTCTCCTGCGATGGTGCACGGGGCTCCCCCCCATTGCTGCTGCTGCTGCTGCTGCTGCTGTTGGAGGTGCTGCCATCCTCCACTGGCTCCCCCAGCTGCACCCCAGGCTGCCTCAGGATCACAAAGTTCACTCTGGATTCCGTGGTCTGCCCAGAGAAACAAAGAGTGGAAATTAAAAAGGTAGAAACTGGGTTAGAAATGAGGGATAGCCCTCATTGCCTTGGGGAGAGAGAAGGGTTGGCATCAGTTCCTGCAGAGGTTCTCCAACAGGTCCTCAGTGTGATGCAAAGCCTTTTGTGAAGAGCCAGGGAATGTGATTGGAAAAAGAAACAGGGAATTAGCAACCATGAGTCAGAAGGAACAGGAGCACAGGCAGGCCTCACTCGTGCCTCCCTCCTCCACAAATGCCAAATGAGAGAAGGTGGAAAGGGATGATTAATTCCTGCACTTCGGTACAAACAACAAAATTAGCATCTTGTGTTGTGCGACAGAATGAACAGAGCTGCAACACTGGCTGCTCACTCACAGTGACCATGACAAGCACTGGAAGCTTTTATTGCACAGGAAGTTGTTAAAGCTCCTTCCCTCCCAGCTTTGTTCCATCTCCCAGCCATTTTTTCCCCAGAGCACCTCTGGTTAAACACTTCACCAGCTGCATGTCTGGCCTTGGCAGGGCTGAGGGGAAGTGCTCCCATTGTTCCTGCTGCTCTCACTGGGTTTGTTCCTTCAGATCACCTGACAAAGCCTTATTGTGAAGGGCTCGCTGGGGGCATTTCCTGCCAGAAATGACAGAAACGAGGTTGCTGCTCTCCCTCCTTGCCCCAGGACCCTCTTTCCCTGGTGCCACAGTGAATTCCCTGGCCTTGGAAGAGCAACTCTAAGTTACGTTTAAGCAAGGATTTCAATTAGCCCTCAGAGGAACAGATCATGTCTGGAAAACTGTCACAGTTTTCCCAACTGTCACTTCCAAAGAGATTCAACCCCCAAACCTCATAAAGTCTCTGAGACTTTGGTTGCTGGTTCCAGTGGGATCAAAAGAGTTCCTCACATGGGAGTTGTGTGAGCACGTTGAACAGGAATGCAGCAGCACTTGTGGGATGCAAACAAATTCTAAGAGGCCACAGAACAGAAGCACAGATACAACACAAAAAAGGATCTCAGTGCTGGAACTCTGCTCTTTCTCCCATGGCACTGCACTCCTCTGATAACTGAGAAGAGAACTGGCTCTCCCTCCTGCTGACCTCACATCCTCTCTGGGATATAAACAGAATGGGATGAGGTGCATTGTGTCAGGATCTGCAGATAAAAACATCAACTGGAGGCACTTGCCTGGGGAGATAAAGAATTTAAACTGATCTATGTGATATCTGCTGCATATACAGCAATCCTTAATCCTTAACCAGAATTCCTTGCCCACTCCTTCCACCAAAACATTTGGCATGCTGCAACAGGAGCACATTCCACAGGGAAAGACCACCCCTCTTCTACCCATTTAGTACCTTGGAATGTTTTTAGCCTGAGGTGCCCCACGTCTTTTCCAGTCTCTCTTCCCAAATACAAGTAAAATGGGGAGAAAGGGCTTCAAACCAGTCCAAAGGGATCTGTTCTGTGCTGCCAGCCCCTCCCATGTCCCAGCCAGCACCTTCAGTGTGACTGCTGGAAGCACGAGAGGCTGCCCTGATCCCTCCCTGTCTCTGCAGGAATCCACACAGTGCACCCCAACATTCCCTGTGCAAGAGAGGCTGCAAACACCACACAGGAGATGCAATCTCCTCAGGTGAACTCCTGTGTGCCACTGCTTCCCCTCAGACCTGTCAGGGATGACTCAGGGATTCCACTCTTGGTGTTTATCTTCGTTTGGAAGCAGTGCTTCCCACACATCTGCAGGGGAGTCACTTTCCATGGGAGATCTGAGGGAATGCAGCTGGCCCTGCTGTGTTCTAGCCCTGGCTCAGAACAGGAGCCCTGCCATCACACACAGAGCCATTTCCACACGGCCCCTCCACATCTGAACTCACCTGGATTATCTGGGCAGCAGCCTCAGGTGTTCCTTGCCTCAAATCCTGGCCGTTTATTGACAGGACTCTGTCATTGCGACTCAGCTTGCCATTCTTGGCTGCCAAGCCTCCCTCTAGGAGATCCAGGATGAAAATCCCTGCCTCGTCAGTCTTCCTGATCAGTTTGATTCCCAGGGGCTCGGAGCGGTCTCTCTTTACTAGGGTGACGTGGATCACTTCCCGGTTTGGGGAAGGGGAATCCTGCTGTGCAGTCCTGTTGGAAAAGCCCTTCTCCTGCAGGACCATGAGGTGGAGAACAGGCCCTGGGTGGCGCAGGAAGGAGACAGCCTGGCAGTGAGTCACACTGCTGATGTTGACGCCATTCACCTGCAGGGACAAACAAAGCACTCACTAATCAGAGCCCACATTAATTAGCCACTGTCCACAGTGTGGGGCATGGCCGGGCTGGAGCAGGATGGAAAACTCCCTGTGCAATCTCTGACTCTGATGCAAATCAGGGAGCAAAGTTTTCTAAACAAGAATGAAGAAAGCTGGTGGAATTAGACTGTAATTGGTGAATAATTGAGGACAGGGACAGGACAACCCACACAACCAACAAATCTGAAAATGTTCAATCATTCCTTCCATCCCATGGCAATGCAGATCTGCTTTTTCTTAACTTCCAGCATTCAGCACAGACGTGGAGAGGACCCAGATCTCCACTTTTGAGTGCTCCATAGTCTACAAGCTTCTGGAATCATCCATCTAATTCTGCTCTTACCAGGGTGAGTCTGAGAAGGCAACGTTTTGCTTTGCCTGTTGTCACATCAGATTCTGTGCAGTGTTTTAGGGTGTTAAGAGGGCTCCTGAGTGTGGGACCTGCCCTGTTTACTGGGACATGGACAAAACAGGAGTCACTCCAGGTCTACCTGAGAAACCAGCTCAGAGATCACATCAGCCACTCGTGTGGGGGCTGCCAGCCCTTCCTGATGCCCAATCCCATGGGATAATGAGGATTTATGGCTTGGCAGATGATTGGGGAGCCTGGCTGAAGGTGCTAATAATTGTCACTGTGTGTACAAAATGTCACCTAGGTCACCCAGGGCCACACAGCCCTGTCAGAGTGGGCAGTGCCCCAGCCATGGGTCAGCTCTGCATTACTCACATTTTGGAGCTGATACTCACTGCCAGTCAGCAGCTCTCACCCTGGACCTGCCCACAGAGAATATGCAGCTTAAGCAACACAGTGGAGCAAGCGATTATGAGACTTCCTAACTAGAGCAGAGAAATGGGGCTGCTGTGTGAAATTTATCAGGTAAGAATCTTTTACTTTCTCCAAAATGGCCTAAATTTCAAAAAGCTGTCAGGTATGCTAGAGAAATAGGAGTCTGGCTGGAAGGAATGTCAAAAGTCTGTTCCTCAGCCCCAGCAGACACACAATGCTGCTGACACAGAGCTCTGATCAGTGCTCTAAACCCCTCAGCTGCAGAGATTTCCCTGTTTTTCCAGGCACTCTCTCCCCAGTCAAGGGAAGCAATGGGGCCACCAGGGGGGTTTTGCTACCTCAAGGATGTGGTCCCCAGGAGCAATTCTTCCATCAGCAGCAATCACAGAGTCCCGCAGCACTTCCTGAACCACGATGTTCCCCAGGGGGGTGTCCTTTCCCCCAACGATCCTCATTCCCAGCTCTTCCTCCGGATCTTCCCGGTGGATTTCGATGGTGGTGGTTTCAGCCACAAGACTGGTCCTCTGAGGAAGGTCTGCTTGTAAAAATTGAGGAGAAAAAACTACACATTAACAGAATTTTCCTTTTCACAACACCCCAAGATTCAAACCCCTGGCAGGTTGTGTTCAATGAAGCATCTGGAGGGAAAGCAGCTATCAGGAGTCCTAAGGTCACATAAAAACCTTAAACCCCTCTGTTCTTTACAATTTCTCCAGAATTTTCCCTCTTTTCTCCTAGCTTATGGTGAATTCAAACTCTATTGTTGTTGCATGGGTTTATTACAGGGCATTCACTATTGTTTGGCTATACTTAGAGATTTATTTTTCTCCTGTGACAGCTGGCCTGCTAGGAGCACGCACATAACAAATTCCAATTTCCATGATGCCCATGAGGGAAAGGGACTACCCAGCTGTAATTACTGCTCTGCAACTTCCTTCCTCTAATTTCCTTTGCTCCCCTTTCCCCATCTCCCCTGTAACACAGGAGGAATGTTTTGGCAGTTTCACAGCATGCTGGGGATTGGGCCATGCTGCACTTTGAAGATGAAAGCTGCTGGTAGCAAGTGGGATGAGATGTCCCAGCACGGGGACACTCAGGCAGGCCCAGCACTGGCAGGGTGAATGAAGGGCAGGTGTCACACCAGGGATGCAAAACCTGCTCCAGGTGTGCTTTGGGGAAAAGCCAACAGGGAACTGGACTGACCTGTGAGTTACCTCTGTCCCAGGCTTGGAAGCTGAGCCTAACATTGAGACAAGGCACTGAGGTTTCCATGCTGCTGCCTCCTACCAAGCTGAGACAAGTGTTGCTACACTGGAGATGCTGATTTGATCTGCAAGGCTTTCAGAGCTGCCTGTTAATCCAAAACCTAACTTATGTTGTAAAAACAGCAGGAGGGAGGTGCTGACCACTCCAGGAAACTGAGTGTATATTTAACTTTCCTAACAAGATTAAAAAGAACCTGGAACACTTCCTAGTTACTAATTATTTGGCTTCTGAGAGGGCTTTAAGTGCTCCACGTTTACATTGACAGGGACAGAGTACTGCAAATACTCACTGCAGTCCAGCAGAGATTCTCCAAATGGTTTTGCACAGTTTAGTGCTTGTGAGCAGACTCTGCCACCCCTGATCACATGAATACATCTCCCTTCTGCTCAAGGAAAAGCTCAGCAGAGATTCCTCTGATGCTCCTAATGGCTGAGTAGCATTGAGGATGTCTGACAGTGCTGGGGACACTTAAACATTGAATTTGCTGAGATAATTACCTCATTTTTATATTACGAAAAGTAAATAGACTTCTATACCAAACTCTCACCTTCTTCAGTCTCCTCAAAAGCTGGATTAACCAGTCCAGGCTCTGCAGTCCCCAGTGACACCACAGCAGCTCCAGAGCTTTCTGCCACAAGTGAGGAGCCTCCACTCAGCACCTCTGGATCCCTGGGCGTGTTTGTCTCTCCCCTGGCAGGGGGATCTTCCTTCCCTTTGGAAATGGGATTCTTTTTCCTCTGGAGTTCAGATTTGTATTTCTTAAACCCAGGACACCTGGAGAGAGATTGGCAGTCAGTGACTGTCACTGCCTGGGCAGGTGACCCAGCACATGAAAGATCTGACAAACAGGTGGGAAGAAGCTGGTTCCAGACCTCACCAGTGCAGTGCTGGTGCCTCAGATGCTGAAACTGATTCTCATTTGACCTTCAGTTTCTACTTCTACAAGCATCAGCTTAAGTGCAGGCTTGTTATTTCACTACTTTTCAAATTATTAAGCAAATTATTTGAAAAAGAAGAACGTAATAGAAATAGGAGTCTCCCTTGCTAAATATTTACCTGGCAAACACTCCATGAAGAAAACAATCCCTCTTCAATATAAGCAAATACTCAGCTCTGACGTTGTAGAGATCACTATGAACTGTGCTTTGATGCAAACAAAGTGGCTCAAGTTTCAAGCTCAGCCTTGAATTGGGCTTTGTTTTAACACACCAGGGACACATTAGAGCAGCAAGGGAGGATTGGGCATTTTCTGTTGTGGGGTGAAACCTCACCCTGAATCTTGTGCACTCCTAAACCATGCAGGGGATGGCTCTACCTGAATAGGAGCAATTTAATTCTAATCCCACTGACTGCTCCCCAGAGAGATCCCGGAATTGGGACATAATTGTACACACAAAATGTGCCCTGGATGCAGATACATCACCTGGGCTGTCCCAGCACCAATGGGTGAGGAAGAACAGCTCTTTCATCAAGAGTACTTCTAAAAAAGGTGACAGGTGAGGAGGTGATAAATGCAAAACCATCGCTTTCAGAGACATGAGTAGTACTGGTGTTTATCAGAGTCACTTCTCAAATTAAACTGAACTATTTACACTCTGGCTAAAGAAGTCTCATCCCAGTATTACTTCCTCTGGTTTATTCCTACTCATTTATTCTCCAAGCAATAAAATAACCCTGAGCTTAACGGCAGAAGCTGATGGATCCACTTGTGCACATGTCTCTCTTAAGATGTCAAAACACAAACTCAATTTGCAAAAGGCAGGGAAATCCCCCAAGAAAATAAGTTTCTAGGTGCTTCTTATTCCCCTAAATCTTCTCTTATCAGTTAATCTCACTTAAAAACACTCAAATCCCAGTGCAATTTTCTTATATTTTAATTTTCACCCCACTTTTCAGTCTGACTGTGCCCATAGCCCAGGTGCAATAGCCTGGACTCTTAAAATACTCTGTCCCCAAGCAAGATACAATCAGCTGGGAAATACAGAAGAGAAAGATACAGTTTTCCAGGCAGGTCTCTAATGTAAACATTTGAGGTGGCTCCCTCCCTCCCTTGTGTGTAACTCCTGTGCCAGAGGGATTACGGAGTGACAGGAGTTTACTGATAGCAGGGCAGATTTGCAGAGCAGAGGAAGGCCCAGCCCTGGTGTGAGCCATGGCCCCAGCACTCAGCCCAGCCTGATAATGAGCAGCCAGGACAAAGGGCTGCTTCAAGAAAAAGGAGATTGTAAACTTTCACTGAAGGGAAAGGGGCACCCAAGCACCTTCCATCCCTCCCCCTGGCTCTAACACCAGCTCTCAGCTCATGGGACTGAAGCAAGAACCACAAGGGCACATCCTTGGCCGGAAGTGCAAAGGTATTCTAAGTGTACCTGTTCTCTGGCTGGCTAATTTTTAAAATATGTCATTGCCACAACAAACTACAACACAGCTGAAGGAAACGAGCCCGTGGTATTTCTCATTGCTGACAAAATACACCCTGCCAAGGAAGGTCTGTTCCACCTGCAGCAGGGCTTGCACTTAGCTCCCTTCCCTGCAAATCATTAACCAGGTAGGAACAAGGGTTCTCCGTGCACCATGGCAAGAGCTCTGTCACCTGCATTCCTTTTAAAGTGACAATATCCTGCCTGCCAACAGCTCAACCGGCAGTGGAATCACCAAGAAAGTCTCCCTTCCTTTGCACAAGAGGAACAGAAGGAAAAAACATAGTAATTTTAATTTGCTCCTCTTTTTCAGCAAAAGAATGACGGAAGATAATGGAATTGTAAGGAGGTGATTCAGCAAGTGCATAATGTGCAGCTTGGAGGGACTTGCACTATGCGAATCAAAGACTTATGTATTGCACATCTTAATTGGACCAATTAAACTGGCAGCACTGCCCAATCCCCAGCTTTCAGAGCCTGACTCTGTGCCTCTCTTCTCTGCACAAGGGAAACAAGAATAAGCTTGTTTGCAACAACTCCAGAGCTGGTGCCCCAGTCCAGGACCCACAAATGTCTGGGTGTTGGACAGGTTTAGTGTCTGCAGGTGATCTGAAGGTGAGAGCTCACCCTTCTCCTGCAGAGCACACTCACAATTACCCTGTCCTCACCCACCCACCTTTGCAGCCTCACCCTGGCACCTCTGGTGTCCCACCTTGCCCCAGTTCAGCAGCTGCTCTGAGAATGGCTGGTTCTGAGGAGCAGCACAGCAGCCCTGACAGGAAGAGGATGGAAGGGGAAAGCACCTGTTGTGCAGGTGAGCTTCCAGCTCACAGCGCTGCATGGTGTGCTGGCACTCAGCCTTGAAGGGACACAGCACGATCAGCTTATCCAGCAGGTTGCGCACCAGCAGGCTGGACTTGTGGCACTGCTGGAAGGAGAGCTTCTTGCGGTCCATGGGGCAGAAGCTGTACTCCTGCATGAAGTTCTCAAGGCACTTGAAGCAGTACGTGTGCCCACAGGGCGTGTCCATGGGCTGCAGCAGGGGCTGCAGGCAGATGTGGCAGATGAGCTCATCGTCCACCTCGTCCTGGAAGTTGTAGAGGTGATTGTCCAGCAAGGGGTGGGCCTGGCCACACTCGCAGCACAGCTCGGGGACTGGGGACGCGTTTTCCTCTGCGATGGGATCAGCCATGGCAGCCAGCACCAGGGAGGAGATTGTCACACAGCAGCTCTGCCACAGACCTCTAGGGGAAAAGAGAGAGATTTCCAGCCAGCTGCCTGCTTTAAATCCAGCCCATTAAAAATTAAACTGTATTTCTGCCTTGAGCTTCCTCCCCCAGAATCTTCACCCCCAGCTGCCCCCCATGGGGCTCTTCCTTCCAGAACCACCCTGTGAATGAACAGCCCAGGGATCAGAGGATGCCAGGACCTCATTCAGCACCATGTGGATAAACTGAGGCGTCACACACACACACAGACTAAATAAACCCTGCCCAACACAGGGACTAGAAAAGCTGAGACAAAAGCTGCATGTTCTTGATGGAGAACAACCCAGAGAGCAAAGGGAAAGAAAGGATACACAGGACAGTGCTTTTTAAACGCCATCTGTCTTTCCAGATTATGGCAAATATTTTAAAGACGTGTGGCGAAAACCCAATTTGAGGATTTCTGGTTGTTAGGATTTTTGTTTTGTGTTTGGGGGGGGTGGGGAGGATGAGGCAAAAGAAGAGGAAGAAATTTCAAAAGAAACTTAAATCTAAACCACATTTCCTTCCTTTCAAGCCCACTCCCTTCAAAAAAATTTGTTTTAACAAACAATGCATTGTTCCCCACTCATCCATGCCCAAGTTCCCCCATGGAAACAAATTTCCTATAAAAAGACTAAAGCTTCCTAAGTGGAAAAAACGTAAAGAATAGTCCACATCATTTGTTGTAATGTTAGAGAGAGGGTTGAGCCTCAGCTCCTTTCAGCCAGGGAGAACGGGATAAGGGACAAACTGAGTCCTTGTAGTTGCTGCTCTGATTTGAACAGAAATGTCTTCAGTCACATCCATTTTGAATCTTGCCTGTTGTAATTAAATACAAAACTCACTTGAGTTTCCTAGCAGATTACAGGCACAGGGATGACTGCAGGGAGGAATTTTTAACCTGGCAGTTATTTTAATGAAGTAGGAAATGTGGTATTAAAGGAAGCAAACTACATTACACAGTGGGGGGTTCGTGGTGATGTTTTGAGGAGTTTGTGATTGGTGGTTTTTTCAAGTAAAGAATCCCAGACTGTTTGAAAACAAAAAAAAAAAATTGCAAAACCGTGATGAAATGGAAAATTTCTGAAAGATGATGTGGAAAATACCTGAAAACAATGGCTTTATCTGGAACAGGTAAAAGCCCAAGCAAGAGGGAACACTGGTCTGCACCAGTGCCTGGAGGACACGGCTGGCACGCAGCAGAACCCGGGAGGAGGGGAGACAAGAACAATAAGATAGCAGGAACAGCAAGAAAAAATTAGTCATGGGTTTCTAATAAAACCCATACCTCACTCCAATTAATTGTCAAGGTAAGTCAGCTATTTAATTAAAGGGAGAACGTATCACCAACGGAATCAGCCATTTCACAGGCAGATTTTTACCATAGGAACTTGTTCACTTCAAAAGATTAAAACATTACTGTCACGGTTCCAGGTGGGTACAACACGAGTAGTTTGCTCCTCTCTGCCCTGCTGCAGTGCCAGGAACATCTTCCTCTTGAGGGAAGCACTGGGGCTGGGTGAACATCACTAACTGTGCTGTTTGCACTCCCTCCTTAACTCCTGCCTGGCTGACTCAGTGCTCCCCAAAACAAAGCACAGCACCCATGGAAATGAAAGCAGAGGTGTCCATGCCCTCCTCTCTCAGAAATCCCCCTGCTGTTTGGTGCTTGCAGGGGGAAGCAGGAACAGGCAGCCCTTCTCTTTGCCTTATTTGCCTTTTTGCCAGCCTTCAGCTGATCGTGAACCATCTTACAGGTGCAAAAGGAACATTTCAACATCAGACCATCACTTAACGTCTCCTACCAATTCTAATCAATCAGCTCAGCACCAGCAGTTAATGAAACAAGGAGCTTCCAAGGCAAACACCACCAATCAGAAATACTTGTGCTTCGGGTTGGACTATTTGCATAAAACTTTGGCAGGTGATGAAACAAATCCACTTTCTCAGCAAAAACAAACCTCACAGTCATTTTGCTGATAAACTACTTTTATTGGGGGGGGGGGGGGCTTCAGATTATTTACCAAATTCATTCTCCACTCTGTGTTTAAAGGTTACACAACATGAATCCCATTGATGAGTAATTTCTGAGTAATAACTTGTGGAAGATAAAAGTGTCACCACAATTTTGCTGCTCTAAGCTGATCTGCCGTCTCACTTCTAGATGCTTGAAAACAAGGGCTGAAGATCTCATTTAAAGGTGCCCAGGTGAATTTTACTTTTACACCACTGTGCCTTCCATCAGGAGGAAATCCTGCAGACACCAAGGAACCCAAGGCTGACAGGTCTGCGATGAAACCCAACCCAGAGCCTTGGGCAAGGCAGGGCTGAGTGAGCACAGGGAGGGCAGCAGGCTCAAACAAGCCTCCCTTGCTCAGGGACTGGGGCACAAAGCAGAGCTTCTGCAAGGGGAGAACTGCTAAAATCTCAGCCAGCACAGATGCTGCTGCAGCCCAACAAGGCTCAGCTGAAGTGTGCAGAAAATCACTGCTTCATCATAGCACAACTGGCTCCCCTCAGCTTCACTGAGCCACTCTCAAAAGTCAATCCAGAGTGTTCCCTGGATTCCAGATTTGGAGGGGGGGGTTTGATACAACCTCAGTTCTTGGCAATCCAATCTCAGTTCCTCATTCTGACCTCCAAAGGCCAGACCAACTCAACCAACCCCTCTATCCCTGTGTTGCTGGTTTTGTTCCATCATTCCCCACTCTCCAGCTTCCTTCCAGCAAAGGGTGGCATTTCCCTGCTCATGCTTTCTCTGCAACACTGGGATCTCTCCGTGGGATTTCACTCACACCCAACAAGGGAATCACAACATCAGGATACAGGATGGTCCCAAGTTACCACACTAAATGAAATTGTTGAAGCCTGGCATGTACATGTGCTGCTCTAATAGACTCTGCTGTTCTAAAGTTTAATGCAAGGAATGCAGCTGGAGTCAGAATTATTTAGAGAATAACACACCCCACTCCTGTATGTAACAAAGAATGGAAAGAAACAAATCAGCAGGAATCTCTTTATATTTCCCATAAGGATTTCTTTGGGATCGCCTTTATCTTTACCATATTAAAAAAAAATAATTAGAAAATCATGGTTGGCTTTTTTTTAAAGCAGGGTTCCTTGTACTGTAACACTGACTCAAAGACTAGACTTTTTTTTTTTTAAGATGACTTATCAGGTAGTCTAATCTGTATTCCTGCCAAAGCAAGACTATTCCTGACAATATGAGCACATTGCCTATTCTTGTTTTAGCTCTGCCAGGGCCCAGAGCCTCAGATCTGCCCCCCCCTGCACATGTCCAACACTGGTAATAGCTCAGGGAGGGGTCTGCCAGAACCACAGGAGCACTGAACCCCTCGGCACCATTCCTGGTGGGCAAACTGCTCATTCCCTGCTCAGCAGCCCAGAGTTGGAAGCAGAACTGATGACTCACTTGTACAGCTTTCCAAAAAAAAAAAATCCTCTTTAAAACATCATGATTATCTAAGAAATCTTTCCAAGCCCGTGCCTCCACTTGTGCTGTGAGTGAGCAGGAGCTGTGCCTGTGGTACCTGGCTGCCCCAAGAGCAGCATTCCCAGCTTATCACCAGCATTCCCAAGCACAGCTCTGGCTCCTGCTTTTAGGGCATTTCACTGTCAGTGTGGAGAACAAATTAAAGTTCCATTCAATCCAGGCCTGTCTGCTCACACAATTCCAGCATTTGATCCAAGTCCATTCTGGTTATGAATGTACCTACCTGAATTACATTTCTTTAAGGTGTAACATTGCTGCTTTTCCCATTTAAACACTAAATTACATCACCAGGGGCTAAACCAGACCCACAGAGGCACCAGCTCCTGGGAATTTAACACTTTGTTACGGCTCTGAAGAGGATCTCCAGGGACCTACCTAAGGCAACATAGGAAATTCCCAGGGAAAAAGAACAGCCCAAACAAAAATGAATAAAACCAAGCCTGTTTCTATGAACTAACTGATTTCTAAAACCACAAATATGGTGAATAAGCAGAGCACATTCCATATTGCAAAACACAGAACCACGCAGCCAGTCTGCAGCAAGGACACAAAACAGAAGTGTAAAATTCTTCCTGAAGGATATGGGTGACTAGAGAATGTCTCAAACAGCTTAAGTTAAAAAATAACTTTCAAAAAAGCCATTAAATAATTGGTTCTCAATATTAAAAAAAACAGTTGTACAGTGGGAAATATTTAGAAATGCCATGGTTTATGCTTTGGGGCAGCTGTAGGTTAGCACTGATATGTTGATATAGAAATACTGGGCTGCAAATCCAAATAAAAGCTGGTTTGGGGACTGCAGGGCATGTGCCCCACATCTCCTGCTATGTAACACCTCACTGCAATAATTATGTCAGTTATTATATTTATAACAACATTTCCCTGGGAGACTGGAATTGCAACATTCCAACTAAAGGCTAAACAATTAATTAATTTTTTTTAGGGTGGACAAAACAAGCCAGCACAATCTGGATGAAGATGGCTGAGGGCACACACCAAACCTAAATGCAAGTTCCAGGTGGATTCTGATGGAGCAAACCAAACCCTCTAGAAATAAACCATGAGAAAAAGTGGCTTAGCTTTCCTAAGCTTCCTTCAAACAGTTTTCACTCAGTTAAGAAGTTTTGTGTTTCCCAGAATAGTAATTTTTTTCCATTCTGGGGACAGATAAAAGTGCATTGAAAACGGATTCTGTAACAGGGGGATTTTTGCTGAGTTTCATCACTGCTGTGAAGGATCCATGAAATGAGACAGGTTTTAAAGGACAGGCACCACAGCCCTGACTGAACACTTCAGTGTGTTGCCACAGTGTTTCACAACCACTCAACTGTCCTTAGTTTACACCAGTGGCACAGACAAGTGTTGAAATAGCAGAGGATTTTTGTAAACAATATTGGAGCAGGTCAATTTTACGAAAAAAGCACAACACCAAACCCAAGAATAGTTTCAGGTGTTGATACAGTTTCCTGTTATCTTCAACATTTTCTGATATGGCTGAAGATGAGGCCACTGAATGGAAAAATCTTCTGGAAATGGTGAATTTATACAGCTAAATAAGAAGCAATCCTTGCACTAATTGACTTTGCCTTGAAGCCACAGGATTTCTAATGAGCCATCTCCAAGAGTAACTGCTCAGCACTCATGTGAACATTTTGACACAGAAACTCTAAATCAAATCTGTTTTACTGTAGTCAATATCAAGAAAAATGGAAATTTAAATTTCCATTGTCCCCATTACTTTTTATGCCCATTCCTTTACCATAAATGTGAAAATAAGTTGTATTTAACTCCCTGGTTTTTCTGTGCTCATTAAACAATTTGGTATTTTAGCTGCCTCAGCTTCTGGGCAAGTATCTGTTTTCTCCACCAGAAAACAAAAAGCCAATTGTATTTTCATTAATTATAATCAGAATCATTATCCTGTTAGACCAGAAAAGGGTTATTATCCCAGGAAACCTTATCCTGAGAGATGGGCTAAAGGCTGGAGTAGAGCAGGACTATCTCAAGGAGTTTTCTGCTGAGCAACTTTTGCAGGATCAGTTCTGCAGCACTGATGGATTTCCATTTTTAACACAACTCACTTCCAGAGAGATTTACAAAAAAATTATCAAAATCTTCAATACTTATATAAAAATCCTGTCTGGTTAGTATTTCTGAAAGTCTAACACAAGGAAAGATTTGTAATACTCAGATTAAAAATCTTACTAGCAATCAGCAGCTTCAATTGCAAGCATTTCTAATTTGAGGAGAATGAAAGGCTGACATGAAAACTTAAGAAATTGGTATTTATAATTTATTTTTCTCACTACCATATGCTCAGAACATTTGCTTCTCTCTCAGTTAATGACTGTACAGAACAGCAACTGTCTCACAGGACTCAGAGTGTTAAAGTAGCAGTGCCACACAAATGTAATTTCAAAAATTAATCCCAGTTCTTTCTGCAGAGCAGGAGGTTCTGGAGTTATCACTCTGTTCATATTATCTGGGTAACAAGAGCCAATAAATTTCCTCTCTCCTCCCTTCTTAAGGAATTAAGCTTTCCACCTACACTCTTCTTCCAAAGGGGATCCAACAGTGACTATTTTAACACAGTGCTCAGAAAAAAATTGATAAATTAAATGCCATTAAATTGAAGACATGTGCTGCAGAAAAAGCTGTTTTATTGATGTATTTCTTCCTGCTTTCTCAGCCTCGCTTCCACTGTATCCACCCTCCTTTCTACATTACATTCCACACAAACATGCAAGTTGCTCATTTTGGGCTCTCAGGAATTCTTCAGTCACTTAAATCAAATTGCAGAATTTGACCCAAATATTCCTATGGAACTTCTACCACCACCTGGGTGGATTGTCTTTTTTTTTTTTTTTCTATTGTGTCTATAATCATCTCTCTCCAGGAAATTAAATACTCCCACCTCCACCCTCACCTACATTTTCAATTTGGCAGCTATCTACAACTCCATCCCTGAAAATCAGTTTGATGTTTGTAGGAGAAGCTTTCTACAAAGAAAGCAGGAACCCAGCACTATTATTTACGGATTTAATCAGTAATTAATAACCAAAGCTTCTCCTGCAACTCAAACAAAAAGCCCAAAACCAAACAAAGAGGGATTAGGAGATGTGATGTTAAGATTTGGGTTCATCTGAATATCTGGGAGCACACTCACTTTCCAAAGAGCTGAGTTACTTCTGAGAACCTGAGGTAAAGATCAAGTGTCTGATGGCTATAAATGAGTGTCAGATGCTCTTACCTCATCCCTGCCTGTGTGTCCACCTCAAATTCCTTGTTTACAGAGAGAGATGAAAGCAATCCTGCCCAGCACTGTCCAGCTGGGATCTGGATTTGTCATACAGGTGAGAAACAGGCAATGCTTTCTCATCACAGCACCTCTGAAGGATACAGGGCAACGAGCAGACTATGCACTGTATTTTATATAACTGGAGGTTTTAAAAATCCATCTTTGAATATCCTCACCAGGGTGGTCACATCAGAGATATTTAGAAGTAATGTGAGAAGGGAGGAGGCGGGAAGAGAGAGACTCTTGTTTTTGGGAGACAAAAGGTATTTCTGTAGCTCTAAGCCTTGCTGTCTTGTGAGAAACTCCTACAGAGCTTTAATCTTTATCACACTCTATCAAAGTGTTACTTTAAAATTAATTTCAGTTAAAAGAAATTAATCTTCGCTACTCTCAGCCTTAAGCATGAAATAACTCATTTTCTGAGTTTGTTAAAACACAAACAAGGAACTCTTGTTTTCTACAAAACTTTACCACAAGCAATCCAGCAGCATGAAAGCAGCTTTGCACCTGGAGATGAAGTATTTCCTATCAACAGACAGAGTTTTTAACATCAGAAATACCAGATTAGGGCTTTGCTGCAGGATAAAGGAGCACAGAACTCCTCAATACCCAGTCCAAGTCTCAGTTTCAGTAGCACTGGTTTTTTTTCAATGTTGTTCTGTTCAAAGTTAAAGAGTTTGGCACTTGGAATCTCATCCCACAAAATAAACCCAAGGCAGGATGGCTGAGAGTCACTCCAGAGGGACCAGCACATTTCCCCGGGCTGGCTCTTCTTTCCCAACAGCTCCTGTGCCCGATGCCATGGGTGACAGCAGGGTGACAGCAGGGTGACAGCAGGACACATCACCCTGCTCAGATTTCCTTTCACGGGGTAAAAGGGCTTTTTATGCAAAGTACTTTCGAGCCCAAGCTTGTTCACACTAACTAAGAAAGGTGAATTAAGAGCTAATTAAGTCTGTAATTCCCCTTTACATTCCATCTCACCCTCAGATCGTGGTAAAGGGGAAAGAAAGAAAGAAAACAAGTTACCTTCATTTAAACAAAACGAAACCTTCTCAAACTGTGGCTCCCCAGGGCAGCTGCAGCTGAGTTTGAAGTGAACTTAAACTCTGCCAGTGCCTCTGGGTAGGCAGAGCTGCTGCAACAGTAGCTGAAATGCCCTTCACCACAGGTGACAGCTCCTAAGTAAATAATGAAACAGCAGAAGTCAAAAAAATAAAAATAAAAGTCTCTGGATTAAGATAACTTTCCCCTAGAGACAGACAGAAAAGTATTGTATCTCTTTTTTAAAAGACTTGAGACATATTCTGCTGTTTAAGACATCTGTTAATGGTTCATGAGCTTACACAGTTGCACGTGGAAGTGAAGATGCCTTTTCATTTAATTTCATACAATTTCTCCTGGTGTATCTTACTGACTTTATATATACATTTTATATAAAGTCTTATTGACTTTATATATAGACAACCCTCATAGCTGGAGGAAATAAAACTGCAAGAGGCACTTTATATTTTGGACGTGTTTCTTTCTTTTCAAATCTTATCCCAATTTAAGGCTGTGCCCAAGCAACAGCACTTTAAAGCCCATTGTTATATTGCCGTATGGAGCACATATTTGCAATATGTGTGAATTGATAATTCTTTTTTCCCTTGTTCTAAAAATAATTTTAAGATGGGAGTGGCTGTCTCATCAGCTAAAGGAGCTGAAGCAACAGAGCAAAGTCCTTGAGCTGTTCCCAAATCAGTGCAGCAGCCACATTCCTCCCGAGCCGGCCGTGAACGACCTGCGGGGAGGGAAGGGGGAGGAATCTCCTTCCTCCGCTCGATTTTCACCCCCTGGAGATTCGGGCTAAAGCAGCCCCAGGTGTCGATCTCACAGGGTTTTAGCCTAAGGACTAAAAGGCCCAGGAGAGCCATTATGTTTATTTTTATGTACCCTCATTGAAATAATCACGCGGTAATTTTTGTCCCGGACCAGTTGCGATCATGCACAAGAGGAAATCCTCAGCTCTCAGTTCCCAGGGCAGGCACCGCTGCCGTTATTTATTCTCTGTGTAGAGATCTGCAATAGCATTTATTAGGTGAGAAGAATTTCTCTGTTATCAACCCCCCAGGCCGAGATAAGTCTGGGAACTTTTCAAATAGGGCTGCTCGCGATTCACTGGGCTTTCAGCAGCGGCCACACTGAAGTCACAGGTGAGTCCCTTGAACCCTCAGGGGAACAGGGCACTTTTATCTCAACTCCTTTCTAACCGTCAGAAAATCGGCTTTTAGAGAGACTCTCCTGAAGCTGTTTACAAAACTTGCACGACTGAAGGTACAGGCAAAGAGTAAGTAAAATTAGACAACACTTAAAAAAAATGCATAACCTCTTCAAGTGCTACCCTTCCAGAATATTCCAAATAAGGAACACTGCAATATCCAAACAAAATTTGCACAGAGAACCTCTGAACTCAGGGGATCACTATATAAGAACATAAATTAAAAATAATTTTTAAAAAGCCTTTGCCTGTAAGCTGCTGATTGTCTCTCCAAATTCATCCAGCTTTATTCCATTTCCCTCCTTCCAGCCTTAAGTGCTTTTTCCTGGACCAGCACAGTAATTCCTACTGCTCATTCATCTAAATCCCCTCTAACCCTTTAGATGGCTTCTGAGATACTGACTCGTGGGCAATTCCTTATCTGAAATATCAGAAAAACTGCCAGATATTTTCCTATTCTCAAACTTCATTCGTGTCAAGAAATTTCTAAGCCAAGAGGAACGTTTTATGTGCTATAAATCAGGGACCACAAACTGACGAGGGACTGTCAAATGCAATCCCTAACAACTGTATGAGCAGCACCACTAAAGTAAACTGAGAAGGAAAAGCCAAACAAGAGGGTTTTGTATTAAACCAGCAAAACATATTCAGGCCTGTGAGTAAGGCAACAGCTGCAACTCCTCTGGGGAGATCCACACAAGCAGAATGAAATGATGCAGCTTCATTTTCAAAGGGAAATCAATAGAGCTGTTGCAGCAGGATGATTTTATTTTAATGCAGAAAATAAGATATATATATGGTAGTGCAAGGAGAAAATACAGCAGGGGTGCTTCGTGAGCTACAGATATTTTACTGTGCAGTGATATTTATTCTTTTAGTATGGAGGTCTAAGACTCTACAATCTCCCAAATGAGTAAATTCTTTCATTAACCACACTTAGGGAAGTACTGCACTACTGTAGTTTACAAACCCATTAATTACAATTTCTAAGAGTTACTAGAATTGCCATTCAGGGAGCACTTAAGTTTATCCAGAATCAATCTCAACCTGTTTCATCAGGTATCTTCAAACCTCGTGGGGTTTTCTGGAGGTCATGTAGCTGCCAGGTCCCTTCTGGAGCTGTTTATTCCACCTTTTTGAGCCTTCAATCCCCAGGCCATATGGTTGGGTTGGTTTCTTTACTCTTGCTCACTTCCCTCAGTGATCATTCGGTTAAAAACTTGAAATTTGTCATTCAACAGACGTTCCTTTTTGCTGCACACCACAGGTTGTTCTCTCCCATTCATCCCACGGGGTTTTCTGCCAGTGCATCCCTGCTATTTAAAAGAATCCCATCTGTACCCAGCTTGCAGGCTAACACTGAGACAGGGTGAGTGAAGGTGTGGATTTCCAGCACAGCTGAGTTTTCCAGCTGGGGAGCCCCAGAGAAGCTTGGCCTCCTGTTTATCATTTCCCTGCTCCATCCCCAGCCCTATGACCCCTTTGTTTTGCCCTGCACAGGCACTGGTGCTGTTCTGACTCCATAAGCTGGTCCAGGGAGCAAATCCCTTTGGGGGAGGGAATAAATATTCCCACTGCCTTAGGCCCTTTCAGCAGCAGACACACCACATCTGCTCGGGGAAATTGTGAAAGACGACTTGGAGTGTGCAACTTCAGAGAAAGAAGTTTTGTTTTGAAGGAGCCATGTGTGCAATCTGCTCTCCCTCCGCTGGAGAGCTGCCAGAAGAGCTCCGGCATCAAGGACAAACGTCAGCGCCGTCCCTCAAAGGCACAGCACAGCACTGGCACTGCTGCGGGAGGGCTCCAGCCCTCCGCACCACCCAAACCTTGGGCTGCTTCAGCCCCCAGGAGATTTGGGATTACACACGACAGCTCGGGGCTTCTGTGACAGCGACAGAAACTTCCCTGGGCTGCCAATTATCTCCACGGTGCCCATGCTGCGACACACCCTTTGCACAGCAGAGACCTCCCCTACCACTTATATCTGCTGGAATAGTTTTTCCTGCGGAAACTTTATGTTCTGGTCCTTTCGCCTTGGCTAGAAAACTGGAGCAGAAGTTTAAATAGGATCTTTTTTTCGGGTTGGTAAGCAGCAGGGAAGCACTCATTTTGCATTCCTTACTTTTCCCAAGGTAAAGTAGGTCCCAAAAATCACTCAGGAGTTGAAAGTGCCGTTTCAAGCGGGGCTTAAAGCAAACTAAGCCTGCAGTGCCACCGAAAGGGGCAGTCCCGCTGTCCCTGCCACCTCCTGCGCTGGCATCAGCTGGATGCTGCCTGGGCTGCTCCTTCTCCATCAGATCGCTCTCCTTCTGATATGATCCTCGAGATAACAAGTGCACTCTGCCAAGCGGAGCGGGATCACCCCTTCAGTAGCACACAGCCTCACCCCGCTTTACACCCCTCATTAAAAAAAAACCCTTCTGAATTAAATAAAAATCTTTCCAGACAGATGGCTGCTCTTTGGGTTAAACTAAGCCTTATCATCACCTGTACTTCTTACCTTTAAGGCATTTCCAAAAGGTCCACATCCTCACCTTGCTATGCTTTGCCGTTTATCTCAACTTCTATTTATAGGCATTTTTTTTCTCCCTGCATTAATTACCAGCAAACTCGCCGACTTTGCCGCTCTCCGTCTCCTGGCAAAGACACTTTGCCCCACAGCCTCCCTGCGACCCCAGCAAGCGGAAAATGGCCGGGTTTGAGGGAGGCCTGCCCAGGCACGAGCTGTGAAGAGTTAAACCCTGTGGCTGATAAGGGACATTGGCTGCGGGCCCCGCGGTCACGGCCGAGAGTCCTCGCTGGGAGAACGGGGATGGATCCTCGGCCGCCTCCGCAGCGGATCCGCGACCCCCCGACCTCAGCGCGGCGGGACCCTCAGGGGACCCCGCGGCCCTCAGGGAAACCTCGCGTCCCCTCAGGGATCCCCGCGTCCCCTCAGCCCCGGCGGGACCCCGGGAGCCTCTCAAGGGACTCCGGCGCTCCTCGACCTCAGCCCCTGTGTGCTCCCACCGCGTCCCTCAGGGAGCTCAGCCCGGTGGGAGCCCCGCACCTCCCAAGGGGCTCCC
>JAHLSL010000175.1:5734182-5759605 GCA_025920805.1 Petroica traversi | reverse complement strand
CCCGCTCCCCTCAGGGCACATCCCGGGCCTCGGCTTCCCGCTCCCCTCAGGGCATCCCCGCTCCCTTCAGGGGGCCTCGGCTTCCCGCTGCCCTCAGGGCATCCCCGCTCCCCTCAGGGCATCCCCGCTGCCCTCAGCGCAGTTTCCCCTCGAGGTAATCTCGCTCGCCTCAGAGCATTCCTGATTCCCCCAGGGCATCTCAGCTCCTTTGGAGGCGTCCCTGCTACCCTCAGGGCAATTTCCCTTTCCTACGCGGCAATTCCCACGGCACTCGAGGCAATTCCTGCTCCCCTCAGGTCCATTCCACCTCCCCTCAGAGACAATTCCTGCTCCCCTCAAGGGTATTTCCCTCTCCCCTCAAGGACAATTCCCACTCCTCTCAGGTACATTCCTGCTCCCCTCAGGGACAATTCCCACTCTCCTACGGGAAAGGCAGTGCTGATTTCCCTGTTGTTTCTATAAGCTCCAAGTAGGTCCGGGTTCCAGTGTTCCCACTGAGGCAACTCTCGAGAACTCTCCTGCCTCATACCAGCAAATCCACAAACCACACATGAGGGGTTTAAAAGTTTCCAAGCTGTTTTAGCCCTACATCCAAGCTTGGAATTCCTCCCAAAGTAAGAGACCAACCCCCCGAGATCCAGCTCATTATAGTTTCTGGGTTATAATTTCTTTCTATTGTTCATCACACAGCCTTGGAAATGCTCTTTCTGCAGACAAGAGGGTCATGAAGTAATAAAGAAGATGACGTTTCTGACAATAAAGGGAAAAAAAAAGGAACTTTAAACCAGCTGTTCACAGGAGGATTTATTAGAAAGGAAACCTTTGTACACTGGAGGTAAGGTAGTGCAGACAGAACTAGCACACGCCTGTCTGCATTTGATAATTTAGGATATCCCAGAGTAGCTGATACAGACTTAAATGAAGGGAGGAGAAAGTGATTTCTATGTCCTGAAAACACCTTCTCTGCTTTCATAGGGCTGGGGATCTGTACTATTCAATAATATTCAATAAATTAGAGAAGAGGCCATCTTTTATTTGGGGACTGGAACCAAATTATTTTTGAGGTCCTTTCCAATCCAAGCCATTCTATGATTTTATATAAGTTTTTAAATTCAGTTTTTCCTTTTTGTGTCAAATTTCCTATGGAGTCTTTCTGGTTCATTGCTATCTCATTAATTCCTTCTGTTCCCTGTTTTTGTCTGTTGAAGTCTTCCAATGAGGGGCTGTGAGCTGTGCTTGGGAGTGAGTGAGGGATCTTTGTGTGGCACAGGTGAAGCTGTAGGAGATGCACCATGTACTGAAAAAGCAGAAATGCCCTTTCATTATTTTGTTGATATCATTGTTGGAAATCTAGTGGAATCCAGGCACACCAACAATCCATCTCTGCTCACATGAGATCCATCTTTCCACAGGACATGAAGTGCAAGGTGTTTTTGTTGGCTGAGCCCAGAACTGTGATCCAGCTTTACAAACCTATCCATTTTGGGTGGGATAAGTTAAATGTCAGATAGGATTTCCTCTGAAGCACCAAGGCTGAGGAGGCTGAGTAGCATCCATCACATCATTCTGAACAAAATAATATTTTAGGAATAAAGCTGGAAGTGCATTTCCAACTTAGATATGAGCACCAGAACCTAGTGCAGAGACTTCAGGCTGTGTCTGTACCCCAACCTCACACTTGAACCTGAACTCATTGACCCAGAGCTCATTTATGCTGCACAGCCTGGCCTGTAAACAGGCAAAGCTTAAGCTGAGCTCTGTAGAGCTGGAGCACTCCCGAGGGGAGAGGTTTAAACCTTAGCACAGACCAACTCCCTCTTCTGTGCTCCTGGGTGAGGACAGGAAATGTGTGGGTGAACTTGGGATACTGGGGAGAGAAACCCCAGGGGAAATCTCAAATGGATGCAGATCTTCAAAATGAGGAATTCTGTCCAGTTAGCACTCGCTGGAGATTTTTATCAGCTGTTTCTGAGTGGACAGTGTGACCATACCTAATAAAGATCTGGTGAAAGTTTATTGTATAAGCGTGCTGGAATTCTGGTGTGGTTTTGTAATAAAGGAATCCCACTGAGTCATGGCTACTAAATGGACTCACAGAGGACACAGGCCTCCTCTGCAGAGCTAACACAAATGTAAGCAACTGAAATTAATTTGTTTTTTAGCCCAGGCAAAAGCAGCCACATCTTAAATAAGGCTTGCCCTGATGACACGAAGGCTTTGCTGCATTACTGGTTCCTACCTGCTCCTGTTCCTGCCCTGGCAACAAGGCACACCAACCCTCAGCTCTGCACTGTCAACCAAATCCAGCTGAAAAACAAACCAGGTGAAAATCTATAAATGTTTTATGTCAAATATATAAACCCATTTAAAATAGATGGATGTATTTTTAAAGCCAGATTGGGTTGCCCTATCTAATTTATAACTCAGAGGTGGAATGGATAGAGGGGATTCTTCCCTAGAAATGCTAAAGAGGCAGTCAAAAGAGTAAAGTGGCTAAATATGAAACTGATCCTGGTGAAGGATCCCAAACCGCAGCTGAATATTCAGTTTGCAAAGTGTAAATTAATTGCTCCTCTGGATTGTTGTGCTGGCAGTTAATGTGTTGTGTAAACCTGAAGGGAAGACTCAGGTGTAAATGTTTTGCATGGAAAACATCTCAATATTTGGGAGAGAAATAGTTTCTGGGGTAACACTCAAATTGGTTAAATTGATGTTGGTGAGAATCTCAGTCAGCTGTGCCTTCTCTGGCACCTCTCACAAACCCCACACTCTGCTGGTCTTTTCTGATTTCGGATTTTGAAACACCAAAGTTCTGCACAACTCAAGGAGTTTTTATTTACTAGCAGTGCTGCTGAATTACTCACACAGCTTTTGAGAGCTGCAAAGACTCTCTCACAAAATCCAACAATCTCAGCTCGAGTTTTATCTGCTCTCACTGCTGATAATTTCCTGTGTGTGATCTGTGCAGTAACTACTGTGTGGGAAAGGTTATTGTCCACACACCTGTACAGTGCATTTGTCAGGATTAAAGTGCAGCTTTCTGGCAAACAGAATTAAAAATATCAACTGAATAAACTTGCATGTTTACAGATTATTCATTCTTTTATTTCACGGCAAGATTCAGAGGGATTTATTTTTAATCTGAAAATAGGTATTCAATAAGCAAAATATTAGGAAAAATAACATCAGGAAAATTGCATGAGAAAGCAAAAATCACATCACAGAAAGATTTATAGATTAGTTTAATCCCATTAAAGTTGCATAAATCTCAGTAACTGTGTGTGTGGCTGTCCTCTTGTGGGAAGGTGCAGGGAATATACAACTGCACAGTATTAATTTGGGACTCAACTTTGATGTTTCATCACAAACAAACCGAAATTCCCAACCCACATGTAAGAATGTAAACACAATTAGAAAACAAATCCCACAAACAAGGAGAGAGAGTCATCCCAGGAATTTATGATTAAATGGCCTGGAATCTCCCTTTTGTGGAAAGCAGAGCGATGGGAGCACGTGTGCATGAGGACACCAGGCACTGTGGTGAATCCAAGGTCCCAAACACATTGTTTGGATTCATTCTGCCAGATTCTGTAATCTTTTTTTTTGTTGTTGTTGCTTTTGCTGTATTTTGTTATATTTGCTGCAAATTATTGCTACCTGTGCATTGCATACTGTGTTTTATAGGGAGTAGTCAGAGTCCCAGTGTTTGGAATTTATAAATGGAAGCAAACAGATTATTAAGAAATAAAACACAAGAATCTTGTGTTAGTGATGATTTAGGGCTATTTTACATTATCTTTCCCCGTGGTGTTTTATGAACAGTGGGCAGTTATTAGCAACGTTGGAGTACTTAATTTGATGGATCTGCAGGATGTTTTCATTAGATGTAAACAGACTGATTCTGTGTTTCCAGAAAAGTGCCTGTTGGCAGATATAAAGAGGGCATCTGGCTTTTCTTAGGAGGAGAAAACTCCATCTGGCTTTTTGCAGTGGAGCAAATAGGATAATATAAGGATTTTTAAAAATGTACACAGAGTAAATCACTTTCTGGGTTTGCTGTTGTGAATAATATTGATGTCTGTCCCTCAGTTTTTAAATGATACTCCTGAAATGCTGCAGCTGCTTTGAAACCAACCCAGATTTCTTTTTATCTTAATGCTTCTGCTGCAGTATTTTCAATGAGGGTTCAGAAATACTTCACCTACCAAGACAAATACTATTTGTAGCAATAAATAAAATAATATTTCATTATTTTAGGTCCCACTGAATTCTCCATTATTATTTCACAGGACTGGACTAGATCTTCATGGTGCTTAGCCCAAAAGCCTGACTCCCCTCACTAATTTCTTGAAGAAAGGAGATAAGGCACCAAGTTTCCAGCAATTATTTCTGTATAGCAAATATGATGCTCAATTTATTTTATAGCCTGTAATTGTAACACTATTTTCGTAGTTAAAACAGATAGCACATGCTGAGTAGATTTGATCCAATTCAGGAGTATTATCTATCCAGTTTTGTGCCTGGGAGGAGCTGCTGCTCTCTGATTCAGAGTCTGTAGTGAATAACGTGCTCCTGCAGGGTTTAGAATTTGACCTCCAGCCACTTTTGTTCTGCTAACTGGTTAAAAACAAACCTGATTTTCTGTCTGTGTTTGTGAGCTTCTTGGGCAGCCAGAGGAAAGGGCTGTGTGTGTGCAGGGGTGTTATCCTGTCCCTGACAGGAAACACTTCCCTTGGGGGTCCCAAGTGAGCCTGGGCAGCTCAGATCTTCCTGGAGAGCCAGGAGCCACGGGAAGTCTGCAGCTCCATTCCTGCTGGGCCAAACTCCCTCCACGAGGGGCTGGGAGCAGCAGCAGTGACCGTGGAATATCACAGTGTGATCATCCTGGAGCATGTTCAGGGCTTGTTCAATTATTGCAAGGTAATAGAGCGCCTTTATTTCTCCAGCATAAATGAAAAATGGTGTGAGTTTGGAGGTTTTGATTGCCTTTCATTTGGAGTTGTCTGCTCGAGGATAATCCTTGGGCCAGGCTTCTTCCAGTTCCTGCTTCAGCAAGGGCTGCTTGGCCATACAATGTGTTGAGGACCTCCATTTGGAAAATTAAACCAGAGATCCCCTCAGTTCATGCCACCACAACATCTCTCAAATCACTTTCAAAAGCAGAATCTCTTAAGGTGTCCCTTTTTTTGTGGTATTTCACCCAGCCTGCACCTGGGCTCAAGAAATGTCTGCAACAAGTCCTGAGTGTCAAACCAGCCATTGGCAGTGGCACCAGGAACTGGGACAGCTGTGCAAAGAATGGTGAGGGATTAAAGATAATGATCCTAAAACTCATAACAACTGACAGGTTCCTCTCATCAGTTCTTCATCCACAGCTTGCTGCAAGCCCTTCAGCACAGCAGGGGCCAGAGCAGTTTAAATGTGCATATAGAAAACATCTCCATAGGGAGTACTTCTTTTTGTGCCTGATTTTCACTCACTTCTGGAATGGCAGAGAGGCTCAGTGTCCATTTATTTAATAATGCTTAGCACCATCCTCCAACAGAGTAAAGAAGCACCTCAAAATCAGGAAATGTTGAGATTTCTGTTAGAGAGGCAAATGTACTGAGATAATTTGACATTTCCCCCTTGGAGTTTCCAGTTACTAACGTTGCCCTGGAATACCTCAGGTATTTACAAATCAATTTTTAATAACAGTAATATACATCCCAAAGGAATGTGGGATGGCTGCAAGTCTCATCAAGCTCTGACACAGATCTGGAGCCACACTAGTTAAACACACTTTTCTTCAAAACTCTGCTCAGGCAAAGTGACATATTTCTAGTGAGACTGCTCAGTCTTCACCAAAAAAATAGACATATCCTGAGGAAAAACAAGATCCATCCAAATAATTGCTATGTGCTGCAGCTGGAGCTCTGTTTCCAGAAAATAGCTAAATATAAACATTCCTGGCTGGATGGGTGGGAAGCCAAGGCTGCCTTGCAGCACAGATACCCCTAAATAGGATTATCTATTAACAAGCTAATCCACAAGAACTCATTCTGCACTGAGAGGGAGATCAGAAAAAGAAACAATACAGCTGCTTAAAGGACAATTATATAATTAATAGGACTTCTCTAAAAATGCCACTCTGCTGGGAGTTATTCCTCACATTCCTGGACCAAGCTGCTTCATTTCCAGATGCAGAGGTCACATTTTGTTAGCTGCCAGTCAGGACTCTGCACCCTCCCAGGGGACCTGCAGCTCTGGTTTTGCTCTGCTTGCTGCAGTGCCACTGGGGATGGTGTGAGAAGGAGCCACAATTTCAGAGGTGCTGCTGGCCCAGATTCCAGCTTGGGAAGGACACTGCAACCCCAGCTGCAGGACTTTACATAAGCTTTGCACTTGCACATCACTTCTGCTTTTCTAGGTGACCTCTAAAGTAGAAATCTGAAGTGTCACAACAGTAATACAGCTGTAAAAATAGAATAAACCTTTCATAGGAATATTTAACACAGTTCTGTCACAGTTTAGAGCTGCGTTTTGGCAGACCCAGTCATTAAATCCTACATTCTGCTGTAACCTGGAGAAATGTAATTCTGCAGGGTTGCAACCTGAAATTCTGGATCTAATGCCACAGATTTTCTGGCAGTTTTCACGGATGTACTGCACGAGTTTCCTGCCCATAATTACGGATCTTTGCAGTAATGAAAGTCCTCTGTCGTGCTTCCCCATTAAGCTGAATTCAGATACAAGGGATGATGGTAAATCCAGTTAAAAACAAAGGTGCTGCATGGAACACAGGACATTCCAAGAGTGATTCTCTTCCTGCCATTCTTCCCCTGAAAACTCAAATCATCACCTGCGGAAACCGAGGGTTTTGTGCTTTAGTCCTCAAGACTATTTGAGGGTATTTTCTAGGCCCATCTTGCCAAACGCTGAGAGCAGCTCTCAGAGACTGTTCTGACCAGTTTTAGCAGCCTGCCTTGAATTTAAGCTATGCATGACTTAGGAAGAACGAGCTCGTTAAATACATTCCAGAGGTGACTTAGCATAAGAAAAAAACACACCTCTTCCGTGCAGTGGCAGCAAATGTGCTGCTAACTCAGGTGGGGTTTGCCTGTGAATAATTTGCTTGGCTCAAGTTAAGATTCTGCTGTCTGAACATAATAAAGGAGCTTGGGATGAGGCACAGTCTGCCTCCAGCCCAGTCATCCACACTTGTAACAGCTTCAAAATACTGAAAGAAGTAAAAATGGTTTGACTGGGAAAATTAAGGGATCTGTCATGAAAGAGTTACTTTCAGAAATGGAATATCTGTGGCTGCAGATATTTTAAATAGATCTTCACCAGAAAAGCCTTCATTTGTTTTTTGACCAACATGTTTATGGTGGATCTGTCTGAAAAGATCCTGCTCCATACCAATTTTCTCCTCATTATTGCACAGTAAAACAAGAAATGTGTCCAATAAATTCCTTTAACGGTAATTTTCATAAAAACTTAAGGGATGTCAGGTGAAATGGAGTGCAGATCTGTCCTATAACATCCACTGAAATAAATAAATTAAACCTGCTGTTTTGGTCATAGCCCACTTTAAGTTTCCCTTGTGGTTGAAATGTGGAGCCCAGCTCTGAATTCAGAAGAAATGCAAGAGCTACACTGTTTGTCCTCCTCAGAGAAGGGGTGTTTAGGAACCAGCTGCTCTGGGAATATCTTCTGCTATATCCCAGTGTCTTTTCTGACATTAAATCTATTCAAGATCGGAAATGCTCGCTTCCGGTGTTATACTTTCTCCATTTTCCAGAAGATTCAGTGGTCAAAATTATGTAAATGATCATTATATATTAAAAATAATAATAAAAAAATAAATAAAATAAAAAACCAAGCAAGCAAGCAAAAGAGCCAAACCCACAAATTCTACTTCCCTGCTTAAGTGAGGGATATCCAAACTATCAATCTGCATACCAGGGCTTAGCTAGTTGAGAATTTCTTCAGCTGTGGGACTGAAATATATCCCCAAAAACGAATTATCAAAACAATATTTTCAACTGCCTACTCCATCTCATGGATCCAGCAAGTCCCTCTTGTGGCTGAAGATGCTTTTTTTTTGGTTGTGCAGCTCACAGGACACCTTTTGCTTTCTGGCTCAGCTGCATTCCCCTCTGCTGGAGAGTCCACAGGCAAGTTTGTCTTCTTTACTCAAAACACTTGGTCCTTTTTTATCTCCTTCCCCCTAATCATCAAAAAGCACTTTGCAGACACCAAGGTGCAGATTTGCCTGCTGGCAGACCCCCAGTTCCCAGTTCAGGTGACTGATTTAGAAACTGGAGTTTGGTCCCTACAGCACAACAAAGAACGTGTTTAATAGAGCTCAAGGAGCTGCTTTTATTTGTATTTACATCAGGTGTTTGCCTTTATTCCTTTGCTAATTGTGGAAATGAGCTCAGCACTCCCCTTGCTTTCAACAAGAAGGAAGCTTCCTGAGTGGTTTCATTTGCTGCTGGGGAGAGGAAGGCTGGTGTGTGGAATTTTGGGAAGAATTTGCCAGATAAGGCCCCAAGTCCAAGCCAGGCACGCTATTTTTATCTCTGATAGGACTGAGCTGCAGCAGTGATGTTACAGTAGCAGTTAATTTAGGGTTCAAAGCAAGGTAAAAGGCAACCTGATACTCGGTAATTTTGTATTATTAAACATTGGTTATGAAATGTTACTTCTCAAAAGGCTATTTTGTAAGTACATCACAAGGAAATTCCTTTTTCTTGGCATGGAGATGTTGCTTCCATGGATCTTGGCACAGAGCAGTGTGAATCTATCACATTGTTGCAATCCAAAGCAAAGTTTGGTTCGAATAAGATAAAAATAAAATAAAGTAAAGTAAAATAAAATAAGTAATGGGACAGCTGTATTAATTATGGTTAGCTGTCTGTGCACAAACAAAAATGCTGACACCAACACTGAGTTTTCAGCTGAGCAGCAGCTCTGCAAGCAGAGTTCTCTGCCTGACTACAACACTGCAGGTGTGGGGATGAGTAAAGGAGCAGGTCACAAACCTGTCCCTGGATGACACCAAGCTCAGGGAGAGAGAGTCCTCAAGCCCTTGCCATGTGTGGTCAGAGCACAACAAACCAACATGAGGCTGCTCTAAGCACCAGCTAAACTTTAAGCTAGTCTTAAAGGAATAGATCATGTGGTAGCTGAGGCATGGACTTTTCTTGCTGCTCTCTGCTCTCAAGCTGCCTTTAGAATAAAAAAATCTCAGAGCCTGATTTTCCTTTTCCCTGAGGAATGATTGGTGTTCTGGGTTTTCTCCTCATTGTCCTGGCTACTCTGAGCTCAGCCCTGTGGTGGAGGCAGGATCTGATGGAGAATGAGCCCTGCTTAAATCCAGGTTTTGTAGTGGTGTCACTGCTTCAGCAAAGAGATTTGTGGGTTTATCTTCAGAACAATTCATGCCCACAAGCACAGCAGGTAAAAAAAATGCTTGTATTGGGTTGTTTCTTTTCCAATCTGCATTGCTATGAGTGCACACAGTGGTAATATTTGGACTTTTATTCCCTTTCCTGTAACATTTTAGCTACAAAGCATAAAAATCCGAGAGGATCATTCCATCATTCCATTTGATTCTTAACAGTCGTGACCTTCTGCTTGTCCTGGAAGCCTGAGGGTTAAAGAGCAGCTTTTTGGAGATCATTGTCTTTGGCAACAATTTCAAAGCTTGATTGAAGTTCTTTCCCTTGCTCCATTACCAGGGCTCCCTAACGAAGCTCCTTATGACAGGAGAGCATCCCTTCAGCCACTTCGCTTGTCCTTGAAGGTCCCCTGCTGTCCCCAGGGCTGTCCCTCCCTCGGGAGCACTGCAGAGGTAAAGTAGGAGTACCCTCTGCTGGCACGTTTTGTGCTGGGCTCTGTCCCTCAGCTCTCCAGCCTCCTGTTATTCCACAGCACATTTCTCAGTTATCCTACCTCCACATATTCAGTGACAGATTTCCCTCCACAGGCATTTTCATACTTTAGTAATTGTAACTATTTTACCTAAATTTTATTGTTTTTCATCATACATTAGGTCATTGTAAATAATTTCTTTCCCTGCTTGGCTTTCAGGTCCTTGAGTTAAATATTTTTTCCAACAATCAATCAGCACTTGGACAAAACGTACTATAATTTGTTTTTAAGTGCTGATACTCTTGATACCATACATAATAAAATAAAGGGGAATGGATGGAAAAAATAATGGAGTGCTGATGGGATTCCAGATCATATTCCAGGGATCACAGATAAACAGTGAGAATCTTGACGTTTCTGCAACAGTAATCTGAAGGGGAGAAGAGGTTTGGGTTCTTTTCAACCACAAAAGTAAACACCAGAGAAGAATTGCTCTTCTAGGTCTGGGAAATAAAAAATTGTCTTGGGCTGGAGGTGAATTCAGGCCTTGTTTAGCCACTCTTAGGTGAAATTCAGGGAGGAAATCCTGGGAGCTGAGCCCTTTAGTGAGTCTTGAATTCAAGGGCATAGCTGGGAGAAAGGAGTAGCAGCAAGTCAAGGTCAGAAATCCCCTCGGGCGAGGAGGAAGGAGCAGATTGTGCCCCTGTGGTTTGCCCAGGGCTGGTTCTGAGCATTCCCTCTCCCAAAAGCTCCAGCAGCTTTTTAGGAAAGCAAAGCTCCAGCTCCTTCGGGCCCCTCATTGTCCTGCTGTGTTTAACTCAGCCCTCTGCCCATCCTTGGCACAGAGGAAGCACCTGCCTGCTCTGGGCCCCTCACAGATGTCTGTAGCTGCTTTATAACGGGGCAGCTGCTGTGCACTGATGGAAAGCCACACAAAACCATGGCAGTTGCTCTTTCAGCTTCTCCAGTGCTGAGTGTCTGGAGCAAAACCTGGTACCTCTGGTTCTGAAACAGCATCAGACCCGTCTAGAACATCAAAGCTGTCACCGAGCATGAAAACATGACAAAAAAACCACAGTAGGCTGCACGTAAAATAGCAAATGATGGTGTTTATTTTCTGTGTTTACCTCGAATAATCCTTTGGAAGTCTGAAACAAAAGCAAGGCAGTGCTCGGTAGGTGTCAGTCCTTTGAGACTCATTCGCAGCTCCAGCGCCTCGCCCAGCAGTTGGGAAACAGCTGAGCTGGGGAGGAAAACAGCACCGCTGGATTCCCTTCCCTGTCCTTGTCACCTGGGCATCTCTGGTGACTGGCACGGCCCTGCCTGGATGTGTCTCCTTGTGAGACAGCACTTCTTGGGGCAGCACCTTCCAGAGGTGTTGCATCAAAGAGGAATTCACTCCGGAATGTCTGCGTTTCTAGGCTTGGTATTGGCTGTGAATTATTAATCATAGCAGCCCAAAATTCCATTGTGCTCCCAATTCTGTCAAAAATAACCATTTCTAAATGCTTTGACATCTGCTGTTCTGGAGAAACGGGATCTGCTTTCTTTCCCTGATTTCTCTTTCTCACAGCTGAACAACTGTGAAAGGCAGCTGGGAGGTACCTGGTGGTTTACAAATCCAACACAACCAAAGAGTTTACAAATCTGAAGCTGTGTGATTACTGCAGATTGAGAAGTCTCTTACACCAATAGATCTGGATTTTCTCTTTCCAGGAGGGAAGCTGTGCAGTTTGCTTTTCTGCTCTGATTAATATTTAGTCAGACACAAGCAGAGCTCACCTCAGTTCCTTCTTTATTGGATTCAAAATCTTAATGAGGTTGCAGATTTTTTACTTGAGATCACTTGGCCTCTTTCTAGGGTCTTCTGATTTGAATGGTTTGTTTTCAGGAGGCTTTATCTGTGCTTTGTAAACTGAGGGGCCAGATCCAGCTGAGATCAAAAGGGTTCCCATCAGATTAAGGGAGGGAGGTAAATGAGATCCCTTTCAGAACACAGAGACACAGACAGAGCTGTCATTAGCAGAGCAGACAGTGGGATTTCTCTTCTCCAGCCATAACTATTGGTTCTCTCACACTCCTATGTGGTTAACAAACCTTGTACCATATTCTGATGTTGATCTCTCATCCAGAACCCCACTCTCAGTGATGCTGGATAATTGTAAACTACAGAGATTGTGTTCATCTGAAGGACAGCAAACAGAAATGGGAAATACCTGTTAAGAAATTGGCCCAATAATGCATTTATTAGGGGCTTGTCAGATGAGGGTAGAAAAAAAAGTTTAGTGTTTCTTGGCTTGGCACTTTCTAAACCCTTCTTTAATATCCCTCTTCCTCCCCATCCTCCCCAAAACAACGCTCACATCAAAGTGCTTTGACTTCAAAAATCTGCAATCTTGAAACACAGTTCCATGATTTTCACATCTCCATCCCCAAAAGCCTCACCCAGATCACCTAAGCCGTTTCCTGAGAATGTGTTGAAAATGATACAGCTTTTTAAATTTTTTAAGTAACTTTAGTCATAGGTTTGTTCGCAGTTTCTGTGACACCTGCAGACCCCCTTAAAGTAGATGAATACAGCAAATTTTCAACAAATTTAGAGATTTGGGTCCTGTCCTTGCCCCCAATGTAGTGTGAGCAGCACACTCAGTGTTAAAAACAAGGTCACTTTCCTGTTAAAGTTTAAAGGTTTTTAATTAAAAAAAAAAAAATCAACAAGAAAAGACAAAGACAAAGCAAAGGAATTACAGTGTCCCGGGACACTGGGTGCACTGGCACAGAGCCAGAGCACACCTCTCCCAGAGAGAGATTTTCTTTATATACTTTTTTACTGTAACAGCTTGTTATATCATTCTAATGAAGGTGGTTTTTTTGGGTTTTTTTTTTTTTTAAGAATTCAGTTAATCTGTCCATCTGTACAGTCGTTTGCCAATTCCCAGCAGAGGGGTCTCTTGTCTAGGAATATCTTGATAGGAGTAAATCCCCTTGCTTGAGGGGTGGTTTGTGAGTGATATTTAACACAGCAATGTTAGTTATTTCTCAACTATTGAACAAAACGAGAATGGCTACGTTTCTACACAAACACTGCTTCTACAAGGATCAGTATTATACACATAGCAATCATTATTTGCGAAAAACCAACACTATAATATGCATTTATAACACTCGGTATTTAACATTTCCAGCTACCACAAGGGAGTCACAACATTTGCCCAGCTTCCTGAAAATATCGGAAATCCTTCAACAAATTAAATCAATGTCCTGGGTTGGCCATATGACTTTTTTTGTATCCCCAATCGCCCCTCCTGCTTATGCTGGATATTAAATCCCCCCCAGAGATTTCCTCCTAAATATTGCCCTAAACCAGGACAATCTACATATTCAACACCTCATTCAGCGGGGCGAGTGGTAATTGAAACCCGTGTGGGTGCATGACTCGATGTCCAGGAGCATCGCCTGCCATTCCCGAGCATCCAGCCGAGCGTGTGTGTGTCTGCGAGAGGGTGGGGTGGAATATTCATGCCATTGAAAAGACTCACGTTGTTACTTAACAACTCCATTAACCTCCTGTCACGAGTCGTGCCCTTGTGCTGACCCTGGCCAGCGGAGCAGCCCAGCGCCGAGGTACAAAACATGAAAGTTCCAGAGGAGCAGAGGAGGAGGAAAGCTCGGCTCTCCATGGAGGAGCCTTGCAAAGGCACTCGGAGAAACGCGGAACAAAAGCCGTCCCCACCCGGGCTGGGAAGGCTTTTCCTGGGGAGCCTTTCAGAGGCAGCTGCAGCCTCGCACGGCCTTTCAAAGGGTAAAGCAAAGGGTGCAGACAGCAGCCTTCACATCTCTCCTTTCTGTCCTGCTCTGCTTTGCAGCACGGCCCTGTTTGCACAAGTGCTGCTGGAAGCTCGTCCCACCTGAATTGCAAAATTTCAAAATTCAAAAATTCAAAAACTTCAAAAATTTTAAAAACTATCCAAAGATGCTTTTTCTGTAGGTTTTGGGTCATTTTGATAGCAGGAATGGTATTTACAAGCCCAACTCTGCAATGGCAGTGTCAGGAAATGGGCAGAGTGACCCCAGCTTTGAGGGAGAAGGGGGGATCTGACTGGCAAGAGTGGAAGGGCAGCAGGAATTTGTCTTGCAAAGAGCAGTTGGGAAAGTTCTGCTGTAAAAGGGGACTTTGAATCTGGGGATCTCAGTGAGAGCTGTGGAGAGAATGATGGGAAGTTCCTCTTGGTGAGGACTCCGAGAGGAAATCTCAACTCAGAACTCACAGAAACTGAGGCAAAGTGGGGTTTTTTTTTTTCCCTCTTGTTTTCTAACAGAGTGGCAACAAAAGTGGTGGCACCTCGGGGTGGCTTCAGTGAGCCTTGAGGAATTCTTCTCATGTTTTGCTGACCACAGATTTGGGTCAGCAGGCACCTCGCTGCTTGGGAAGTGCTGACCCATCTGACCAGTGGCTCTTTTATTCATTTGCCCTCTCCAGCAGATGTCAGGACAGGATGTTTTAGAGGAATTTCCATAAAGAGCCTTTCTAAAATAACCTACTTCAAAAAGAGGCCCTTGGTGCAAGCAGAGATTGGCTTCTGTTCTGAAGCTTGAGGTTTATGAAAATCGCTGTTTCTCTTTGATTTTCCAGTAGTAAATAATTATAGGTTTGACATCCTCAGGCTTTTAAGTATCATGAGTCAGACATCCAGCTATGAGATGGTTCATAAAATTCTCACTAACCTAAAAATAATAAACCCTGGGTTATTTTTGCTTTCTTCTTGGATTTGCATCCTTTAGGGTTACAGGTTTTGGGTTTTCTCCTGTGGCTGTTTAAAGCCTTCTCCTTATTCCAGAGGTTGAGGACTACATGTGCACAGCAAATTTTGTGAGTGAGGTCATCCAGAGAAGCTGGACAGCTCTCAGGAACTACAACAAAACCCTGCCAGCAAGCAAAGGAGGCACAAAATCCTGCAGGGTAACCGTGTGGCAGGCCAGGAAATTCCCAAATGTATAAAGCCATGGATTCTCCAGGGCTGTATCTCCTGTTTGATCTCCAGGAGCAGCAGCCAGGCCAGGCCAGCTGGGCCCTGCTCCCCTCCCACTTCCCTCTGCAGCTCCTGCCCTCGCCCAAAGCTGCTGGCCCAGCTCTCCCTGTTTACACGGCTCCAAATCCAAGGAGGAAAAGGGAATATCAAACACACCGGGGCTCTTTTGAAGTGGCTGGAGGATGCTATCAGGTCCAGGGGTGTGTTGTGCCTTTGAGGCTTGTTTGTCTTTCCTTGTGTGCAGGCCTTTAACCATTCCAGCCTCCAGAGCCATCCCAGTCCCAAAGGAGCTTTAACCATTCCAGCCTCCAAAACAATCCCAATTCAAATGGAGTTTTAACCATTCCAGTCTCCAAAGCCATTCCAGTCCCAATGGAGCTTTAACCATTCCAGTTTCTAAAACAATCCAAATCCCAATCCCAGTGGAGTTTTAACCATTCCAGTCTCCAGAGCCATCCCAGTCCCAAAGGAGCTTTAACCATTCCAATCTCCAAAGCCATCCCAATCCCAGTGGAGCTTTAACCATTCCAGTCTCCAAAACCGTCCCAATCTCAGTGGAATTGTAACTATTCCAATCTCTAAAACAATCCCAGTGGAGCTTTAACCATTCCAGTCTCCAAAAAAATCCCAATCCCAAACTCAGTGGAGTTTTAACCATTCCAGTCTCCAGAGCCATCCCAATCCCAAAGGAGCTTTAACCATTTCAATCTCCAAAATCATCCCAATCCCAGTAGAGCTTTAACCATTCCAGTCTCCAAAACCTTCCCAATCTCAGTGGAATTTTAACCATTCCAATCTCTAAAACAATCCCAGTGGAGTTTTAACCATTCCAGCCTCCAGAGCCATCCCAATCCCAGTGGAGCTTTAACCATTCCAATCTCCAAAACAATCCCAATTCCAGTGGAATTTTAACCATTCCAGTCTCCAAAACAGTCCCAATCCCAGTGGAGTTTTAACCATTCCAACCTCCAAAGCCATCCTAGTCCCAGTGGAGCAGCCCTGGCACCATTCCAGGACCAGGCTGTGTTGTAACACTTCTCTAGGTCGTTTTCAGGCATGGAATTCCTTTATTCTTTTGAAATAAATGACTGGACTGAAATCAGTTATTGCCTGCCAGGAAGAAAATCAGGGATTCCGTTTGTTTTTTAAGGAGGAGGTTTTGTCTCTCTGATATCAGCTGCAATGGTTGCCGTTTGGGGACCTTCATTAAATACTGGCCTTCAAATCCTCCTCCTCCTCTCAGCTTTAGCACTGGAACCAGGAGCTCGCTGCGACTTTGGGCTGCACCATCAAATCCTTGTCTGAGCCTGCTCTCTCCTGGTCGGGGGCTGGAATTGCTGCCTGAGCACTCAGGATCGCGGTGAAAGGAGAAACTCAAAGCACCTGGCATTTGTTGGGGTTTATTTCAGGACCGCCCCACTTTGCCAAATCTCCTTTAACGTGAAAAATCTTTTACAGGTGAAAAAAAAGTGCTTTTGCTAATTAGAAAGTAGCGAGGAAGATAAAATTTTGAAACTCCAAATTCCTGAAGTGAGTTACGGTTTTGAATACCAATATTAGGGGAAAAAAACCCCAATAAAAATATTTTCAATTCATTACTGAGAGCTTTTTTAAATCCGGACTCTGATTCATCGAGTCCTTTTATAGGTTTTCCAAGAACTGGACTAAAAGCAGTTCAGACATAGAATCACAGAATAACTGATGTTGGAAAAGGCTCTTGAGATCCTCGAGTCCAGCTCTGCTAAGGCCACCACTAGCCCAAGTCCCCAAGTGTCACATTTACACATCTTTTAAATCCCTCCAGGAATGGGGATTCCCTGGTTGAAATACCCCTACTTTGATTTCATGCTCTCCTGTGTTGTGCTACTGGCACAAAAAAAAAAGGTTAAAATTAATCTTAAAAATAATTTGAAAACCAAAGTCTCTGAAAAAAACCAACAAAAACATTACTTGATTTTTAAAAAATATTTATTTTTCCCCTTTGTTTTCACTTTAAAAATATGAAAAGTATCGATTCTGTTTCTATGAATCATTTTAGGTATTTTGGGATTTAGGCAGCTGATAAATGCAATTTCTGTTTGTGGGTCAATTAGCTATGCCCTAAATGGAAAATAGCAAAATTTAGGAAAGTTCCTAAATGGAGTTTTTAATTCTTTGGTGTTCCAAAGGTAACCAATGAGTCCAGGTAACCAGGAAGGGCAGCAGGGTTGAGGTTTTAGCACAAGCTGGGTTCTTTATTATCTGGGCTTTAATCTTTCTGTGACCAGCCTTTTGTTCTCACCTGGGTTCTGCAAGATCTTCTTTCCTTATTTCCCAGATTCCTGGGACACTCCTGCAGAGCTTGGAATGCAGCAACAGGGGCAAAGCATCTTTTCCCTTCAGCTAAAATCGATTTTACATCCTTTTCCTTACCTGGGGAGAGCTCCCTCTGTTGTTAAAAATCACTGTTGGGTGATTTTCATGTAGGAGCAATTTTCAAAGGTAACCTGGGGATTGCACAGGGTATCTATAACAGGAAAAGTCTGCAAGATTCAGATTTAAATGGTCAGAAATCTCCCTGAGATCGTTATGTTCTGGAGTGGTTTGTTCTTAGATTTTGGTGTGTGCTGCTTAGAAAAAGCATTGGAAGCAGCCTGAGGTGTCCTGGCCAAACTTCCCTGGATGATACAGAGGGATTGTATTGAATCCTGTAAAAAAAAAAACCACCAAAAAACCTCCTGCAGACTGGTAGATTTTGTACTTGACTGGTTATAAAGCATGGGCAGAAATTAAAGAGTCTTCTTTAACTGGATGCCTTTTTAGGGTCCAAAAACATTGTGTGAATTCCCCCCCCCCTCTAAGTATTGCCTTATGCCAAAACATTCTCCTTCTCTATCTCTATGTAATTTGTCATAAAATTGCTATCCTAGTCTTAGGGACATGGTGATAATTTCCATGACAACACAGAAAGCTCCCAGAAACAGAGATTTCTGACTAAATATGTGAAGGCTGTTGAAAAGCACAACTGCGAGAATTCTGCCTACCCACAGTAAATAACAGACAGAACAGCTAAGGTTACGTGAGCTCATCTTTTGAAACTGAAATGTTCTTCACATCACGTTGATTTACTTAATGCTGCCTTTTCTTTTTTAATTGAGTGAGCAATCATCTCTCCCAACAAAAGCAATGAGCCCTTGATATGCTGCTCCACAAAGCCTTGCTGTGTGCCATGGTCTTAAATAAAAATACACAGAATAAATGCCCACAACTGAGGCTGGAAACAACTGAGACACCTCTCACCCAGCATTTGAGCTGAAGGAAAAACTCTGTAAAAGTGTGAATGTAAATGCAAAATGTGCTCAGATCTCAGGCTGCAGTTTAAACCCACGATAAACTCAGTCCTAAAGCCTCACGTTTGGAAATGTTCAAAACCAAAGATGCTCCTACCCTGCTCTGCCATTTCCCTTGCTGGCTGATCTACTTTGATGGAGTATCAGTTGTCTGGGTGTCAGATGGGTTTTTATAGCAGTTTTCCAGGATTTTCACCACCATTCCCTGTCACACCAGCACCACCCCTGTGTTTGATGCATTCCGAGACAGGATCGAGTCTTTCAGCAGCTTCAAAAGAGAAGAAATCACTGGGCCTTGCCCAGGGGTGCAGCAGGGTCAGTTCCATGGAGTTCCATGCTATGGAAGGAGTCAGCTTTTTAACAAATGTGTTTTTTAAAACGTTTATTAAACGTATGGGTTTAGAAAAGCTCTCCCTGAAAGTGATGTCGATCATTGCCTGTGAGCTGCACCCACACTCTGCAGTGACTAATAATTCCTAATTCATGCTAATAACTTCCCAGAGGAAAACAGAAATGCTTGGCCCTTCACCCTGCCTTGCTCTTTTATTGTGGTTGCTCTTTATGGATCTCAAGCCGTGCAATTTAACCTGGTGAGAGGACTGCCCATTCCCACCTTTCTGCTGCCTTGATAAATGCTCCATTTGCATGGACAATCATGCAAATCAGCTGCTGAATTTTTGCCTTGCTTAATTGCAAAGCTGGTTACTGCCCTGTGTAAACAAGCTGATGGTGTTTTGTTTGCTGACAGGGGGAAAAAAAAGAATATTTGGGACAGTTTATATTTGGCAAGGCTTGGTTTTTGTGGGTGGCTTATGGCCTAATCCTGATGGAGACATTTGGTTTCTATTGTATGCTAGAAAATAACAAGACTTTAGAAAAGAAATCCTGACTCTTCTTGGTGTGAAGTGTTTGATTCAGCCCTGATCCATTTTTTTCCTTTCTGTTGCATTAATAAAATCTGAAGTAGCAAATGAAAAGGGATTAATTGCATGCTGGCATCCAGCAGCTTTTGTTCTGCTTTCCCAAATTTTCTGTTGCTACTTTCACTGCTAAAAGGCTGTAAAATGTCACGATGCTCTGTGGGTGAAATTTCATTTGTTTCCCCTTTCTTTGCAGAGGTAGAGATAATTCCAAAGGGGGAGGAAAAGAGACTTTTGCATGTTAGTTCTTCTGTGTCAGGTCCTGGGGCATGGCAGCATCCAGGGACATCACCCCTCTGCCCAAAGCACAAGGAAAATGTTCAGGATTGGGGCTTGAGGGGGAAAAATTCCCTGGGAAGGGTTGGGGGCACCGTGTGAGGCCCTGGCCTTTGCCAAGCAGCCTCAGGTCCTCCAGAATCAGCTCCCAGCCTGTCCTGGTTTGCCATGGGGCAGCTCAGGATGCTCTGATCAGACTTTTCAGAGCTCCTTTGGAGGTGTCTGTCACATTCCAGGGAATTGTGCAATTCACCCACCCTCATTTCCCCTGCAGCCCTTGTGAGCCTGTGTTCCATGGGGTAAATTCAGGGGGTTCCCATCTCCTGGTTATCCCAGCCATCCACGGGGATGGGAACTGGGCACCTCCACGTGGGTGCTTCAGTTCCTGACCCACAGAGAGCTCCTGGCTGGACAAGTATTAATGATGGTTTGGGGGAAAAAAGGAAATCCAACTTTTCTTACAACAGACTCTTACATTGAATCAGATTTCCAGCAATCCAAAGGACATTGGCTTAGCCCCGTGACTCCTTTTCATTCCACAACAGCCTGTGGTATTTTAGTGATAGGGAGCTGGGGGGAGCTGCTTAAGCCTTGGTGTTCTGGGCCAAAAATAGTTTCACAAGAAGTGATTCCTGCCAAAGAATTGGTTCTCTTAAGTCGCAGACTTTGGCCTCAAAGTGTTGTGGAATGCCATGAGCTCTAAATGCAGGAGGAAAAACATATTTGCAGGCAGAGTTTTCATTTGATTCTATCAGTGGGGACGCCGAGTAGTATAAATAAATGAATTTCAGGAACAGACTGTATTTAGCTATAATTAAAGGAAGATTTCAAAAATTGCCAGATTAAGTAAATACCGCATTAGCTCTGTCTGTTACAGCCATGGCAGAGCAGCCCGTTTGGAAGCTGAATTGTTTCCTGGAGGGACATAAGAGAGTGTGTTCTGCATGTTATTGTAGCACAGAAAGTTTGGGATGAGCAGGACGCTCCTTATGCCCAAATTAAGAGCCCAAATGCTGCTCTGCAGCCTGGGGTGGTTTCCTGTGCTGGGCAGGAATTGCCCCTCAGTGACTGCAGTTACACAGCTCCCAGGAATATTTCATGCAAGGGAAAACTCCTGGGGGCTGCTGCAGGAAATTCCACCTCCAGCTCATTTTGGTGTCTCAAACAAGAGAGACCCTGAACCATGGGGGGATTTGATGGAAAAACAAGACAAATATGAAGCAGTTGTACCCCTGACCTGTGACAGCTCCTTGGTGCAGCCTTGGCTCAGGGGTTTTGTGCCACTGGGCCTTTGGGTGCCCAGTTCTTGCAGGTGTTGTTGGTCCCACTTGAGTTTTTCAAAGAGCTAAAAGTAAGCTTTAAAATATGTGGGCTAATGAGATCATACCAAATCTATTTCAGGTGAAGATTTAATTTTAAAAATTGTAATATCTTCATAAAAGGAACTAGCAAGGCCTCTCTTTAGGTCTTTGCAGTAGAACATGCAAAGTCTGATGCAAGAAAATCTCTCTTGTAACAAGAGGGGAGAACTCATCTCTCCACACTAAATATTTGCCACACATAAGAATTGTCCAGACTCTCCTTACAGGATCTTTCAGACGAGGTTTTTGTATCTATTGTGTAAGGTTGATATATATGGGGTGTCCAAATAAGGGAAAAATAGGTTCCTCTCTGAGGCACAATTCATCCCACCCTGGCAGAGAGATTTCCAGATGTCCAGGATAAGACAAAGTGTGCCCTTCAAGTGCTCACTTCTCTCCGTTGTAGAGAGAAGTTGGAAAGCTGGCCCTCAGATATATTTATGTGTGCTCTGGAGAGATCCAGAGGTACTGACATTAATCTGGGCTCTGTGCTCTTCAGGGTGCCAGCAGATAATCCCTCTGTCCAACTCCTCACCTATTAGCAAACACAGAACATTCTCTCTGGGGATTTTCTGTAACGCAAACGAATAATTTCAAGTCTTACAAATAATTTAGGGAACTTGCATTATTTGTGCGCGGTTGTAGTGTCACCCAGAAATGTGTTAGAAAAAGACAAAGGAGGCAATTTAAAATTTGAGACAAATCCAAGGAATTCAGTAAGGAACTCTCAGCTGGGATTCCTGGGTCTAATTACTTTACTTGGATTTCTCCTGTAATTTATGGCAGCCTGCCCAAGCAGGAATCATTCTGGCAGTGTTCCAGCAGACTGACAGGACACAGGTTAAAACCCATCCAGCTCCCAAGAGATGGTTCCTCCCTCCCCACTCCCTTTCTTCCACATTATATCTTCGAAATGAGCTGAGGACTGGGACTTTGCACAGTCTGGCCACGTCTCCTGCCTGGTGAAGTGCTCAGTGCACCATCAATCCTCCACAGACTTGGCCAAAATCTTCATCTTAAGGTGGGGAAAAAGAGGGTTTTGAAGGAAATGTTCTCACTGGCTCTGAGACTTCCCAGTGTAGGGTGAAAAGCTCTTGTTTTCTGTTGCTGTCTGCATTGGGACTGTTTTATTGGGAGTGGTGCTTGCTCCATGTCACCAGCTCAGAGGTGATCTGGGTGTTCTCTGCAGATAAAGAGGGTCACCCTCTGAGGTTTCAGAGAGCAGCTGTGTGCCAAGGAGGAGGTTTATGGGTAACTCCTGCCCTGTAGGATAACAAAACCTTTTGTGTGGGATTATAGGAGCAGTCCAGGAGAGGTCCAAGCCATCCACACCTGACTGGGCTGATGGAGAGGAGCACTGGGCACACTGATGGCTCCAACATGGATCATTCAGCTCACATCAGGAGACAAATTGTAAATAACTGGTTTGAAAATGGGGCTAAGCAGAGCCCAGCTTCCTTCAGCAGGATGCACAAAGCCATGTGGGGAGCCTTGCTGCTGGGCAGCTGGGATATGAGTTAAATCCCTGAGGTTTGGAAGCCAGCAGGCTCGTTTTGGAAGCAGGAACATCTCTGGTTACCAGCAGGTGTCATCGCAGGTTTGCAGTCACTGGGGCCCAGCACTTGTGACAAGCACCCAAACCATGGCCCTGCTCCTTGGAGCTTCACCTGCTGCCATGGATGGAGCCAGCTCCCAGTTCCCACACTGGGAATCCACAGCTGCTTTCCTCAGGAATTCCTGCCCCATGCTGCTCCTTAGCAAACAAATGTGTCCCCAGCACTCCAAGGGGTGTGAGGTGAGCAGCTTTGTTTCCTCTGGGCACACATCCCAAACACCCAAACAGGGCACCTTTGGGAAGGCCTCTCTCTACATTGGAAATGGGACTTGGCCAAGGTTCCCAAATCCCCATCGACTGAGCCAGTCTCAGATTTCAAAGAAGCCCAGGCTGCCTGACTGGCTGGAGACTGGATGTAGAAAATACCTTTGAATTGCTGCTGCATTGCTCCTTGTGGATCAGCTTTCTGCCTGTTTGTGTCTGCAGGAGGCAGCTGAGCAGCCTCACAGGGGGGAAGTGGCACTGGGGCCCTACCCCCAAACATCCCACCCCACCCGAGCTCCCATTTCCACGTGCAAACCCACATTTGTACCACTCCAGACTCTGGATGTCACAGATATTAAATTTAATCACAGCTTCAGCCTCCTGTGATGTGCCAGTTTCCTGCCACACTCCTGCCAGGGCAGGTCCCAGGCAGTCCCATAAGGGCCACTCCCAGCCCCAGCTCTGCTGTAATTCTTTTGCCCTCAGATCCCTTTTCCTGTTTCAGAGCTGCAGCACAATGACATCCATACATATGCTGTAATACACCCTGGCCTCTCTCTTCCTGTGTCCCTCCTGACTGATTAGAGGAGAAATTCTTGTTCTCAGTCCCAAGGCATTTGTTCTTGCATCCCATTACCGTGATCCAATTCTCCAGAGGAATGCCATCCCTCCTGTAGGGTTCTGTGTATTAATGGTGCCTCCCAGCTCCACAGCATCAGCAACTTCCACTCACATGTTCTGACAGCCCCTGCCAGGGTCCTGCAGGAAAATATTTTACAAGACTGGTTGCAAGTCTGATCCTTCAGCAATCCGAGGACTTGGCCAGTTCAATCCTTTTTGCTCCCTTCTGTTATAATTTTTTTTTTTTTTTTTTCATTTTCTATCCACAGCAAAATTCTTACAGCAAGCCTTGTTTTCTGTTGTTTAACTGTGATGTCCCAGCTGATATTGTGCCAAATCCTGCCCTGATGTCCACGTGGATCGATTCCACACCATGGACATCTGGGAGCTGCCATTCCCTGCCATTCCATCCCCAGATGCCTGTCTGGATGCCTGAGTGGGAGCAGTCAGAGCTCATAGTTTGGCACTTTGGTAGTGGAAAGTGTTGGTCCTGAAGTCTGGTGTAGAGAACACCCCTCCACACAGCCCTTCTGTCCCTCACAAGTGGCACCACAAAAACCTGAGTGTTCAGTGACACAGAAAAGCCCCCATGGGGAATGTAAGGAGGGTGTTACAGCAATGAGGCACGAATGAAGAACCAAGAATAATAATTTATTACATCATATATTAGCTGGCTTAATTGTTAATTATATAATTATTTACTGGCTTTGCCTTTCTTTTAAAAGCCTAATTTAGCCTAGACTCCCAATTCCCAGATTTGTGGGGCTCTCGAGTGCTTTTAGCCAGAAAGAAAGGACTGCCATGCACCTGCCCAGTATTTTCAGTTGAAAGATTAGAAAAGACAGTGTGGCTCTGCAGGGCAGCTGCAGGTCTTTCCTCATGGCCTTGTAAACCATCCCTGATCTGGGAGTCACAGCTGCAGCACCTGACAGTGTCCAAGCTCCTTTTTTTCTCCTCTTTAGAAATGAGGTTGAAGTGTCTTTCTTAAAAGAGGGTGGAATTTCAAGGCACAAATTTATTGAAGAAGCTGATCCACTGAAATCGAGTGAAAAATTTCATGCACACTGAAGTACTAACAGAGAAACAAAATAGATGACAATGGCAAGGTTCTTTTTTTTTTTTTCTCTGTAATTGCTTGAAATACGACGGCACTAAATTTATGTTTTTTAACTTTTTGGATGTCATGAAACTCACACAGTGGACTGGGCCAAGTGGCTCCATACAGTTCATTTTCTTTCCTGCTCTTTTCATCACAGGTAGTGATGATTTCTCTTTGGGGCATCTGGATTTACTGCAGCCCTGAGAGGTAAATTTGGTGTGAGGAGCCAGAAGGGCACTCAGAGATCTCCATGCTTTTGTAGCTGCTTTCAGCATCAGAAACAGCAGAGGGAGGGAAGCACGCCAAAGAAGGAACATAACCAGAAAACTGAATTTAAATAGTATGACCCAAATTTTCCATGACTGGTTTCATCAGTATCTCCTCAGTCGCTTTTATGCCCTGCTGAGCAACAGCCCGAGAGAGTCCTGTTTATTTTTATGTGAGACCTGGATTTCTGGGCAGGCACGGCTCCTGCCATCGCTGATGTTGTAATAAATGAAGATGTTTGGTGAGCTGGGATGTTCCCAGGGCACTGCCACATCTCCAAGTCATGGCACAGCAAGTGTGCAGCCCTCGAAAAGCTGCTCATAGCAGAGAGCATCTTTTAAACACTGCTCGAGCTGTAAAGGGAGGGAGACACTGCTGCTGACAGAGCCAGGCTTTGTTTTGCTCCCTGCATTCTTGCGGTCAGATTATTTACTTTGTTGTGCCATTCAAAAGCAGTGGGGAGGTAATTCTTTGTCCGTGTATTTTTCCATTGATGTTGAGCAGGGCTGGGTGATTACACGGCTTGTGCTTTGTTAATGACCAGCGCTTAAGAGAAAAATCCCGCTGCATTGTTGCTGCGGGCGGGTGAGGCTGCAGCCTTCCCAGAGCAAATTCCCAGCTGTGCAGCTCCGAGGGCACGGCCACATCACACACTGGAGCGTGGGGCAGCCAGTCCCCGGTGGAGTCTGACCCAACCAGCTCCAAACTGGGGGCAGAGGGGCTGTGCTGGCACAGGGCTGCGTCTGGCAGGGGGGATTGCTGGTCAGAGTGCAGGGGGGATTGATCAGAGTGCAGGGGGATTGATCAGGGTGCAGTGGGGATTGATCAGAGTGCAGGGGG
>JAHLSL010000175.1:5722173-5733942 GCA_025920805.1 Petroica traversi | reverse complement strand
GGGGATTGTTGATCAGAGTGCAGTGGGGATTGCTGGTCAGAGTGCAGCTCTCTGCTAACAGAGCTCTGCTGCTCGCAGGGCTGGGCCTGGCGTGGCTGCACTCCCTGCAGTACCAGCAGGACCTTCTGTGCCATACAGAACCCATCTGCTCCTATAAATAATGCATTTGGCTGTTGCTGCAGTATCAGATTTGTTCTGTGATAGTCCCGAGGCTCACAGGTGGATCTGGGCTCCCACACCCCTCTGTGGCCGTCTGGCACTGCACAAAAGGGAATTGGATATCCCAAAGACATCAATCCCAGTCGCCAGGAATTCTTGGGCCAGGGGGGAATCTCACGGGGCTATTCCTGGGAAGGGCATGCAAAATATGCATGAGGAGTTTAAAGCCAATCAGAGAGACCTCTAAAAACCCAGAGCTTTTGCTTACTCCAAAACTTTTTCTGTGTGATTCCATGGAGACACCCAAAAAGTTCCAAGGCACAGCTCTCCCTGGAATTTCAGATGCACCCTGGGCTTTGGGAGATGGGTGCCTTGCCTCACCTGCAGATGTGGAACTGCCTTCCCAGCCTCAGAGGTGATTTCCAGTCTGGGTTAAACCCTCAGCTAACAAAAGCCCACAGCCAGATTTCTTTTGATCCCCAAAACTCTCGTGGTGCTACGGCAATTTTACACCACTCCAAAATGTGGCTTAGGCACATATTAAAAAAATAAAAATCCCAGGCTGCAGAGAGCATTTGCAACAGGAAACCCTACGTCAGAGCAGTTCTATTCCAGATCCCTCCCTTGGAGAATATTCACAAGGTGAAGAGGAGGCAGCCTGCCAGCCCGGCCTTGTTTTAATTCAGCTCCCTGTGAGACATCAATCTGGGTTTCTGCTTCTGGGATTCGCTTGCCTTAGAAACAGTTGCTCATTCTTAGGTTTATCCAGAAGCTACGGAGCTCTTGTAGCTTTTGTTTGTAATTAGAGAGCAAAGTTTAATCCTCACTTCCTGCTCTATTAATTACAGACCATCAGCTCTTCTCCTGCACAAGGGAGCAGCAATTGAATATTGAAAACACTCTGACACCTGGCTTGCACTCAGGGGGTTTGATCAACAGAGCTCGAAACACTTTGCAAAGGAAGGAAGAATCATTTTCATTTCAATGGAACTGAAGCACTGGAGTGGGACAGCACTCCTGGCCCCTTGGATTACACTGCACCAGCAGGAAAATATCCCCAAGAGACAGGGAATGTGGAGTTATGGGATTAGAGGAACTTGTAGTGTCCCATAAAGGACATTCCAAAATACACAGAGAAGCACTAAAAAAGAGATTTAAATGAGGATATTTTAGTTCTGCTCGAAGGCTGGCGCTGGATGCTGAACACTGGTGGGTCTGGCCTAGGGAATTTTTATGTGGCCCATTTTAGAAATAGAATGCTTGGAGCTGTAGGCAGGAGTTTGACCTTTTCCTAAATCACTCCTAAAAAGAGTTCTAGAAACCTCCTGCATCTTTATCCTGAAAGCATTAGAACCCACAATCATCTTAAAAAATAGGATTTGTACCTCAGCCCACAGAAATGCTCACAGTCCAGCTTTTCTGGCCGGATCATTCACCACTCCAAATCCACTGTTAGCAGCTCTGTTATTTAAATCTGTCTGAAGCCTGGTGACAAACTGGCCTGAGGATTTCCTGCCATGAAAGGAGTTTGTTTTTTTCATGCAGCTTAGGGACGAGTGGTGTTGAGCAAGAGGATTTGTCAGCTGATTCCCCTCAGACATTTGTTATCATTCGGTGGGAAGATGCAGAATTTACTATTCTCAGCAGCAGGCTGATCCACCAAATTTCTCTGTGTTCCTGCCATGGTTTGGGGAGGGGGATGTCCTTATCCTGGCTCCTTGGGAGGAGGGAATTGGGCAGGAATTGCAGGGTCACTGCACTGATGTGCAAGCACCCAGTTAATGCAGCCAGGGGCTGCAGAGGTGACCCCTGGGGGACACCATGTGCCTGTCACACCCCATGCCAAAACATCAGCCCCACAAAGGAGCACGTGGTGGCCTCGCTCAGATGTGCTTCAGGAAGAAAAACAAGGATTTGGGGTGGGCTGAGCAGCCCAGGGTGAAAACAGGGAGGTCAAGACCTTGGCTTGAGAGGGAGGGCATGCAATTCATTTAATTAAGTGTTTGTGTAATTGTTTATGTTTTCTTTTTCTATCAGTCTTTGTATCAGTGATTAGAAGCTTATGCTGATGGGTAAAAAATTGAGTAATTCCCCAAATGAAAACCTTCACCCATGTCAAAGGTGAAAACTACAAGGAAAAAGAAATGTATTTTGACATGGTGATAACCATGAATGAGTGTTCTGTCCTTGTAGGAGGGCTTGTAAATGAAATCAAACCAGGCCACTCTTGGTGTAAGAAGCAATGGTTGGTCCAAAAAATCAGATGAGTTTGAAATCTGCTTTAAATTGAATTTTTCCTCTCTGGGTGGAGCGCTACGGGGCACAGAACAGCTCTGGTTGCACAGGAAAAGAGCCACACAGGAAGGGAAAATAAATCCAGGCAGCAGCAGCCCCAGAGGAGACGCAGCCCTGCGTGTGCAGGGTGCAGGAAGGGCTGGAGCTGCACTCGGGGTCCGTGTGAGAAACCCGAGGCGTGGGAACCGTGCCCGGGGCCGAGCAGCAGCACAAGGGACCAGCACAGGGAGCCCGGCAGGAAATCCCTCAAGTCCCACTCGTTTGCCCAGGGCTCCAGCACGGCCACCCCAGCCGGGCTGAGGCTGCTGGAGAAGCCATCCCTTCTATTCCTCTCTGGATTCAGCTCAGCGCTCCCCCATCTCTCCCACACTTTGACCTCACACCGGGAAACTGTGGCAGTGAGGAAGCAGTTGGAGCTGAAGCATTCATTCCACATTACGTGATTCCAGATTAAAGGCAGGAAACGCTTAACCCTTCGAGAGCCTCTTCCCTCATCCTGGGATGCCTTGGCTTTCAAACTCCTTGCAAGCCAAGTGTAAGTGTGGTGGCATTGATGCTTTTGTCTTACAGTGGCTCTTCTCAGAATCCTCAGCAAATTCAGGATTCAGGAATGTCTGGACTTTGCAACCAAACATATTCTCTCAGCCCTGCTCAAGGTCTTTGATTCTTCCAGTGCTGAGATGCATTTGCAGTGTGGGGAAAATGTGCATTTCCAATGTATAAAGAGATGACCCTCTGGCTCCATGTGTTTCACTTCATTCTCCAGTCTGAGGTTCAGAAGTGCAAAGGGCTAAAATTAAAGCTACAAAAATAGATAAAATGAGGACTTTTAAATGATTAGCACTCAGGATTTAGAAACAAAACTTCTTGCTTCCTTTAGAGCTGCCTAATAAATAACTCCCACGGAACAGCTCCTCCATATAAAATATATCATTTCACAGGCCTGACACAAATATGTATTCTGGGCTTTAAAAGCTGCTCTTTTGGCAGATTAGGGCTCTCCTGAGAGCCAGCTCCTGCTCTCCAGGATGAACACTTGTCAGATGGATTTGGTGTCTGGTGCGAACTCTTGGGCTCTGCACTTCATAGGTGGTCCTGGCAGCTCCAAGGGTGGAGGGGGACGGCGACTCCAACCCTCCATTCCCGGTGTTTGCACTGGGAGCAGCAGCACCAGTGCAGCCCTGCAGGAGCAGCAGCACCCCTGCAGCCCTTCAGGAGCAGCAGCAGCACCACTGCAGCACTTCAGGATCAGCAGCACCCCTGCAGCCCTGCAGGAGCAGCAGCACCACTGCAGCCCTGCAGGAGCAGCAGCACCACTGCAGGAGCAGCAGTGACTCTGACCTGATGGAACCTCGTGGGCTGGGAGGTGATGAGGCCGTGGGGTTTTTATCACAGCTCCGAAAGGATGTGGATGGGAAACTCTAATGGCTCTCCCTGGGTTCTGGGTTTCCATTTCAGCAAAGCAGCTCCAGATGTGGAGCTCACAGAAACTGCCCTTGGGTTTGGCCGCAGAGAGCCAGCAGGTCCCAGGAACCCTTGTTTTGTGTATTTGGGAAGTTCCTACAATGCTGGCCTCTGCCACCATTCCCAGATTGGAGCACAGACTGTCCAGGCAGAATTGCCACCATCACCTCCTCTATATCCTCACCACCACCAGCCTATTCCCTTTCCCAGAGCTTGAGGGAGGGACAGTCTCCCTGCTGGAAAATCAAAGGCACATAGGAGAGTAATTAAAAAATTCCTCTTCCATTCCCTTATCCCATTGCTCTTTGCTGACAGCCAGAACTGCTGGGGAATGCCTTGTCCTGTTGGGTAGAGAATGAAGAGTCGTGTTCACCCAAAATGGTTTGGTGGGAAGGGAGCTTAAATCCCACCCTGTGCCTCTCCCACCCTCCCAGGGTGCTCCAATTCCCATCCAGCCTGGCCTGGGACACCTCCAGGGATCCAGGGGCAGCCACAGCCTCTCTGGTCACCCTGGTCAAAAGCTTTGCTGACAGAGCATGAGCTCAGGTTCAGGTGCCCAACAAATGAAAACCATGACTTTCATCACAAACAGGGAATGAAGAGAATACGTGTTACATTATCAGTGTGATGTTCCAAATTAGCTTTTCCATCATGGCACAGGAAAATACTGCATTTTGAAGTGAAACACAATGCAGAGCACTGAAGAGTGGTGGCTTCTGCAAGCCTGGATCGCAATCAGAAGTGAAACAATTCAGCCCTCTCTGTGAGAGTTCAAAGGCAACCTCAGAAAAAGCCCAACTCTGCTTATCTGGTGAGCTTTCTAACCAGCAGAGAAGGCACGGGGTGTCTCCAGATTCAGCAAAAACCCCTAAGATCTTTTCCAAACGAGCGGTTACTGATTGGGAGCGTTCTGCTCTGCTGCCCAGGGAGAAGAGAAACGGCCTTAGGAACAGTCTCCACAATCATCCCTCACAACAGCACAGACATGCAGAGCTTCACCCCATCATCCCTGGAAAATGTGCAGCTTCCCCTGACCTGCTGGAGGGGATGGGAAGTGTCTGTGTGACGAGATCCAGAGGCTCCGTCTTGAAACCCTTTTGGATAAGAGGGAAAATGTAAGAAATGTATCTTCTAAAGAAAAGAAGATTGCTGTGACAGCTCCTGAATGAATTGGATCCCAGGGTTTACAGTCTTTCAGCTCAGCTTTCTGCTTCATATTTGGTGTTTTTCCATCTGTAGGAAAAAGCATTATCATTTAGGATGAACTTTGTCCACTTCATGACAGATAAAATTATTGCACCGGCTCCAGATGAAGGGAGATTTGAAGTGGCTTTGCTGCATCATTTTCCATGCTCCTGTTTATTCCAAAATCTTCAATAATGGGCTGAAATCTGACAGGGCAGAAAATCACCAGCTGCTCTGAGCTCCTTTTCCACTTGCACAGCTGCTCAGAGAGGAGAATCTGTCTGATTAAACCGAGGGGATTTCAGAGGAGAGCAGCAAAACTTAGGAACTAAACAGGTTTAAGTAAGCAATGTCTCTGCAACATTAATGAGCTTAACAATGTAAGCACAAAACAAGGCAGGGAAATATTGGGCTAAGCCAGGGAGAGCTCTTGGGGGAGAAGTGGCAGGAATTGAAAGCACAGAGTTGTAGCTGTGCTTAAAAATGCTTTAGGTAAATAAGGGCAAAAGATTAAGTAGACACTCTTCTTTTGTTATAAACCGTGTTTGAAGTTCAAATATTTGGAAATAAATTTTAAACTAACCAGCTAAAGTATGTTTCTAAGCCAAAGGAAGAAGAATTGCAGCAGTTTTTGCTTGCTAAGTTAAAAGAGAACAAAGGCATGAATGGAGAGGGGCAAGGAGGGCAGAGCCAGTGAGAAATTATCAAAGGAAGAGTCTTGCTTTGTCTCCATTAGTGATAGATGGGATCATCTTCCCTACCCAATTGTCCCTGCTTTGGAGCTTTTAAAGTGAAGGCAGAGATCTTTTTTAACTTTAATTCTCTGGTTTTCCTGTGTGTGAGCCCCAGAGGAGACAGGCACAGCTCAGGAGAACTCTGAGAATCCACAAACATGAAATGTTAGCAAGGATTTCATTGTGCTCTGCTGCCTCAGAGCCATGTGCTGGCTCTGCAAACAGAGCAGTGGGATTTTGACCCCAAATCTGTGGGCAGAGGGAGATCCAGCAGTAACAATCAGCTGGCAGCCACCCAGTTTGCCTTGGAAAACAATTAGACAACTGTTTGCTGTACAGAGCAGGTTCCTTTTGATGTCTCAGAAAATTATTCTTTCTCCTTCATTTGTACACCTGACACAAATCCTGGGGCAGCCAGGGACCCTGGATACAAATATTCCTGCCTGAGCTCTTCCCTGAAATCAGGAGCTGGATTTCCTGCTCTTATCCTCTGCTCCAGGTGTAAATGTGGGATCCAAACAACAACTGAGTTTTAAAGGGATGCAGAAGCAAAATGAGAGTTCAGATGGAAATGTTCCAGCCATCCCTATGCAAAAGGGGGCAATTCCTTCATTTCTCCTTGGTGATCCCCTCCCGTGGGTGCTACAGGCTGGGACAGGCACCTGTGACCTTTGGGCAGAGTAATTCACATGAAGAGATCTGGTCAAGACCATCAAACAGCTCACAGGAAAAGTCAAAAATAGAGCCTGATTTTTCTTTCTCCCAGGCCACCCAGCATTTCCATGGGGAACAACTGGAAATGTGTGAGAAACGCAGCTGACAGGAGCACAGAAATAACCATTAACAAACACCCACAGTGCCCCCCAAGCCTCTCCTGGTGCTGCTGCAGTTGTGAGGTGCCAGCCTGGCACTGGGACTCTGCTCAGTCCCCAGCACAACAGAAATTGGAGGAACTTCCCCCAAATTTTAATTACATTCCTGTGCAACACAACTCACTGTGCTCTGTGCGTACCTTGAGGGTCTGGGAGTTGTTGTAAAGAGTTTGGAATTAATTACAAAGGACGCAGGGTTGGAGCTCCTCTGGAGTACTTGCTCAGCTGTGTAACCTTGGGGCAAATCACTCAACTGCTCTGTGCCCGAGTAAACCCAGCTGGAAAACCATCTTGAAAACCAGATGGTGCACAAAGATTTAAAATGCTCAGGAGAATGATGAGGGATGAGAGAAAAGATTTTTAAAATAAGGAATTCTCCAGCTTGCTGCTGTTGGTATTGATTCCAGTGGAGTTAATCTGGACCAGATCAATAGAACTGAGAGGAGAATTTTCTTTGATATCCAAAAATCACTCCACACTCTCAAATCTTCATTTTTCCTCTCCCCTCTTGACTTTATGGCAGCACTTTCCCTCTGGAGGGTTAATTTAAAACCTTCATCAGAATACATGTTTTCCCCTGGCAGCCTAAAGTTTCTAATTCAGGATCAGGTTCTACATGACTAAACTTTGATCTCGCACAGGATTATTTTTAGGCACTTAATTCTATAGCATTCTTTTGCCCCTGCTTTTTTTGTGCTGCCATTCAGCCTTGCCTCTGGGGCACAGTGAGGTGTCCTGGGGCTCAACTGCTGCACCCCAAATAGAAATATTGAGCTTTATTGCCTTCTGTAGATGGTTAGTCCTGGCTTAAAATCGCTATTTGTACTCCTGGGCAATGAACAAAGGAAACACTAAAGTTACTGTAGCAGAAGAAATGTTTGCCACATGTTAGTACCTAAGAGAAGACTCAAAAGTTTCAATATTTTCTAGCTTTAGCCAAAATGTAGATTTTTTTTTTTGTCCCCACAGGAATGTGGGAAGACTTATTTGCATAAGGAAAATTTCCAAAGCAGGGTTTCTTAGGTTGTAAGAAGGGAAAACAACAAGTTCTGGTGTAAACAAGGGATATTTAAATGTGACACATAAAGGAGCCATTTTATTCACTACTCAGGGAAGACCTTGCATGTTTTTATTAATCACTAATGAAACTCAAACATTGACAGGTTTGAATTTTGGTGAGATTTCTTCCCACACCAGAAAGGATTCCAGCTGAAGGAGGAAGTTACAAACAACTCTACAAAGCTGGAGCACAAATTCTCTTAAGCTTTCATGACAACCAATGTCAGAAAATTGCCTTCAGCAAATGTAGCCCTTTTATACAGTCCTGGAGTGGTGAAATTGTTAATTGCTATTCAAATTTGGTGATCATTTTTCCAACACAAAAATACTTCAGTTTCTGTGTGTCTTGCAAACTGCTCTATTTCATGTTATTGAACCTTTAGACCCAATATTTGAGCCATTGAATCTCCAGATTCAATATTTGAGCCACTGAATCTTTACATTCAATATTTGGGCAGGCTCTTACTAATTTAAAACATTGGAATTCCGTGCCGTAAATGCCAAAGTGCCTGGGATTATTAAGGCCACTGCTCAAACACCAAATTGTTAATTAACCATAAGTAAAAATTCCCTGATACAATTTGAGTCCGTTTGGATGATCCAACTTTTCCCCTCCTACTGCCACTTGAAACTGAATTTAAAAGCAGCTGCAGGTTGTTTGTGGGAATGAAAGACTTAAATGAACCCGAACACAAAACATTCTCAGATGAGCAGCTGTGGAAAACAATAAATAAAGCAGAAAGTGAGCTGGAGATAAGGCAAATCCAGGTGATAAAATCATGGCTAGAGCTGGCTAATACAGGGACATGAGAAATACAAAGTACATTTTAAAGCCCTGAGCTGTACAAATACTCATCAGACTCCATTTCCATTTTTGCTGCTCCTAATGAGGAAAAGGTTGATTGAGCTCAGTCTTGCCAGCTGAAACTGCAGCTGGGAGTGTTTTTCCATATGCATCAAACTCGGGTTTCCCTCCTGTGTCCCTGAGTATAAATCACTGAGCTTGACTTCATTTCATGGTCCTTGAATTGCTCATCTGCTTGGTTTGAAGAAGAGGTTGGTGCATCATGAATTTTCCATGGCCCAAGCCTGCTCCTCCCACAGAGTGCTGGGTGCTCTGTGGTGTTTTTGGTTCCACAAATCAGCCCTAAATCGCTGGATGTGCCGAGGCACAGCCAGAAGCTGCCCCTGGGATATGTCCTGACAGGCAGGGATGCTCTTGGAGCTGTAAGGCAAGCCTGGGTTTAACTCAAACACCCAAATAATGATTCCCAAGGCCAAAATTATGAATTCCCAAAGCCAAAAATTTCAGGCATCATAAAACCTTTTCTTCTTAACCCCCCTCCCAAACAACCTAATGATGTAAATATGCGTGAAGGCTTTGTTTCTTTAAAAGAATTTTGACCTTGAAGCCTGACTAGTTTGGGAAAAGAAAATTATGAGTTTTAGGTGACCTCCCTGCTCTTGATCAGTGCAGTCCATTTTTGGCAGGTTTTATACCGCTCTGATCTATTTTTCCCTTTTGCCATGTAAGAAATCTTCAGAAAAATGAGAAATGCCATGGAGAAACTGATTACAAAGTGCTGCCCCAAGTTTGTATTTTGCCCAAATAATCACTTTCAGAAGCAGTCACTGTGCTTTTATGCAAAAATAATCTGAAAAAATAGTGATTTTTAAAAAAAATCTCCCTTTAAAGAGACACTGTAAGGCTGGAGTTTGCATGTGAACAAATCTCTCCCCATTGCAAAGAACTCTTTCTTTCACGGAATATTTTTCACAATTTATGCTCTTCATTTAAATGAATCCATTCATTTAATTTGCCTTGATTTTCCAGTCTTGCAACGAAGCAAATCTGGTCCATTTTGCTCACTCAGTGCAGCTCCCATCACTCTCCTCACGTCCTGCTGGAGTTCACTGCCTGTGTTTGGGAACACAGCCATCCCCAAGGGAATCCACCTCTCTTAAAAGCAGGATTTCATCATCCTCATTAACAAACCCCACTTTTTAACTCCGAGATATTTGACTGCACCCTTTAAAAATAAAAAAAAAATAAAAAAAAAAGAAGAAATCATTTGGGACGATACATTTTTTAAAACCACAGTTTCAAAATTCCTGTGCCAGAGAACAGGAGTTCTGCAAGTCCCTTTGCTGAAAGAGCAGGGGCTTTTTGAGGAAGATGTGAAGACAAAATGGAAGAGTCTCTCCCACACCCTGATGTCTGAATTATGCCTTTCCCCCAGCTTGTTCTTCATTCTCCAGCGCTCCGGACACGCAATTCCCGGGCGGCCGCATCAAAGCGCGGTGGCGGATTTGCCTTTGGAAGTCAGCGCCTGCTTCAAGCGCCTCTTCAGGTCCTGCATGTTGGGCGACTTGGGGCGCACGAGGTGGAGCCCCCTCCTCTTCTCCCCGTTGCAGCCGGCGCCGCTCCTGCTGAGCTCCTGGCACAGCTGCTGGAAGGCCTCGTGCACGCCCTCGCAGCTCTCCCGCGCCGACACCTCGCTGTAGGTGCCGCCCAGCTCGCTGGCCAGCTGCAAGCCCTCCTTGGAGGACACCTGCCTGGCCCGCAGCAGGTCGCCCTTGTTGGCCACGAGCAGCAGGGGGATGTTGGCGTTGGGGTGGATCCTGCGGATGTGCTGGTGCAGCGGGCGCAGCAGGCGGAAGCTCTCGTAGTCCGTGATGGAGTAGACGAAGACGAAGCCGTCGGCCCAGTAGATGGAGCGGTTTATCTGCTCCTGGCAGCAGATGCTGTCCGTGTCATCCTGCAAAACAACGGGATTTGGGAGTCAGGGAATGGTGCTGGCCCCTTGGGTGGATGGCCTGGCTGGATGGTGCAGGGATATCCAGAGGTAAAACCACACCTTGCACCAACTGGGAGCGTGCACACACAGGGAAAGCACACACAGCCAGCAGCAAGGAGTGCAGGGATCTTCTGCTCGGGCTCCAGGGACAGGGTTTGTTGGGCCTGAAGGGGCTGGGGAAGAAGGGGAAGAAAGGGAAGAAGGGGAGGAAGGGGAAGAAGGGGAAGAAGGGGAAGAAGGGGAAGAAAGAAGGGGAAGAAGGGGAAGAAGGGGAAGAAGATGCAGAACAACGTGGGGGACAAATCTTAAATACAGGGGAGACAGAGCTCACACCAACCAGTGAGGAAAAGGCAAGGGGGTTGTACTGGAAAGGATGGGCTGGGAGCCAACAGGGAGCACAGGAGGTGGGACCAAGGGAAAAGAGCCAACAGGGCATCGAGCTCAGAGGAACTCTCTAGAACAGAGGTGTTTATGGGGAATAGGGGCGGGGAGGCCAACAGGCCAACTGAGGTACAGAGATTCACATAAATGTAAAACATGTAAAACATCTGGGATGTCCTGGGGGGGAGAGCCTGGGGTCACCCTGGCTGTGGAGGATGACAGCCCTAGGGCTGTGTCACCAGTAGGCCCTCATACTGTCCACAGGCCTGCCAGCCTCCATCAAGGAAACACCCCAAGTCCAGCTCGGTTTGAACGTGGGGCTGTTGGTTGATGTACACCCAGGAATCTCTGGATGTACCACTGAAATTCCCACTGTGCCAGCTTGGCCAGCCCGGACTAAACGAGGCTCAGCGGGGTTTTGTCGCTCCCTGAAAGGAGGGTGTAGCCAAGCGGGGGTCAGGCTCTGCTCCCAGCGACAGGAAAAGAGGAAACGGCCCCAAGCTGCACCAGGGGAGGTCTAGGTTGGACATCAGGAGGAATTTCTTCCTGGAATGTTCAATTAGACATTGGAAGGGGCTGCCCAGGGAGGTTTGGAGTCCCCATCCCTGGAGGTGTGCAAGGAAGGCCTGGATGTGGCATTCAGTGCTCTGGGATGGGGACAAGGTGGGGATTGGACACGGGTTGGACTCAGTCCTGGAGATCTTTTCCAACCTCACTGCTTCCATGGTTCTCTGATCCCAAATGGCAGGAGGGAAGGGAAGGGAAGAGAAGGGAAGGTTTGGGAAGGGAAGGTTTGGGAAGGTTTGGGAAGGTTTGGGAAGG
>JAHLSL010000175.1:5661350-5673189 GCA_025920805.1 Petroica traversi | reverse complement strand
GGACAGGCCCCCATTCCTGGGGTTCCCTGCAGGACAGGCCCTCATTCCTGGGGTTCACTGCAGGACAGACCCTCCTTTCTGGGGGTTCACTGCAGGACAGACCCTCATTCCTGGGGGTTCACTGTAGGACAGGCCCTCATTCCAGGGGTTCCCTGCAGAACAGGCCCTCCTTTCTGGGGTTCACTGCAGTTCACCTTTCACAGGGAAAATGGGATCAGTTGTGCTCCTGAGAGCAGGAATTGATGGGGATGCAGTGCAGGAGGAGCAGGGAGATTGGATTGTGGCAGCTGCTCCGTAAAACCACGATTTAAATCCCAAATGCTCTCTGGTCCTTGTCCTGCTGGGTCACACCTTAGCAAGGAATAAATGGAGCTCATTTTAACTCCTGTCAGTGTGAGCTGGACTTGCAGGAAGGGCATTCCCTGGAAAAAAACTTCACTGGGAGAAAAAAAAACAAGGTCAGGAGGGCTGAAAGCAAAGGGGTTTGAGCTTTGAGTGCCACCAGAGCAGGACTGAGGCTGGGATTTGGGAGCTGGGTTTGTCACTGCACTGGAGTGACTGGAGACCATCCCATGGTTGTTATTTCTGTATGAAATGAGATTTTGCCTCAATGCCAGGACATTTGGAGAGGCTGTGCCCTCAGGGCTGCAGCTCAGAGGTGTTTCCTGCCCTGCTGGGGATGCTCGGCATGTTCTGGGCACCAGCAGGAGCTTTTAAAGTCCCTGTGCCAGCTCGGTTTAGGAAATTCTCAAACCAAACCTTGGTACAAGAAAGAAAACGGACTGAGACAAGTGAGACCTTCCCATTGTGGGCCTGGGCTGAGCAAAAGGAAACAAATTCTGACCCGTAATTAATTCCCAGCATGGAAAGTCCTGCTGGTGTTTGCTCTGATGAACCCGGGGCTGCTCCTGCTCTGCCTCCCTCCCACTCCTGCAGGGCCAGGCCTGGCTCTGGATCTGGGAGCTCCCCAGAGCAGGGTTTTGGTGGGATGAGGTGCCCGGGAAGGGAAGGTTGGGAGCCAAGCAGGGACTGGGTGGTGCCGGGGTCATCTGTCCCTTTGTCCTGCAGGCAAAACTGCGAAGGGAAATGGTTTGGTGTTCAAACATCGTTTGTGTCAGAAGGAATGTCCCCAAAGGACACGGGGGCAGCTTGGGTGGGATGTTGGGCAGAAATTCCTCCCTGGGAGGGTGGGGGTGCCCCTGCAGCCCTGGCAGTGCCCAAGGCCAGGCTTGGAGCAGCCTGGGGTGGTGGGAGGTGGCAGAGGATGGATTGGGGTGATCCTTCAGGTCCCTTCCCTCCCTAAGTGCTTTTGTTTGGATCTGATGCAGTGTGGGAGATGTTTCTGCACCCGCAGGAGAGAGAAAGCTGGGAAGGGAAGGATGAATTAATTACACATCAGCAGCAGCAGCCTGTTAAATATTTGAGTTGCTAATAATGAGCACATTTAGTGGCTGTGGGTTGTTTTAAAAGCTCCTAAACACAAACAACAAACACAAATACACAAATACAAAACGCTGCGGTGCTTGCAACACTTCAGCTCGTTTAAAAGCAATTAAAAATATTCAAATAGTCCCAGCTGGGGCTTCCCTGGTGGTTTCCACGTCCCAGGCAGGGTGAAGGAAGGGCAGGAGGGCGAGGATGGGGGTTGAGAGCTGCGTTTGGAGCTGGGAACGTCCCAGATCTACCAGAGCTCGTTTTGTTTTCTGATGGTTTTTATCTGCAGTGAGCTGCTCCAGCAGAACGTGCTGTGTGAGGAATTTTGGGATTGGGAAGAGACATTTACTTGGATTTCAGGCCTGGAATTAGAAGGGACAAGGCAACAAGAGCTGGAGAACCCGGGGCTGCTGCTGCCACCAACCCCTGGGAGGCTGAGGATGAGGCAAAAGCAGCTGAGCTTTGTGCCCATGAGCTCGCAGGTGGAGCTCGGGAGCTGAGCGGTTTGGTAGTGATTAAGCACCCTAATTAGCGCTCTGTTAAGGGCTTTTGTTTCCTGCTCCGGGAAGCAGAGACGGCTCCTCCAGCAAATTATTCACAGGTAGGAAATGGGGAAATGCTGTGAGGGATGGCATGGACCAGACCCGGACCAGGAGTGTGATGGGGATGGGAATGCGATGGACCAGGACCAGGAGTGTGGTTGGGATGGGATGGACCAGGACCAGGTGTGTGATTGGGATTGGGATGGGCTCCATGGAATGCCCCAAAGAAAGGGAAATCCCATCTGTCAGTGCTGCTGTGCAGGACCCTGGAGATCTCTGTGGGACAGACCCCACGGAAAGCCAGAAGGAAACCTGTTTAACAGGAATCTCACCTTGGTGGCAGCACAGATTTCAGGCCTGGTGGGATCTCCTTGTCTGGCATCCTTTGCATCCCCCACAGTTCGGGTCTCGTGTCCTTTTGGCTGATTTGCAGCGCCCTGGGTGGTTGGAAACCTCGGCTGCACAGCAGGGTCCTTGCAGGTCCTGGGGACTCCATGGGGACTCTGTGGGGCTGTGGCAGGTGGGAATTTCCATCTCTGCATCCTGGACAGTCCCTGGATGGTGAAACCAGGGAGGCCCAACCCTCACCTGTAAAAGGCTCCCCTTCCCCATCTCCTGGACAGCCTGAGGTGAAATACTTGGATATTTTGCCCCATTTGCAAACTGCTCCGGGTCCCTTTGCTCCCACCCTCAGCTCCTCCTCAGCAAATTCACAGGGAATTCCGCGAGGGAATGATGAGGGAAAAGGGTTATTCCTGGCCATCCATCCTGAGTCCTCTTTTTCCCCCATTTTTCTTTTTTTTTCTTTTTTTTTAACATTAAACTGTTCATTTTCAGATTTTTTTTTTTAGTCACAATATTTCTCTGAGGAAAAGGCCACGAGTCTGGAAAAAATCCAGTTTATTCCTTCAGAATTCTCTGCCATCATTTCAGCTCAGAAGAGCCAAAGCTGAGCTGCGACCTGGTGGTGGTGGGGACAGAGGGACAAACCCAACACCTCCTTCCAGAGCCTCCTGCCAGGAGCCCGGGGTGGTGACGAATGTGGGTTGGTGACGATCAGGAAGGGGCATTAAGGGCTGTCTGAAGGCAGCACACAGAGCAAAATGGAATTATTTTCATTAACTCACCCCCAGGGAGTAGTAAAGTGAAAAAAAAATAGAGATTTTACACCTTTTTTTTTTCCCCTGGTTTCTCGTGGTTGCTGTAAAACCGAACCTAAACCCAGGTTTACCTTGAATTCCTTGAATCCCAGACCCAGCAGAAAAGCCGAGCTTTGGTTTTTGCTGAGCTGAGGGGGTTACAGGATTTGGGGGAACCGATTTCTCGGCGCGGTTTGAGCCGAGTGCTCCGGGAGCGATGGCTCGGGACAGGAGCGTTCCCGGGAGAGCCGGCACTGATTCCCAAAAATATCCCCGGGACAGCCCAGGCAAGGAGCGGGACGCGACCCTGGGGCAGGAACTGGGGCGGGGGAGCCGTGCCCGTCCTGGGAGCGGCCACACAGAGGGGACACACCCGGGGGGGACAGAGGGGACAGACCGGGGGACAAAGGGGGAAAACAAGGGGGACAAAGGGGACAGACCCGGGTGAAAAAGGGGACAGACCGGGGGACAAAGGGGAAAAACCCGGGTGACAAAAGGGACACACCCGCATGACAAAGGGGACACACCCAGGGGACACGCCCGGGGGACAAAGGGGACACACCCAGGGGACAAAGGGGCTGTGCCGGCAGCAGGAGCATCCTCTGAGGAGGTGGGAAAATGGGAAGGGGAAAAACAAGAGCTCGGGGTGATTTCTTTATGGTGAGATCTTGCTGATCCCATCCCCGGGCTGGGGCTCCTGGGCTCCTCATCCCTGCTCGGTGTCCTCAGCTCCCCGAGGCTGCAAAGTGGCTCCTGGAGTTGGGGTTTTTGGGGTTTTTTGGAGTTTTTTCCCTTCCTATTGAGGAAAGAAAATGTTCACTCTCGCTGCACCTTTCACGGGCGGGTTTAATCGCTCGCTGTTCGTCACATTCCCAAGAGAAGCAGACGCTGCGGGATGCTGAGTGACAGCTCCTGGAGAACTGGCACTAATTTTATCCCAGCGTTGGGAAAAAAGGAAAAAAACCCCAACGGCAGGGCTGGTGAGTGTTGCAGGGAGGGAGCTCCGAGCGTTCCTGGGAGCCCCCAAAACCTGCCGACCCACAGAGCCGTCCTTCAGTGTTGGGGAAGATGAAATAGGAAAGCCTTATAGATATGATTGCCTTGCAAAAGATGCTGAAAATATGGAAAGTAGAATCGAAATTGAGATGAGGACAAGGTTTGAGTTGAAGAGTAACTAAGAAACAATGGCAGAGCTGGCTGAAGGGAATCCTCCTTCTGGATAGAACAATGCCCTCTGCCCAGGCAGGGCCAAAGAGCAGAGCAAACCCTGCCTGCCTGGGAGAGATTCCAAAAGCAGTTTTTTTAAGGTTTAAAATATAACCCTGTATGGTAATGTGATGATTCTTATAGGTTGGATGTAAATGTTGTAGAGTTTGTAGCTTGTTTCAGATTGGTTAAAGAGAATTAGAATATTCAACAGAGAAGATGATTTATTGTATTGTAAATGGCAAATCGCTCTTTTTTTTCTCTTTTTGCCCCTTTCTCTCTCTCTCTCTGGCCTGCTCTGAGCTGTGTCTTGCAGCCCAGCAGCCTCTGACACCCACGCTCTTTCACAATAAACTCCCATGCTCTAAACCCATCTTTAGAGATCTCTCATTTCTATTTTACCCTCAGAACCAAATCCCACAGAGTTGAATCCTACAAAAGGTGACACCTTGGGGTGGCTCTTGGGGCACAGGGACTGAGCCCAGCCCTTGGGGATGCTCCAAACCCCAGAACAGCCCCCGAGGGCTGGGCCGGGCTGCCCAGGGGGGCTCTGCCTGTGCCCTGGGCTTGGGGACATCCGTGACCCCCCGTGCCCTGGGGGGCTCTGCAAACCAACCCCGCTGCCTCGCTTCCCTCTCCTTCCCCGCCCGCTAATTAATGAGGCGCTAATTAACGCCGCAGCCACCAGCGTGCGCTGAGAGGATGCTCTGATCTCCCCATTTCCAGTTTAAAAATGGGGAAATGCCAACCCCCTGCGCCTTGGCGTGAAATCCCCGAGATTTGCGGGGATCGGGCCCCCAGCACAGCGCCTGGAAGTGCCGGAGGGCGCAGGGATGCTCCGAGCAATTCCCAGGGGATTTGGGCTGTTTTTCCCCAACATCCCCGCAATGTTTTTTTTTCCTGGATGGGGGTTTTGTTTTCTTAAAAAGCCACGCTGCTAAAAATAGCTCCTCGCCCGCGGAGCCCGGCGTGGATCCGAGTGCGGACCGACCTTGAGCCCCGCGGCTCCGGCAGCTCCACCCCGGGAGCTCCTCTTGTGCTGCGCTATTTAAAGAACCTCTTCTGCCTCAAAAAAAACCCCAAAACACCTGATGGGGAAAACGGGGGGGGTTTTTGGGAGTTTTTTGCCTTGCGAGAAGAGCCCCCTGGCCGTGGGTTGTGCCGGGTTGATGGTTTGGGGTCGGATTTGATGAAGCACGGGGATGTGAGAATTTCGGTTTGGTTGGGGTTGTGCACCTTGGGGTGCAGGGAGGCAGCGGGACGGGATTTGAGACAAGATCTGGGGGGTTCGGCACTTAGGAAGGTGGGATTTGAGGGGAAGGGACCCAGCAGGGCAGGATTTGGGATGCAGTGACCCAACACGGCAGGGTTGGGGATGCAGGGACCCGACACGGCAGAATTTGGGATGCATGGAGCCAACAGGGTGGGATTTGGGATGCAGGAACCCAGCAGGGCGGGATTTGGGATGCAAAGAGCCAACAAAACAGGATTTGGGATGCAGAGACCCAACAGGGCAGGATTTGGGATGCAGGGAGCCATTAGAGCAAGATTTGGGGTGCAGGGACCCAACAGGCAGCATTTAGGATTCAGGGGGCCAACAGGGCGGGATTTGGGATGCAGGGACCCAATAGGGCGGGATTTGGGATGCAGGGATCCAACAGGGCGGGATTTGGGATGCAGGAACCCATCAGGGCGGGATTTGGGATGCAGGGACCCGACACGGCAGGATTTGAGGAGCTCAGGTGCCCAGGGAGGCAGATTTGGGCATAGACAGCCCATGAAGCCCGCGGGGACTCACGGAGCAGAGGCAATCCCAGTAATCCCAGTAATCCCAGTAATCCCCTGCATGGGCGTGGTGGTACCAGCGTGCGGAGCTCCCAAAATGCTCGGGGAATTGGCCAGGTCGGGTTCGGCGGGGCTGTGGTGGCTTGGAGAGGACAGACAGAGGGACAGAGCCCTCTCTGCTCTGCTGTGATGCCCCCACACGGGTTTGGGTCTCTCCCGGTGCCACTTTCTTGTTTTTCCCACATTTTCTTTTTCCCGTTTTGGGAATGGGAGAAGCAGCTCCTCTCTGAAAGCCGGAGCTGCTGGAGCACAAGAGGGATCTCCAAACCCCCTCACGCTGGAGGGATCGAACCTGTGAGGAAAATGAATCCACAAACAGCAGAGGTTTCTGTCCAAAAAGGAGACAGAGGAGTCCTGGAGCTTTATTGGAATAAAGGCAGAGCCCATGGGCCATTTCCCCTGGGGTCTCTCAGGTTTTTGGAGGGCGCAGCCTCCTTTTTATCCCAATTTCCTGCCTGTCCCTCTCTCTTTCCCCATGGGCTGAGGGATTCCAGAGGCTCAGACTTCCCAAAAACACCCAATACCTGAGAGCCCCTCTAATGTGTAATTCTCCCTCCTTTGTCCTTCCCTTGTGTCACTCAGTGAATTCCTTATGGAATTTATGGATCTTCTCATTGTTCCTTTCACCTTCCAATATTCAATTTTATTGATCAGCAGACCTTTGGTTTGTCTGTAAATACAAATTTCCCTCCTTCCATTCATCAATCAGAGGAATCCCCCCATTGTTTCTTTTCTCTCTCAGTGCTGGTTTTATCCACAGTTTGTTTGGGAAGTTCCTTATTCCTTTCAAACCCAAACAATTCTGCAGAGCCGGAGGTTTCTCCCCTCCCTGCCAGGAAAGGCAGCGAATTTTCCTGATCCGCAAAGTGCGAGTGGGCAAAGAGCATCCCCGGCAGCAGCGAGCTCAGCCCGGGGAATAATGAGCGGGTAATTAGCGGCTCCCTAATGAAGAGTGGGGGTGTCCCGGCGGAGAGCACCGGGGGCTGCAGGGATGGACCCGGCAGAATTCCCTGGAAAAGTGGCTGGGAGGCTCCTCCGCGTCTGAATTTGGGATGAAAGGCCCCAGGAGAGGGGAGGGGGACACGAGGGGTGCAGGGGGTGACACAGAGCCCCGGGAGGAGCCCGAATGCGGGATGGGGGTGGCGAAACCCGGGGGACAAAGGCCCGGGAGGACACGGGCACGGGGACATCGGCGAGTCCCCAAAGGTGACACCAGCCCAGCTCCTCCAGGCCGGATCAGGCACTCCCGAGCGCTGGGGTTCCCTGGGATGGAGGGAAAAGCCTTGAGGAGGGATGGGGGGCTCCTCTGTCACCCCCGTCCCCCGTGGTACCCCAGCCCAGCGCTCACCCAGACCCCCCGATCCTCTCCCAGCCCTGCGATGTCCCCAAACTCCAGGACATCCCAAGCTCAGGGACATCCCCGCAGCCGGGATCCCAAACTGCGGCCGAAAGTTACAGCAAGGGGGGTTTGGGGCCGGAATTGGTGCGTTTTTCCCTCTGCTCAGGGTGAGGGAGGGATCCTCTCCCCTCTGCTGCCGTCCCTATAGCAACCAGCAGCCTCTTCCTGCTAAATAAGTGACTCATCCAACACCATTCCCCTCCTGGCAGGGACGGGGCTGGGCCTCGGGCTCTGACAGGGGAGCTGACCTTTCAGCAGAAAAAAAAAATTAAAAAATCAGAAAAATCCCGGGGAAATAGCCCAAAACTGGGTGGGGAGGTGCAGTTCTGGGTCTCACCCTCCCCATCCGTCCCGCTGCCTTCATGTCCCCCAAAACCCTGCAAATTGGGCAGTTTTAAAGTGTTTGGAGGGGTTTCTTTTCCCCATTCCCTCCTCCAAGTGCCTTTTTGCTGCGAATTCATCCCTGGGGGTCTCAGAGGTTTCTCCCCCAAAGCGAGGGGAGCGGCCCAGCTCAGCTCCGGGGGGGAGATCCCCAGGGAATTCCTGTGGGGTGAAAGCCCCAGGGAATTCCTGTGGGAGCAGAAAATGTCCCCATTTTAAACCCCAGCCTGGAGGATGGACAGGGCAGATTCCCAGGATACTGAGCAGCTCCCCACTCCTGGAAATGTCTCTTTTACCCAGGGGGAATCCCTGAGTGCTGGGACAGCTCCGGGCAGCGCTGCTGGAGGAGAAATTGCAAAGCCCAGAGAGGGAAAAATCCTTCCACACCCCAAAATCCAGGCGGGCTCAGCCCAGGCTGGGTTGGGGTGTGACCACGTTGCTGCAGGTCCCACTCGTGGCTCTCTAAAACTCAAACAGATTCTTTTCCAAGCCAAGCACTTGTTTTGTACAAATTCTTCCGCTCCCAAAAGGCAGCTGTGACCTTTCCTGGGGATGTCCTAAGCCAGCCCACGTTGGAGAGCAGGGCTGGATCCAGGCTCTGATTCCCAGCCCAATTCCTGGGAATGTCCCCGTACTCAGAGGGGCTCCCAGCGCTGAGCTCCACTCAGGACCTGTTTAAATGTCAGAATCCCCAGTGAAAATCTACAAATTGACAGGGCCAGCGTGGGGGTGTGGAGCTGCCCCGTGCTCCATCCCAAAGCTGGGACTTTGCTCCCCGGGGTTTCTGGGAGCTGCCCAGCAGCAAAGGGGAGGCTGGAGGTGCTTCCAGAGCCACCGCAGGGAGCTTTCCCCACGGATGCCTCGTGTTCCCCCAGGAGGGCTCAGGGATTGGATGGATCAGCACCAAATCCATCCCTGCTGCCCCCGTGGATTCCCCTGGGGAGCCGAGGGCTTTTCCAGGATGCTCTGAGCTTTTTCTCTGCTGTGGCTGCAGAGTTTGGTGCTCTGGATGAGCTCACTCCAAGCCCGGTTTTGGAAAACTCACTTTGATGGCAAGGGCACAGCAGGGAGGGGCGGCTGCCCAGCTTTTAGCTGGAAAACCTCTGCATTTTCTATTTTTTAAAAGGGATCTTTCCTTTTTTTTACCCATCCAAACCCACAGAAAACCTTCCTCCCCTCTGTGCCACGTCAGGTAAATTGGGTTTTTGCCAATTATGAATTATCCCGCTCACATTCCCGAGTATTTTGCCTCATACCCTGCGTGCTCCCAGTGTCCCCAGGGCTGAATGGCATTTAGGGAGACACCGTCACCCCTGATGAGGCTCCCAGCCAGAGCAGCACATTCAGCTGGGAGAAGGAGAAAAACACGGTGCAAAACCCTTTATTTTGTAAAAAAAACCCAAAAAACCCCCAAAAAAGACCAAAAAAAACCCCCAAACAAAACAAAACAAACAAACAAAAAACCCAAAAAACAAACAAACAAACAAACAAGAAAACCTAACCAAACAAAAAAAACCCCAAACAAAACAAAACAAACAAACAAAAAACCCAACAAACAAACAAAAAACCAAACAAACAAAAAGCCAAACAAACAAACAAAAAAAAAAAACCAAAAAACCCAAAACCACAAAACAGCCTTTTCCCAGAAGTCCTGCTCGCTGCCATATGGTGCCAGCTTGTGCCAGCCAAGGTGCTCCAAACGTGTCCCTCTGGCTCGGGAGCAGAATCTCGCATGTGGGGATGACATCACTGAGGGAAGGAGCGAAATTCCTGCCTTGGCCGGAGCCTTTGCCTGGTGCGAATCGGGAGGAGAAGCGGGAGCGAGCCTTGGAATGTCACAGAGCTGCTCCTCCCGCCGGGCACTGTCCCCAAAACGGGAGCGTTCCTGGGTGTGTGACAGCAGCTCACGGTGTCCCCACAGTGTCCCCAAAACGGGAGCGTTCCGGGCTGTGTGACAGCAGCTCACGGTGTCCCCAAAACGGGAGCGTTCCCGGGTGTGTGACAGCAGCTCACGGTGTCCCCGCTGTCCCCATGGTGTCCTCAAAACGGGAGCGTTCCCTGGGGATGTGACAGCAGCTCAGGGTGTCCCCCTGTCCCCACGGTGTCCCCAAGACGGGAGCGTTCCCGGCTGTGTGACAGCAGCTCACGGTGTCTCCAAAAGGGGGACGTTCCCGGGTGTGTGACAGCAGCTCACAGTGTCCCCACAGTGTCCCCAAAAGGGGGACGTTCCCGGCTGTGTGACAGCAGCTCACGGTGTCCCCCTGTCCCCAGAACGGGAGCGTTCCCGGGTGTGTGACAGCAGCTCAGGGTGTCCCCGCTGTCCCCAGGCCGGACACCTGGGACAGGAGGGTGTTCCCTGCAGCTGGAAGAGCCAGAGATCCGCCCGTGGCTCTCCCGGAGGATCTGCAGGTTTGTCCCGCAGGTAAAACCAGGGGTGCACAGGGGACGTTCAGAGGCCACCCCTGCCAGGACCTGGAAGGATCCCGTTCCAGCGACCCGGAGAGAGGCTTTCCAGGCAAACGCGCTGCTTTTCCACGGAGCTGGATGATTTTTGTCACCTGCCTGCCGCCCTCCAGCTGCTCCCGTGCCCGGCTTTGCCATCAGCGCCTCAAGCGCCCCGGAGCCCTTCCCACCAGGCTGGGATGCTGCGGGCAGAGCAATCCCATCTTTCCAGCGCTGAGGAAAATGGCCTCGTTTGCAGCAGGAACGATGCAAAGCCTCGGAATGAATGTAGGGCTCCACGCTCTCCCCGTTTTGGGGAGGCTGGCGGCTCCGAGCGCTCGTTTGGCACCCTGATTAGTCAGCAGTGCTAATTATAGCCGAGCTCTTCCTCCCTCAGAGCTCCTCAAGCGCCGGTGGAGTAACAGAGCAACGGAGCTGCTGGGATGAGGCTGGATCCGGGAGAGATTCGGGATGAATAAAATGTGGGGGATGTTCCAGCTCGGGGTCACGGGGCTCGGGGAGCTCGGGTTTGCCAGCTCAGCCCCAGGATGCTCCCGCAGGAGAGGGAAGAGCCGCTGGGATCCGGGAGGTGATGACGTTTCCCCAAGGAAGCCGATTTTAATGCTCCTGGAGGTAAAAAATGATGGGGTTGGAGCTGTGGTTGTTCCTCTGCGCCCATTAAACAGCTGTCCTTGTCCCAGCTTTGGTTCCCAGCACAGGCATCAGAGATTGCGACCCTGATTTGGACTTGTTTTAACCAAAAAAAGTGCAAATTCTAAGGCAGGATGAGCCCCAGATGGAGCCCTGCTCTGGGCTGGGAGCACCCAGCACCTTCATGGGAAAAACTGCCTTGATGAGCACTGAGGTTTCTCCCAAGGGCCAAAATCCAAGCAGGGTGATGAGGAATGAAGGTGGGAGAATTTTTTCCATGCTGAGCAGCGTTCCCAGGTGAGGCTGGTGGCCTCTTGCTCTGTAATTAAAACGTCAGGCTTGTGTCTTTGCTTAGCTTTGATCTTTGCTCCTCGCTCTCCAGTCCGTAATTTCAATATAGTTATAACATATTTAATGTAGGAATATTGCCAGAGTGATCTTGCAGCTACTCAGGGGGCTCAGAACATTAAATACAACCTGGAAAAGTCGATTCTCAAGCACTGACAACAGGGCGTGCTGTGGCCCATCCCCTCAGGTGCAACAGGGCAGCCCTGGTTTAAAAGGGGCCAGGTAATGTCATTTTTGTCACCAGAAAATCTCAGCACTCTCGGGGTCCCCCAGTGGCTCTGACACATGAAGTTTCTCCATCGGACACAGACAGAAGCTCCTGGAGCCGGGTGGGATAACACCTGCCAGGGGCTGGTATTTGCTGTAGGGAGCAGGAAAATCATCCTGAGATGGTGGCAAAGCTGCGGTGGGATGGGATGGGATGGGATGGGATGGGATGGGATGGGATGGGA
>JAHLSL010000175.1:5602440-5612556 GCA_025920805.1 Petroica traversi | reverse complement strand
GTGCCGTGCTGTGCCGTGCTGTGCCGTGCTGTGCCGTGCTGTGCCGTGCCACCCTCTGTGTGAGCAGCAGCCCGGCGAGCTCTGAGCATCCTCCCGGCCTCACTGGGATCACCGAGAGGGCACCGGGGCAGGATGGCAGCCCCAGCAGCGCTTTGCGTGCCCCAGGGGAGCTCCCCTCGGGGCCATCCCGTTCCTCCATCCCTGCACCCGCAGGCGGGGGAGCCTTGCACCGCACGGTGCAGCCGGAGCTCCCGGCGCTGCGTCCCCGTGCAGGCGGGGAGGTGTTTTGGGGCCGGTGCTGCCAGCAGCGTGGGTTTGGGATGATCTGCTCCGCAAAACTCACAGGGGAAGCAGACGGGCTCACCAAACCCTGCCCCTCCACGTCTTCGGAGTTTTCTTGGCTCTGAGTTTGGATTTAGCAGCTCCTGGTGGGTTTTGCTCGCTTTGCCCCGGCCGGGCTGGACGGGGCTTTGAGCGGCTGGCCCGGTGAAGGCGGCCCTGTCCGTGGCAGCTGGGTTGGACCTGGCTGGTCCCTTCCGAGGCAGAGCATTCCCCGATTCCCTGCAGAGCCGCTGCCTCTCCGGGGCAGCCCCGCGTGCTCCGGGCGGCTCAGGCACCGAGCATGGGCTGACTTGTTGGGCTTCGCCCCGGGCAAACACCGGGGCCCTTCTCAGGGAGGAGAAACAACCCTACCACAGCGCCTGCAGCCAAGGAACCTGCTCTGAGCGCCCACCCAGCGCCCCATCCCGGGAGCAGCTGGGCTGGGCACCCCAGGGCTGCCCTGCCCTGCCCGCTGGCATCCCCAAAGGGCCTTTCCTCGGTCATCTCACACCAGGCACCGCAACAAAGCTTTCATTCCAAGCTCCTGGCCTTGATCTGTCCTCCCATAGATCCTGTGTGTAAAAGGGAGGCAAAATCCCTCCCTCTCGGGGGGATGGGGGTGTTTGCCAGGGAGCCAGAGGGGTTTTTTTTTCCACAAAACCCTGTGCAAAGTGGGGGGGAGCTCAGTGAATAAGCCTGGAGCCTGCCGAGGTGGGAATCACATCTCATGGCAGCTCCTTCCATGGTGAGGATTGAGCCTCCTGTGCTCTGTCTGATTCGAGGCCGATGGAAAAGTATCATCTGTGATTGAAGATTGTTGGTAATTACATAATGGGTACGAGCCAGATGATGCCCAGACAAGCTCCCTCCTGGGATTTCCCAACTTTTGGAGTGTTTGCAATCATCCTAAAGAGTTTCCTTCTACCAGCGAGGGGAGGGTAATTATTGATTTTACAGCAGCACCCAGCACAAGGCTCAGCAGTGGCACCGTGGTCACCAGAGCTGGTGGTCACCACCCCGCTGGCCCTGATAGCTCTGGGGCACGGTCAGGCACAAGAGATGCATCCCCACTGCCTTGAAACAGCAATAAAAACAAAATAAAGGAGAATAATAAAAAGAAAAAGGGAGTAAAGCTGCTTTTTGGCTGTGCTGGCCCAGCGAGCAGAGCGGTTGCAGCCGTGACGAAACGACAACGTCAGGATGTTCTTGATGGTGGGCCAGCCTTTAATCCATTTCTGCAAAACCCAGTTTGTTTCTCCAGATCTGTGGGAGCGGGGACAACTGGGGGTGTGGGGAGCTTGTCTGGGATTAAACCTGCCCTGAGAGCCAAGCACGCCAAGCTCGCGAGCCCGGGGAGAGCTTAATTAAAGTCAACGGAGGAGCGTTTCCAAGAAAATAATCCGGGGTTTGTAAACGGGATATTTTCATTCTGGGCCCTGAACGTCTCCTTTTCCCCTCTTCGGTGTCAGCTTTAATGAAACCAAACGAGATCTCCAAGAAAAACAAATTGGAGCTCTTAAAAGGCGCTGCGGAGATAAAAATCAGTAACAGTGTTGCTGGTAACACCTTGGGTTATTAAAACGGAAAGAATGCTAACGATGCAAATCGCACGGGCCTTTCTTGTGGCTGCTGCTGCCCGCCCTGCCCCTCACCTGGCGCTGCAGGGCCAGGGGCTTTGCCCTTCGCTGGGGGCTTTGGGAGTGTTCGGGGAGTGCTCGAGCAGAGGGAATGTTGGAGTTTTCCTTCCCGAGGTGTTGGTGGCAGCTCCCGGGTCAGGAGCGGCGCTGAGGTCAAATGGTAAAAAGCTCGGGAAAATGGCAAGGATGAGGTTTCAGGGGCACCAAACTTGAAATCAGCTGAAATGAGGGTTGGTGCTGTTGGGAAGACGGCACAGCCTGTCAGAGCTCCTTTAGAGGTGATGAACCTGCGATGGAAATACCAAATTGGGCTTTTTATGGCCTGGGAGCAGCTGGGTGCGGCTTTGCCCCGGGTTCAGGGGGAGGCAGCTGCTGCAGGGTCCTGTCTGTCCATCTGTCCACAAAGCAGGAGAATCCTTTTGGACAGGGTGGCTTTAAAATGCCCAGGGGGATGAATTGGAGAGCAGCTCCTGCCTTGCCCAGCCTCATCAGATAAGGCAATTACAGCTTTTTCACTTAATTGCAGGGGATATTAATAGGAATGGTATCAGGATAGGCCGTTGCCAAGGCAGGAATATCGGCGGTGTTGGGTTCTTTTATATATATATATATATATATTTTTAATTATTTTTTTTCCCAATATAAACTCGTTGGACCCTCAGCACTGCTGGGGATTTGGGGTCTTTGCGAGGCTCTTCCTCTTCCCCACCAGGGGGAAAATTCAGCATTAAATAAAAGCTGTGCTGGCTGCCCTGATGCCAGGGAGGCTCCTCCAGAGTGGGTGAGAAGCCAGCCTGGGAGGGGAAGGGGTGAGGACTGACAGGGACGTTGTCAACAACTTTGTAGACAGCTTTTCCTTTGCACCTTAGGAATGAGATTTCCATCCCTTGCAGGTTTTTCCTGTCCTGCTCAGCAGCTGTGGGGTGCACACTCACATGAGGGCATGGAGTTAATGCCGGGGTCTGGGTGCCCCTGGGGGGACAGCAGGGAATGAATCCTAAAGCCCTTTGCACCGGGCTTTTCCCCCCTCAGTGTCACGTGCGAAATGCTCGACTGCTGGCCTGGAATCCAGATGGGAAAATGAAAATTTTATATTTGGCAGCTCCTTCGCAGCCTGCTGGGGTGGTGTGGGAGAGGTGAGAGACACTGGCTGGGTCTGCAGAGCTCTGCTCGTCTCTGACTCACTCGCTCCCAGTTTTCCACTGTCCCTGTGGAGCCATCAAGGAGGCTGAGCATTCCCAGCGTCAGGATTTGGGGCATTTCCCCACCCAAAGTGGCCTGGCCGGGGCTTTTCTGCCTTGAAAATGGGGATTTTCAAGAGCCAGGGTGGGTTTATCACCAAGAACTAAAGTTTTGCTTTGCTTGTCCTGATGTCTGCAGGGTGAGGTGATAAAAACTCAGGTGATCTGGGGACAAGGGACGGTGTCACAGGCTTTTAACTGGGAGAGCTAAAACGCTCTTGGGAGCTGCATTTTAGGAGAGGACCTTTCTTAAGGGAGATTCATAGAAAATCCAGTGTGGTGCCCAAAGCTAAGAAATCACGGCAGGTTTTTGGTTTTTTTTCAAAGCTGTTAGACTCTGCCCTGCTTCAGTTCATCAACCCAAGCGTGAACCAAAGAACCTGGAGAGGAGGCACTTCAGGACCTGGCCTGACCCCTGCGCCCGGCTGTTAACTCCTGCTGGCCCATCCTAATTTCCATCGGGAGATAAGATTAGCCCCAGTCTGGTTTTCAGAGCTCGTTTCCTTCCCTTGGGACAGCATCCTCCCAACCCCAGGGTTCCCAGCCCCGCCATCTGCAGCCTCCCCCCGCCAGGGTTCGTGTTCCACTGGCCTCACAAACAAAAATGACGCAAAAAAGAAACAAAACCAACAACAAAAACCCAAAATAACAACCCCACAAAACCCCCCCAGTTTTTACAGCAGGCAGAGTTTTTCTACGCCACAAAGGCGGTTGTTTAGATTTTGATTGCCGGATGAAGGAGATAAAAAAAACAACCCTAAAAGCTGCTGGGAAGATGATGCGAGGCAGAGCGATGTCTCTGAGGGCTTTAATGTTTCCTCCGCTTCCGAGGGAGGAATCAGCGATTGCAAAACGCCCGGCACTGCCGGCTCACCCCGGCCCCTGCCGCCGCTTCGTGCAGCAGATAACTCCTGCTTTATCACCCGACAGAGCCTCCCCGAGCGCCGCAGCTCGGGAGGATGACAAAGAGCCGAGCGAGCAGGACGTGGGGCTGCTGGGGAGGCAGCAGGTTCTTGGCCGGGTTCCCCATTAGTCAGGGTGACGAGTCGATCTCCTTTCCCATTTTCTTATGAATGAATCCGTTTTGGCTCGGCCCGATGGTCAGACTGGTTGGGCGAGGAGCGCCTGGTATCAGTCTCATTAGCCGAGAGACAAAAACGAGCCTCTCCCCGGTGTGCAAACCCCGAGCGAGCCCGACAGGCCCGCGGCTGCCGGGGCTCAGCTCCTCCATCCGCACATTCCTCCCTCTCCGTGCCTCTCCCAGCTCCCGGCGCGCAGCAGCTCCATGGACACCTGAGGAGCGGGGAGGATGCACACAGGGCCCCTCACCCCGAGCCTGCTGCTCCGCAAGGGCATCGCTGCCACGGCAGGGCTGGTTTTAGGGGACAGTTCCAGCTCTGGGATGCCCGTGGTCGTTGTGGGGAGCAAGGGTTGGTTCTGTTTGCTGTTCCGCTTGAGGTTTTGCCACGGTTTCAGCTGGAGCAGCTGGGATTCGGGAGTGCTGGGGCAGCAGTGGTGTGTGGCTGCCTCTGCTCAGCCCCTCGCCAGGATTTGCCGTGGTGTTGATGCCTTTTCCTGGTGTTAGGGAAATGCAGCCAGACACGGTTAAAGGGGTTGGGGTCTTTACCTCAGTATTTGAATCAGGATCCTGTTTGATGCATCCACTTCACCCAGGTGACAGCGTGGCAAATGCACCCCCATCAATCACACACACCAGTTCTAGACTTTACACAGCACAGATCCAACAAGGGAGCCCAATGCTGGGGCTGGGCTGGGCTCACCCCGAGTTTACAGAATCCTCCTGTCAGGAGACCTTGGGTTCCTGAGACAGTGGGAATGTTTGGTGTCCCTGGCTCTGCAGCTCTGGGCTGTTCAGTCTCAGGCCTGCAGAACACTTACAAAACACTGAGCACTGAACTAAGTAAAAGGTTGCAGTGTGCATGCTGCTGATACTTGTGGATACAGAGAGCTGTGTAAAAGGTACATAAAAGAAAAGACAAAAATCATTCCGGCATCAGTGTCACAGCTCTTCCCTTCATGGTGGTCACCGCTGTCCCTAATGCCACCCCTCGAGCGTGTGCCAGCTCCCCCGGGAAGGGGTTGTCCCATGCCAGGGTCACTGCAGGGGCTGAGGAATCTGCTGGAGCCTCGGGAGCTGCACCCCCAGGGCGGGCTGGTGTCCCCCAGCTCATCCCCAGGGATCCCTGCTGGGCAGGGCAGAGGGGTCAGACCCGCTCCAGGCTTGGGGTTCTGCATTCCAGGGCTGCCCCGGGCCCCTCGCATCCCTCCATACCCCAAAATCCCGGTAGGATTCAGCCCCAGCACCTGCTTTCCCTTTGCCCCTGAGCATGGATGGGTGAAGTGGGAGCTCAGGCAGTTGAAAACAAGCCTGGGGGCTGGGGGGGTGTGTTCCCTACAGCAATCCCACCCCGGCACCTGTAGGACAGGCTGAGTTTTGTAGGGACGGGGGTAATTTTGTAGGGACGGGCGTAATTTTGTAGGGACAGGGGTAATTTTGTAGGGACGGGGGTAATTTTGTTGGAACAGGGGTAATTTTGTAGGGACACGGTAGTTTTGAGTCCCACCCCAAAAAGCCGTATTTCCATGGGGAGGAAGAGGAGGCTCCCCGGCCACCCAGATGGGGTGTGTGGCTCCTAACCCCGGCTCGCAGGACCAAACCTCACCCAGCACCTGCCAGAAGCCTTCATTAACCTGCCCTGTTGTTCATTCCCGTTTCAAAGCCCTTGATGCAGCAAAAAGCGAGCGCTTTCCTCGGGAAAGCGCATTAATGTTTCACTGCCCCAGAGCCCTTTGCCACCGGGGCACTCGGAGCGCTCGGGGCTGTCCCCAGCTCCCCCGGCTCTCGTTAAACATTGCGGGGCTCCGGGGGAGCTCTGCCTGGGGCTGCCGTGTGGGCTCCAACCCTCGGGGGCTCGGGTTTTCATAGATATGAGTTTGTGTGCTCAGACCCACCCGCGGGGTTATTTTTGTGCGTGGATGGCGGGTCCCGAGGGGCAGCGGGAATCGGGGCTGGGTTCCCGGGATGAGGATGGGAAGCTCAGCGCTCTGAGCCCCGGCGCCTCGGCCGTGGCTCTCCCCCTCCTGCCCGCAGCACCGAAGGGCAGGGCTGGCCCTTCCCCGGAGCCACCCGGCGTCTGAAAAACTTTCAAATGAGAGCAGGTCAGCCAAAAGTGACAGCCCGTTGGCAAAGGGGTGGAACCTGCTTCTCGCTGGGCTGAAAAAAAAGAATTAGACAAAATACTGCTGGTTTTCACTTTGCTTTAGCGATCCGATTTGCTTAATGACAGCCTGGTCTAATTTTTCTGAGATATCCAGTTGTTTTCAAATGTGGTCTTTAATGTAAGGAAGCTCCGAGAGATTAAAATCACATGGACGTTTTACCCTTCTTTTGCCCTCGGGGTGTCTGCTTTAATGATGATACGCAAGTCTTGTGTCGTCTGGGGATCTTTTTCCTGCTCCGTAGGCTCCGGGAGCTCGCTCCAAAGGCACTGCTGCCTGTGCCGCACACCCAGGGGAAACTCTCCAGAGTTTGGGCAAAAAAATAATTTCCCAGTGGCCACCAGGAGCAGAGCCCAGATGTTCCAGCACGGAGCTGTTCTGTCCCACAGACGCCGCGGCAGCCCAGGATGACTCTGTGCCTGCCCCAGGGCTCTGCTCAGCCTGCTTAAAAACGGCTTTCCTGAATTTATTTTGATTTTAAAGCTGTTTTCTCAGTGTGGTCAGCCATCACCTTGTGTCCCTCAAGCCGTGGGAGGGGCAGGGCTGAGCCCCGGGACAGTCGGGGGAGCTGAGGTGGAAGAGGCTGAGGAGGGAGGTGTTACCTCCCTTGAGAGCGAACCCTGGGGCAAAACAACCTAAAAGTCACCTGGCACAGCCCGGGGAGGAGCCTGGGGAGCGCCCGGAGCAGCCACCACGATTTTCCCTTTCGTATTTCCAGCTCCGTGCATCGTCAGGTGCTGGGCAGGCTCTGCCTTCGGGGAAATTCGGGCTGTGCTGGGTGGAAGGGAATAAGGAACATAACTGGAATATTTTGGAAAGGCTGGGGATGGGCGGCTCTGCCCGGGTGCCACAGGGGAGGAATCCCAGCCCTCTCCTTTTCATGGCTCTTCCTCCGGTGGGGCTGAGGCTGAGGTGGCCACAGCATTGTTTTTTTCCCTCTGGAGCTTGGAAAGCTCTGGGGGTGGCTCTGGGTGGGGGTGCCAGGGGGATGCTGCTGCAGGGCAGAGCCAGCAGTGCCAGTGGAGGGTGTGCTTGGCACTGGGAGAAACCTCAGGGGTGATTTGTTCCAGCCTCGCTCATCCTGGGGGTGCCCCAGCCTTGTCTGTGGGTGTTTGGGAAGTTTGGCTCTTCCCACAGCATCCCCATCCCCGTAGGATAATAAAATCATGGAATATCCTAAGCTGGAAGGGACCCTCAAGGATCATCCAGTCCAACTGCTAGACCTGCACAGACACCCCAAAAATCCCACCCTGTCCAAAATCTGGAGCTCTGGCAGCCTCAGGGCCGTGCCCATTCCCTGGGGAGCCTGGGCAGTGCCAGCACCCTCTGGGGGAAGAGCCTTTCCCTGAGCTCCAACCTAACCCTCCCCTGACACAATTTCATGCCGTCCCCATCCCCATTTCCATCCACCCCCCAATGGGGAAGGACTGGGCTGACTGGGAGAGGAGGGAGAAGGTGCAGTGCTGAACGCTGGGCTGGGGCTGCTCCTGAGAGGGGACAGAAGGTCATCACTGCCTTCAGCTCCCTAAAAAGTTGCAAACACCGAGGGAATTCACTGCGTTCCCTGCCCAGAGAGGGACGGGTTGCAAAGTGATGCTGGGAAATTTTGCAGCAGGGAAGGTGCTGGGGGGAGGTTGGAGTTTGAGGCTGGCCCTTGTCTAGGGGTGTAGGATTTAACTCTGTGGGATTTGGTTATGAGGGTAAAATAGAAGTGAGAGATCTCTAAAGATGGGTTTAGAGCATGGGAGTTTATTGTGAAAGAGCGTGGGTGTGAGAGGCTGCTGGGCTGCAAGACACAGCTCAGAGCAGGCCAGAGACAGAGAGAGAAAGAGGCAAAAAGAGAAAAAAAAGAGCGATTTGCCATTTACAATACAATAAATCATCTTCTCTGGTGAATATTCTAATTCTCTTTAACCAATCTGAGACAAGCTACAAACTCTACAATATTTGCATGCAACCTATAAGAATCATCACATTCCCATACAGGGTTATATTTTAAACCTTAAAAAAACTGCTTTTGGGAATCTCTACCAGGCAGGCAGGGTTTGCTCTGCCCTTTGGCCCTGCCTGGGCAGAGGGCATTGTTCTATCCAGAAGGAGGATTCCCTTCAGCCAGCTCTGCCATTGTTTCTTAGTTACTCTTCAACTCAAACCTTGTCTTCATCTCAATTTCGATTACATTTTCCATATTTCCAGCATCTTTTGCAAGGCAATCATATCTATAAGGCTTTCCTATTTCATCTTCCCCAACAGATGGACATTAAACACCCTGGAGGGATTGAAAAGATGTGTGGATGCGGCACTTGGGGACATGGTTTAGGGATGGGCTTGGCAGTGCTGGGTTATCAGTAGGGCTCAGAGGTCTCCGAGGGCTTTTCCAGCCTGAACATCTCCATAATTCTATGATTCCAAGACTGGAGATGCCCACCAGCAGAGGGTTTGGAGGAAAGGCCCTGCAGAATTCTGCCAGGACTGGGAGAAGGCCACAGATGCCCTGCAGTGGCAATTATTTGTCTAAAAAGCAGTGCCTGGGCGGGTGAGGAGCCGTGGCCAGGGCTCCCGGGCTTGGTGTCCAGCCTGCTGGGACTCTCCCCTTAATGCTCAGGGCTGGCAAAGGGCTGCAAGTATTTTTCTTTCTGAGTATCCCTTAATTAGCTGAAAGGGAAGGCTGTCAAGTACCCAGCTGGGAAGGAAAAAGATCTCCGTGAGCCTGTGACCAGCCCAACATTTCGTCTCCATTTATTTTCCCTGACTTCTTTGTTTTCCCCTTTGAAAAAAAAGAAAAAAGAAGGGTGTTTTTCTCTTTCCTTTCATTTAACTGCTATTTATTTGCTGGTAAGTGGAAGGAATTCAGCTGGGATCAGGCTGGCTCCTGCCAGCGACTGGAGCTGGAAAGTTTCCGTGGGGGAGATGTAAGAGCAGAGCAGGGGGGCTGTTTTCCAGCCGCCGCTCCGCGGGTCCCTGGGTCACGGCCAGCCAGGTTGCACGGGTTTAATTCTCCTTTTTTCTGTGCTGGGATGTTGACAAGTGCCCATGGGAGTTGTGGTGGGAGGAGCATGGAGCTGGGCCACGGGGTTTCTTCTTCTCCCCGCTCTTAATGGGAAACAGAAGATGGCTTGGGAGAAATTTGGCAAAGAGGGGAACTTTTCTGTCTCTTCCAGCTTGGAAGAAAGCATCCTTTCTCACCCCTGTCTCACCGCAGAGGGAGGAGGGCTCCCAAACACAGCCCAGGAGGGGGGCAGAGGAGGCACAGAGTGCCCAGTGATTTCACAAGGATGGAGCAGCCTTGGACCACCAGCTTTGTTTTGGGAGGAGAGCCCAACCTGCCTCCCGCTGGTGGCCGGGATCCATCCCATCTTCTCCTCGGGGCATCAAGGGCTTGGGATGGCCCAGGTGTTCTCGCCCTGAAGCAACGCCAGGGATTTTGGGATCCTGTGTGTCAGGAGCGGTGTCACCAAGCAGATGGAGATGCAGTGGTGGGGCAGTGCTGGGCACCAGCTCCCCTGGAGGTGCACATGGCTGGGAGATGAACCCCTGGCCTTGGCTGGAAGGGCTCTGCTGGCTTTGCCCCTCACCCTGGCCAGTGAGCCAGCGCTGCTCTGCCGTCTGCTCTGGGCTGTGCTGGCTGAGAGCCACAGTCCGTGTCCTGGGATCCCAGAGCTGCCCAGGCTGCTCCA
>JAHLSL010000175.1:5575494-5602430 GCA_025920805.1 Petroica traversi | reverse complement strand
AGCCACAGTCCGTGTCCTGGGATCCCAGAGCTGCCCAGGCTGCTCCAGTGAGAGCCACAGTCCGTGTCCTGGGATCCCAGAGCTGCCCAGGCTGCTCCAGTGAGAGCCACAGTCCGTGTCCTGGGATCCCAGGGCTGCTCCAGTGAGAGCCACAGCTCCAGTGAGAGCCACGGCTCCGTGTCCTGGGATCCCAGGGCTGCTCCAGTGAGAGCCACAGCTCCAGTGGGAGCCACAGCTCCAGTGGGAGCCACGGCTCTGTGTCCTGGGATCCCAGATCTGCCCAGGCTGCCCAGCCAGGAAGAGCCACAGCAGCCACACACATGGTGCAGCTGGCAGGGCAGGAACTGCTCCCAGAGTCCCACTCCAGCCCTTGAGGACTCCCAGGTGTGCCCCTAAAAGTGGCAGCGCTCACCTGGATCACAGCCTGGGCTGTGTTTTGGCTGGCCCTGGCTGATCACACATCCCAGCACTGCTGGCCCAGTCCTGGTGCTGGTGCTCGTGTCCTGGTGGGTGTCTTCTCCCTTCCATCCCTCCCTTCTCCCTTCCATCCCTCCCTTCTCCCTTCCATCCCTCCTGCCCTGTTTGTGAGCAGGAGATGAAGCATTGGGGTGAATTCCTGAGGCTCCACCAGCCCGGTCCCTCAGCTGCACTGTCCTGCCTGTGGCTACAGGAGCTGGTTACCAGCATGAACCTACCAGTTACACAAGGTGGCCAAGGTGGGGTTCAGAGGAGATGCCACCTTTTGGGGCTGGAGAAGCAGAAGGGGTCACACCTCACTGTTGGGGACAGGGCGTGGGGGCTGAGCTGTTCCCAGGGTCTGTGACCTTGTCCCGGTGACAGTAGGAGGTTAATCATAGTCAAACCCAGTGAAGTTTGGTCAGGTCATGGCTTTTCCAAAGGCTGAGGGCTTTGGACGTGCAGCAGGTGGTGTCTGTGGCCACAGCTGACCCCAGTGTCCCACCAGAGTTAATCATTGCCACCAGCTTTGGGACCTGCCTGGCTGCAGCAGTGGGAACTGTTTCCCCAAAAGCACAGGGTGAGGGGCCTGGAGGAAACCCCAACCCTCCAGGATGAGCTGGGCTGGGGAGAGCAATGTCCCTTGACCCTGACTCTACACCAAACTCCAACCCTGTTCCCATCCCTAACCATGATCCAGACCCAAACCCAAACCCTAATCCCAGCCCTGATATTGCCCTGTCCCTGATCCCAAACCTTTGCTGTCCCTTTCACCTTATGAGGGGGATGTTGTGTTTATTGCCTTGTTGGGAATGGGAGAACCTGGAGCAGCCCCTGGCAGCCACTCAGGATCCCCTGCTCTCACTGTCACCTGGAGCTGGACAGAGGGAGGGATCTGATCTGCTTTGGTCCCAGGGGCTGCTGCTCCAGCCCTGAGCTGCTCTGTCAGGAGATGTGGCTCCACACTAAGCCCAGGAATCACAAAACTCGGGTTCTGGCTGTCCCCGTTGAGGGCAGGTTCTCCAAAATGGACCTGGGGGGCTCTTGATGGGTTCCCCACAGTGCTTTTCCCACTCCAGCCTCCCACCCTTCAGTTGTATTGGAGGGGGAACATTGAGGGCATCATGACTGGGGGGAAAAATGTGTATTAAAGAAGGGGAAAATGGACAAAATCAGGTGTGTCTGGGGGGCAGCCGGACCCTAGGCTGCTCACTGCTGCTGTCCTGATGCTGGAAGGAGGTTTTTATGTATATATATAAAAAAATACTTTCTTCTCCCTGTGGGTGTGTTTTGAAAAGGGGCTTGGGAACAATGAGGATTAACAAGCAGATAGAGAATTAAACGCAGGGCTCGAGTCTTCAAATGTGTGCACATTTCAGAGCGCGTGTTTGTGCCAAGACAAACTCCGTCAGGAATAAACATCGTTTTACATGAAAGGCTAATTACAGATTGGTGCTCCGCGGGTGGGAGGAGGGAATTTTCACCAATTGAAATGGAACTTGTCTGTTTTTCGTAAAATTGCTGGATGCAAAGGCAGCCAGGGGCTGGCGAGGCGCTTGACCGCGCGCTCGAGGGGGGAGATGCTCGTCCCCAGGATTTGTTTTTCCCCCACACCCAGTGCTAAAGAGCCTTTGCCAGTTCATTTGGGCAGGAGCTGCGGGAGGGCACTGGGTTTGCCCAACAGCAGCTGAATGCCAAGACAGCCCCAGGGAGATGGGACACGGGCGACCGTGGTCCAACCCAGCATCCCCTGGACTCACACAACACCAGGACAGCTTGGAGCAACGAGGTCCGCATCCTCCTCGGGTGTGTAGGCCATGGAAAGCTGTCTGGATGGGATGTGGCCCATGCTGGGGAGCTGCAGCTCCTGTTTGTTGGGCAACTTTAGTGTGTGGTAGGTGAATCATCCCTCAAAAATTGCAAGCCAGAGGCGACGCGGAGAAGAAAAACCTTCCTGGCCTGGTGGAGTGGAGTGCTGGGAAGAAAACTCCCGCCTGGGCACATGGTGGGTTTCAGCTGCAGAGCACATGCTGCCTTGTTGCTTTTGGACGGGTTTCACAAGGATTTGCATTTCTGGACCGGCTCTGGAGCCTCCGAGGCTGAGGCTGTGCATGGGGAGGACGTGATGCAGCCCGGGAACCAGCTCTAAAGCCCTTTTGCTCTAGCCAGGGGTCGAGTTTTACGGGTTTGGAATGAAATGGATGCAAAATGTGGCTGGGACTGAGCTTCTCCGGGATGTTGAGCTCAGGAACCCCAGGCAAACACTCCGCGCCTGCTGCTTGCCAAGCGAAACCACAGATTTGTCTCCATCTCCACTGAGTGTGGCCACATGGCAGCTCATTTTGGGCCTTTTCTCTCGCATAAGCTGAGATCTGTCACTTGGTGGTTACAGGAGGTGGCCTGGGCATCGTCTCTGAAAAGTCCCCTGCGTCCTTGGGGGTGAGGGGAGGCAGAGGGACACAAACCCCTGATTTGTGGGGTTCTTAAAGCAAAGGACATTCCCAGCCTGCTCTGCTCCTGAACAAGCTCAAAATCAGTGTTTTAAAACTCCCCTGGATTGACACTTGCTGGGATCTCTGGGAAGCTGTGGCCTTGTCCAGGGCCATGGGATCATGGCACAATGACAGGACATTCCTACAACGTTCACACATTTCCCTGCCCTCTCCTAAAAGCACCACGAACAGGGCACTGAAAGGGTCTTTAGCCAGACCTGGCCTGGAATAATTCCCCTGAATAATTCCATTTGTTCCGATTTCCAGGCTGTTGTGGAATTGTTTTCAAAAGAGGGGGGGTGTGGGGGGGAGAAGTCAGCCAAACCTGATAAAGGAGGACTTTGTTCTGAAGCTTTAGGGTATGGTACCAAGCAGGGCTTGCTATACAATTAATGAGTTTAGCTGGCTTTGGGCTGCACATGATGCCCAGTGGCTGCCACCACAATGCCCCACCACCACCAGCTCCCGTCCAGAGAAGCCTGGCTGCTCCAATTTGGGTTTTGGGTTCCTCAGTATCAGTTTGGTGCTCCCCTGCCTCGGTTTGGGGTTCCTTAGCATCAGTTTGGGGCTCCACAGCTTTCGTTTGGTGCTCCCCTGCATTGGTTTTGGTTTCCTCAGTATCAGTTTGGCGCTCCCCTGCATTGGTTTGGGGTTCCTCACTGTCAGTTTGGTGCTTCCCAAACTTGTTTTGGGGTTCTTCACTGTCAGTTTGGTGCTCCCCTGCCTTAGTTCGGTGTTCCTCAGTATCAGTCTGGGGCTCCACAGCCCTGGTTTTGGGTTCCTTAGCATCAGTTTGGGGCTCCACAGCTTTCGTTTGGGGCTTCCCAGACTTGGTTTGGGGTTCTCCAGCACCAGTTTGTGCTTCCCTGCCTTTGTTTCGGGCTCTCCAGCATCAGTTTGTGCTCCCCAGACCTGTTTTGGGGTTCCTCATTGTCAGTTTGGTGCACCCCTGCCTTGTTTTGGGGTTCCTCAGTATCAGTTTGGGGCTCCACAGCTTTAGTTTGGTGTTTCTCAGACTTGGTTTGGGGTTCTCCAGCATCAGTTTGTGCTCCCCAGCCCTGGTTTTTGGCTCTTCAATGTCAGTTTGATGTTTGGTTTGTGGCTCCACAGCTTAAGTTTGGTGCTCCCCAGCTTTGGTTTGGGGGCTCCTCAGCTTCAATTTGGGGCTTCCCAACATCATTTTGGTGTGTCCTGGTGTTGGTTTGGTGCTCCTTAGGCTAAGTTTGGCAGCTCCTCAACTTTAGTTTAGTGTTCCCCAGCTTTGGTTTGGGGCTTCACAACCATGGCTTGTGGCCCCTCATCTTCAGTTTGGTGGTCCCCATCTTTGGGTTGTGGATCTCAGTTTGGTGGTCTCCAGGTTCAGTTTGGTGTTCCTCAGGTTTTGTTTGGGGTTCTCCAGCTTCAGTTTGGGGGCTCCACAGCTTTGCTTTGGGGCTTCTCAGCCTCAGCTGGGGCTCCACAGCTTCATTTTGGGCCATTTTGGTGCTCCTCAGATTCAGTTTGGTGCTCCTCAGGTTCAGTTTGTGCTCCTCAGCTTGAACTTGGTGCTCGCCAGGTTCAATTTGGGGTTCCCCAGCTTCAGTTTCAAACTCAGCTCTGTTCTGCTGCTCTCCAGCTCCGTTTCCCATCCCGCCGTGTGCTGTGGTGGCTTCCTCAGCTCGGACTTTTGCATCTGCCTTTATTTAAGCCCTGACCATCTGTCCCCAGGAGCGGCTCAGCCCGCAGGGTGCTGAGCACATGGGGCTGAGCTGCTGGGAGCGGTTCAGGCTTCGCTCTGAGAGCACAAGGGATGACGCAAATGGCTCTTCCAGGGCACGAGATGAAACAGCTGCTTGGTTTTCACTCCAGATGTGCCGTGGGAGCCCTGCTGAGGGGGCACAGCCGCCTGCTCCCCCACAGCCTCCTCCTGGCAAGGGCCACGAGGTTGCCTGGGCTCCCATAAACGGAGCAGGGCAGGGCTGTGGAGATGCCTGATGAGGTTTGTCACAGCGGCAGAGCTTCCCCGTGCCTGGAACGAGCCAAAAAGGGATTTATTTCTTGTGGGAGGTGAATTACCTTTGGCTGCCCCGTGTCTCCTCTGAGAAACACCAAGTGACCTGGGGAAGGTGACTTGGGAAAGGTCACCTGGAGGAGGTGACCTGGGGAAGGTCATTTGGAGAAGGTGAGCTGGGGAGGGTGATCTAAGGAAGGTGACGTGGGGAAGGTGATCTAGGGAAGGTCACTTGGAGAAGGTGACCTGGGGGAGGTGATCTAGGGAAGGTGAGCTGGGGAAGGTGAGCTGGGGACGGTGAGCTGGGGAAGGTCACTTGAAGAAAGTGACCTGGGGAAGGTGACCTGGAGAAAGTGACCTGGGGAAGGTGACCTGGGAAAGGTGACCTGGGGAGGGTGACCAGAGGAAGGTGACCTGGGGAAGTCATTTGGGGAAGGTGACCTGGGGGAGGTGACCCTGTGCCTCTTGTCCCCGTCCCCTCCTGCGGCCGCCCTGTCCCAGCTGCGCGGCGCGAGCGGGAGAAGCCGCGGGAAGCGAGGGAAGACACTTCCTCCAGCAGCGGATCTGAGGTCACCTCCTGGCCCTTGATCCCTCCAGCCCGGGGTATTTGGGTCAGCAGGGAAGCACAGCTGAGAGCGACGTCCCTTCCTCCCCTCTCCCTGGAGATTCGGTTTTAAAGGAACAAAATAGGTTTGGCTGCAAGTGCCACAGTCGGGGTTTTTTTTTAATGGTGGTTTTTGTAACAATGAGCTAAATACCAGCAGGGTTTGGATCCGCGTCTCAGAGCGGTGAGATTTTCTTCCTCTCTCACCTTCCTGCTCCCACCTTGCTGGGCTGTCAGGAACCCTTTTCTGCTTAGGAGAATGCCTGGAATCGGGGAGTTTGTCATCCTGTGGATGGTCCTGCTGGAAAGCAAGCTGGTCTGGTATCCAGGTGGGACCCACCTGGACTGACCTGGGGGTCCTGCCTGCCACAAACACACTGACCCGGTACTCACAGCCCTCCGAGACCCCTCAGCATCAGCAGCCCTGCTGCAGGAGCAGCTGAGCCCCCCAACACCCACGTGCCCATCCTCGACTGCCACGGGGTCCCCAGGAGCTTTGTCACCCGCTGGCAGGAGGAGGAGAAGGTGACCAAAGCACTCCTGGTCCCTCCTCCACTGTGGGCACAGCTTGGGCAAATAATTTGGTGGACAAATGGGTCATCTTGCCAGTTTTCAGTGTGTCCTGAACCCAGGGTGAGTGGTGTTGGGGAGGGTGGATCATCCTGGCATTGCTCTTGCAGCAGCTGAAGGTGTCCAAGGTGTCCAAGGCTGGCTTAGATGGGACTTGGAGCAACCTGGGATAGTGGAAGGTGTCCCTCCTGCCCATGGAACAGAGGTGGAACAAAATTATCTTTAAGGTCCCTTCCAACCCATCTGATTCTATGACTCTGTGATCTCCTACACCACTGAATCACTGTTCCCCTTGGAGATCCTCATCCTCTGCATTCCCTGTCCACCTTGAAGGCCACATTGCTCTGGATCAGCCACAGGCCACAGGCCGGGCTGCCTTTGTTGGGTCAGGGTGGGGAGGAGCAATTTGTGGAGCTTTAGCTGGAGCTTTCCCCACTGTGTGAGAGCTGCTGGTGGAATGTTCTCCTTGGCCACCACTCTGCTCCAGCAAACAGCACCAGCCCCAGCTGCCACCCCAGCCCAAGCCACTCACGGAGCTGCTGGAACCTTCCTGGTGCTCCTAGGGATGCTCTGGGGTAGGGAAGAGCCCATCCTGGGGCTGGTGCTGTTTGCTGGAGCAGGGTGTGAGCCCTGGTGGGCTCCTGGATCCTCCTGTGGCTTCAGCCCTTCAGGTGGGGCTGTGGTGGGAGAGGGTGGGATGGACTCGGTGTAACTCAGTGCCCAGCAGGGTCAGCAGAAGGGTGGCTGCCAGGGAGGGACATCACACCTTGAGTCACCTCTAGTGTCACCAACCCCCAAATCAGCAGGCATTTGCATTTCCTCTCACCAAAAGCAGAGTGCTTTCATGCCCTTTTGGTTTTAAATTTTTAATCTAAAAATATGTTTCTGAAGCAATTTCTGTTTCTGTCAAGGCATCCCTTGGAGAAAAGGTCACCTGGCTGTCACCAGCCAGGCCCCCCCAATGGCACCCAGCTCCAAAACCAGCCCCTTCAGCTGGTGCTCCCAGGAGCTGGTTGGACTCACAGCACCCTAAAACACAATCAAGTCTCACAGCACCCTAAAACACAATCAAGTCTTAACCCGATCCCTGTCAAAGTTCTGGCAGCTCCTGAGCTCTTTCCAGCCCCATCCTCAGCTGGATTCGCTCCATCACTTCTTTTAGGACCTGCTTGATAAGGTGTGCCTCGTGTGGGGGCTTGTCTGTGTGTTTCTATATCTCGCCCAGCTTATCAACTACAGAGGGTGGGAGGTGTGGCCAGGCTGGGAATTAACCATCCCATCCAAACCTTCTGGAAATCAGAAATAAAAATCCCCCCCTTTTTTTCTCCTTAAACCAAGAGGCGACTTCTCCAGAGTTGGAGAAGCTGTAGGAGGGAAGGTGCTGAGCCCTGCCTGGATTTTCTGAAGGAAATCTCGGCCCTTCACATCCAGCAAAGTCCAGGAGAAACTTCAGCACCACAGATTGCCAAAAACAAACCCTTTTTTCCCTGGAGTGGATCCAAGGACTATGCCCAAAGGGGTGGGTTTGGATCTAGGCTTCATCAAACTCCATTTCTTTCCCAGCTCGTGCTTTTCTGCCATGACTTCCCTCCATCCCTGGAGATCCCCGGGGGTAAAACGGGGGGAACTCTGTGCCCCCCCACTCTCCGGGGGTGCTTTGGTGTGAACCAGAGCCGGCACAGAGGTGGTTTTGTGCTGCCCCCAGACTCTGCCCAGGTTTCCTTCCAGCGCTGGAGCTGGCCCAGCCCTCTCGGCTTCCCGGGGCTTCGCTGGGAAGCGCTGGGAAGACAAAACCCCGCTCTGGAAGTGAGGCTATTGTTCTTACTAATTTTAACTGGATGTTCTTCCCCAAGCCTATTTTTATTCATTGCTTGTGGTAAGCCCTTTCTCTAAGGTAGAGCAATTTGCCACAGGACTCTTTTTTTTCCTCCTATTTTTTCCTGTTTTTATTTTTTTTGGTGTGTTTACCGATTTTAATTGAGCGATATCTCCTTTTTGCAAACCCAGAGCTGGAGAAGCTTTTAAGCGCCCGTTGCTGAGCCTCCTGCCCCGGGTTTGCTTTGATCTCTGCAGGTGAGTGTGCATTTTTTTGAGGCCAGAGATTGATCCTGCCTATTTGCATGTAAATCCCCGGGTTATTAAGATCCGAATCTGGCCCTTTAAATTTAATACTCCGCTTTATGCTTTTATTTCCGCGTTTCTTAAAGCAATTTCCAAAAATAACAAACTTCAAACATGACGGGGCCATCTAACGTTTTACTGCCTTGGCTGCAGTAGAAGGAACATTTCTGGAAGTATATTATCCAATTTAACGAGCCTTTCCCATCCTGGCGTGGCTCCCACCCCTCACCCCCTCTCAGAGTTGTTTTGGACGGCTCTTTGGCTCTGTGCCACCTAATCCTATTAGAGGGACTTTCGTTACACTGTGCCTTGTGTTTATAACCAAGAAAATCAGCTGGGGAGAGGGGGGGTCCTCTCCCTCTCCCTTCCCCTCTCTCATCTTTTTGCCTGGAGTTGAAGACGAGAGCCCAGCCAGTCCCACGAGGTTCCCTCACAGCCCTTGCTTTTCGTTTTATTGCTCCCCTCTGCATTTATTAAGGACGATTTTGAAGCAAATTGGGTCCTTGTGAGCTTATAATTAATTTGGAAGGGTCAGCTCTTCCCAGCCTGGGGAGGGCTTCTTTGTGCGGTCCTTTTGTGAAAGGCAGAGGTTGGAGAGGCCTTTCTATAGCTGGGATTTGCTTTTAATAGGGACCTGGCTATTTTTTGAAGATCTCCTGGCTCTGGAAGGACTATGAGGGTGTTTTTGTGCAGGGCTGTGCTGAAAAGGTTTGCAGAGCCCTTGGCTTGCGTGCAAAAAATAAAACAGCCCTGAAAGAGGTAAAAAAAGGTGAAAGGAGCACATGTCCTGGGGCTGTGCTTGGCAGCCCAGAGCCGGCACCTGGAGCTTGGAGATGCTCCAGAACGTCCCCCCCAGTTCGGTGCCAGGTAGGGCTGGGGGCCTTTTGTCCCTCTGTCCGTCCTGATCTGCCCCACACACCACCCAAGGGACCTTTTGCTTCTCCTCAGAGCTGTTAGAATTGAAATTCTTTTCCTTACCACATTGCTTTTCTTGAAATCCTGCCTTTCCTCCCCAAAATAGTCACATAAACCATTAAAAGGAGAAGGTGGAGGGCAGGGAGAAGATGGTGGACAGGAGGAAATGGCCTCCAGTTGTGCCAGGAGAGGTTTAGGTTGGATATTAGGAAAGATTTCTTCACTAAAAGGGTGGTCAAGCACTGGCACAGGCTGCTCAGGGCAGTGATGGAATCCTTGTCCCTGGAGGGAATTAAAGCCCTGTGGATGTGGCACTTGGGAACGTGGGTTAGTGCTGGACTTGGCAGTGCTGGGGGAATGCTTGGGCTTGAGGATCTTAAAAGGCTTTTCTAACCTTAATGATTCTGTGATGGGCTGAGAAAAAAATCTGTGAATAATTAAAGTTTCTGGGAAAAAAAAGACAGACAGACAGACAGACAGTGGTTTTCTCCAGAGTGGACTGGAAGGAGCCAGGGCACGATGATCCCACTTGGGCATTGCCTGGCAGGGCCAGGGGTGGAATTTAACCTGGGATAAACATGATTCCATCAGCTCCAACATGGAATCCTCACTGAATGTGGGGAGAGAGGGACGGGTGGGTGAGTGTGGTCCCTGGGAATGCAGGGCTGTAACTCAGGAAGGGAAAATCTCCCTGGCCAAAGCTGAGGAACAAAGGGGGCTTTTGGCTGTGGGGATTCCTGATGGAAGTGGCATCACGTGCAGCAAAAGTTGTTTGGGAAGAACGTTGAAACTTGGTGCCTTCCCTGGTGCCACATGAACCCAGCAGAGAGGAAGACAAGGAAAACCTGTCCATACTCCATCGCTGAGCCCCATCCGTGGTGCCACCAGGTCTCTGTGTCATTCATGAGAGCACTGTTGATTAACAGCACCAAACACTGTTAATTAACCATGTGGTGGGGCTGCCTCTCTGCCAAGACACCTGGTTGACTCCCCTCAGCCCCTTTTGACGCCCCACGCTGACCATCACCTTTCTGCTCTCTCTCCCCAGCATGGGTCGGCTCCCTGGCCATGGGAATGATTTTTTTCTGCTCTCCCATCGTCAGCATCTTCACCGACCGCATCGGCTGCAGGACCACGGCGGCCATGGGAGCTACCATCGCCTTCATCGGGCTGCTCTCCAGCTCCTTCACCAAGTAAGGCTGGCCAGGGCACATCCAGCCCCTGGGGGAGCTCCTCTTCCTCCCTGTTCCCTGCCAAATCCCCTACCAAAACCTGTGAGCGGTGCCCATGCACAGGAGAGTGTCCTGGCATCCCTACAGCCCACATGTGCTCAGCCTGCTCCCCTCCAAACTGAACCTCGTTTCCTTAGATAAAAAGAGAGCAGATTTTACCCAAGGAAGGGGCTGTGTTTTCTGGGATTTCAGCACTCAGGTCCCTCATTTGATCTTTAAAGCAGCAGGAGAGGTTGGTGTGCCTCTCACGGGCAGCTCCAGCGAGGCACTCACACAGAAAACCATTCTCCTTTGCAACCATTTTCACATTTGGTGCTGAAAGTAAATTAATGCTTAAAATAATATTTGGTGGATTACGCCTAAGAGGGAGTTTCTGTGCAGGGCAGACAGGGAGGGGAAGGCAGACAGGGTTTGGAGCAGTTTGTGGTGTTCCTGCCCTGGCTCGTGTGTCTGCGGCAGCGCAGGGCCACGGCTGCTCCTTGTTTTCCATGCCTGATCCCATGCCATGAATTTCTGCTGGCAGGCACTGGCCAGTGTGCATTTGGGTGGCAGGTGTACCTTGTGAGTCTTTCCAGCCCAGAAACTGGGGTTGGCATCGTTGTGGGAGCAAAAAGAGGTCACCTCTGGGGTAATTTATGTGATGCTTATTAAACACAGTCTCAGAGGCTCCATGGAGAAACATCCAAAGCAGCATTTACCCCACTTTTTCTGTATAAAAACACTGCTTTGGGTTGGATTTCAGTTAAAATCAATATTGTTTTAATTAAAATGCTTCAAGGAGTGGGTTTTTAAAGCAAATACACACCAGTTTTCCAGAGGGCGACTTGCCCGCGCTGTGCTCCTCCTGGTCAGTGAGACCCTTGTGCTCGTCCCAGCTCTGTTTCCCTGGATCCCCAAGTCCTCATCTGTGGGATCCCCCCATTATTCTGGGAGTGGGGATCAGTTCTGATCCCCAGGCAAACCCCCCCAGGACTGTGACCAATTGCAGATGGGATTTTTGGGATGCTAAAACCATCTCAGGCAGCAGCATGGAAGGAACCACCGTCTGCATCTTCCTCCTCAGGTGCCACCCTTTGTGTTCCCAAAGACAACAGCAAAAGGTGCAGTGGGTCCTGAGGGAAGCTGTGCCCTGGCATGCAGATCACAGGAGCTTCCCATGGAATCCTGCTTTCCTTCTAATCAATGGAGCTTGCACTTTTTTCCCTCCTTTCCATTGTAAAATGTTTGTACAAAGAAAAAGGGCCCATGGGACCACACCGCTTCCAGGGGCTTGTTGTGTTGGGCTTCAAAAAAGAAAAAAAAAATCTCAAACAGAGAGGAATATCATTTCCAGGAGAGCTGCAGGACTGAAATCCCCATTTCCTGCCTCTCACTCTCGGACCACATTCCTTTGGCTGCCTTTTAAGGGAGAAAGAAGCCCCTTTGCAGCTGGACCACGGTGAGGGAGGCCGAGCGGGGCCCGAGGAAGAGCAGGGAGGCTGTGGGATTTGGCAGAGCTCCATCCGGGTGGTGAAGGCTGCTCCTGAAATTCGGGGCTTGTGGCTCCAGCTCTCCCAGAACAATGGAGAAGTTTGTTTGGTGCCCTCCGCCAAATCCCCCCACTGCAGCTGGAGATCATTCCCCTGTGCTGCAAGGGGACACAGCCTGGCTTTGGTGGGGCTCAGGCAGAGCCGGATCAAGGCTCATCCTCCCTTTATCTCCTGGTTTCTCTGAAATGGGTTTGTTTTGTCCAAACAGAGGAGCAGTGTTTCCCAGCACTGCATCAAGCTCTTCCAAAAACTCTGAGCCACCAAGGCTGTGTGGCAAGACCCCAGCGCCCGACTCAGTGACTCTTGTCCCAAAATACTGGGAATTTTGCCTGAAAACCACTAAAGAAACCAAATATGCTGAAAAGTGAAGTTCTGGGGAAGGCTGGATGGGGTTAAGGTGAGGCTTTTCCTCTCTGCTACCTTGCTCTGAGGTGTCTCCTGCACTCGTAACCAGCCCAAGCCATCAGAGACCTTGTGTGCTCTCAAGAAAAGAAAAATCCCAGTTAAGGCTCCAGCTTCCCTGCAGTTTAAGGGTGTTGGTTTATCCTGAGGAATGGGAGATGATGGCCAGCTCAACAGAGCTGTTTCCATGTCCCTTTAATGCCCTCCCAGCCCTCCTGCTCTGCCCTAAGTGTTCTGTAGGTGTCCTAGTTTAGGGCAAATTTTAGGAGGAAACCTTGGGGAGGGGTCTCCTATAGGAAGGTCCTGGGCCAACCCAGGACAGTAGGGAGAGTTGTGTCCCCTTTTCATCTGCTCCTCCTCAATTTCTGCCCAGTTTCTCCTGTACAGAGGAATTCCCCCAAACTGGTGCCAGCAAGGACGAAGCGGGGCTGTCCCCACTGAGAGCTGGGAGCAGGAGGAAGCCGGTGGAGGGAGAGCTCCCGGTCCCAGGAGACACAATCACCCATTGGCAACCTCGTAATCCGAGGAGACCATGCCGCCCTTCCCTGTGGAGAGCAGCTGGCTGATCCCCAGGAAGCAGGCTGGGAAATCCTGGCTAAGAAGCTCGGCTGAACGGAGCCCCTCGGCTGAACGAAGAAGCTCATGGAGGCACCACCAGGAGCAGATGGGAGCCGTGGCATTTGTCTCCACTTATCCAACACACCAGGGCTGCGTGACCAGGCTGGGGCTGGTGCGTGGGAGGTCGGGCATGGGCAAGGCCCAGCTGCTTGCCTGGCTCCCACAGAGGGGGCTTCTGATGTGGTTTAGCTCTGGAGTGGATGGAAATCGCCTTTCATGACAGTCATTTGTCTCAGAGCCGTCGGGCATGGCGACCGTGCTCTGCTTTCTGCTTGGCAGGCTGGAGGGATGAGCGTGTAATGGAAGGAATGATGGGCCTGTAAAGGTTTTCCCAACTTCCAGCTGCTCTGGTGGATGTGGGCTGCTGTCTCCTCGCTTGCTTTGGGAGCAGCACTCAGGACTGAGGGTTGGAGCACAGACCCTGCTTGTACAACACCCTGAGCCGCACAAAGCTTTTCCTCACACTTTCCTCCCAGGCAGCATCCCATGGCAGACTTTTGCAGCTGGATGTACTGCATGGGGATGAAAAAAATTCCTCCATCTGGAAAGGAGCACAACGGGTTGGTTGTGCTGCCTAAATCCAGGCTCCTTTGTCAGCTGCTTCTGTCATGAAAATTGGGTTGGAAATTGGGAAGCAGCTCCTTCCAAGGGCTCTCATGGCTCTCCATCTGCTCTGTAGAGAAGCCACTTCACTCCCTCCTTGAGTGCAGCCACCAATGCAAGGTACAAATGAGATCTATTAACCGTCTAATTTAAGCTCCCAGAGGAGCTTAAAGAAGAAGAACTTAATTAACCAGCCTGGAGCCTGGGCAGAAACACCACATTTCCTTCCTATGTGCCTAATAACCAGCAGGGTTGGTGCCTTCTGCTTTCAAACACCGGGTGTAGAATGTTTTCAATTAGTCCTTTCAGAGGAAAAATTAAAAGGATTTCTAGCTAAAAATATCCCACCATCCCTACCTTAGAAAATCTTGTTTGCTGTAATTTAAAAACCATTGAAGTAAGGTCAGTTTCCCAAGGAGGCCAGGTTGGCTGCTGCCTTCTCCTGGTGGCAGAAAGCACTTCCCAGCTACCCTTCATTTTGCTGAAGATTTAACGTGGCAGCTGCAAGGTGAGGATTATCCTTGCTTTGGTGAGGGAATAAGCTCTCCGAGGCCAGACTGTCTGTGCAGCACCTGCAGCGTGCGACACCTGGGCCTTCGCAGGGCTGCGGGGGGGAGGAGGCCTCCTCACCCCGGCCTCACATCACCACTTCCACGTGCTTTGTTCCCACCAGGTCCCTGGAAGTCCGTTACTTCACCTACGGGATCCTCTTTGGCTGTGGCAGCTCCTTCGCCTTCCAGCCCTCGCTGGTCATCCTGGGTCACTACTTCAAGCGCCGCCTGGGCCTGGCCAACGGCATCGTGGCCGGGGGCAGCTGCCTCATCTCTGTGCCGCTCCCCTTCTTCCTGAAGATGGTCGGGGGTGCCATCGGGCTGGCACACACTTTCCAAGTACTCAGTGCCTTAATGCTCATCCAGATCTTCTTGTCCATGACCTACCGGCCCATCCTGCCGCCTTCCTGTGACTCTCAGCACGACGGGCACGACAAGCTGGGCAGCCGCAGCGTGAGGCAGCAGTGCTGGGCCCAGACCCGCAAGTATTTCAACCTGAGGGTTTTCCGGAGGAAGACCTATCGGATCTGGGCCTTTGGGATCGCCACTGCTGTCCTGGGATACCTCGTACCTTACATGAACCTGGTGAGAGCCGTGGCTGGGCTGGAAGGGTGGGAGGGGAGGAGAGAGGAGGTGGTGGGAAGGTGGTGTTGAGCAGTAGGGGCAGAGGCACCAAAAGCCTCCAAGCCAAGAAAGTGCAGCACATCCTGTAAACAGGAATAGTGATGGATATGGTTTGGGGTGTCCTCTCTGTGCCAGGGTGGGCCATGGTCACTTCCCAGTGAGGGGGACGAGTGCCAGCAGCAGGAGAGAAGGGCCTGTTTGGTTTGGGGTGGGTGGAGGGTGCAGGTCAGTGTGGTGTGGACATGAGGGTCACACAACCATCCCAAATCCATGAGCCCTCTGCAGGAAGTCTCATCCCTTTTGGGAAGAGGAGAGGGATAGACGTCCTGCAGCTTCATGTCCTTGTGTCCTTCCCTCCATCCTAGGTCAAATACGTGGAGAAGCGATTTCAGGAAACCAAAAAGGACTGGATCCTCCTGGTTTGCCTCGGGGCCATGTCAGGGCTGGGGCGCTTGGTTTCAGGCCGCATTGGCGACTGCATTCCTGGATTGAAGAAGATTTACCTGCAGGTACGGTGTGTCCAACCCGCCATGGAGCTGCCCAGCAGGGCAGGGATGGCATCTCTACATTGGTGCTCACACTCTGCTTAATAACCACCAGTCACAGAGCCCTCACCAACCGCTGTCTGCTGTGAGGGAAGAAAATTTACTACAGAAATGTCTAAGAGGAGTTACACACTTGATCCAAGGGATCGGTGTCCGTTCAGCAATCAAACCCCATGGTAGCAAATCTTCCCAAACGACCAACACCCTCTCACCTCCCTGTGGTTTTTGAAGAACAAACTGCTGAAATCTAGCAGCTAATCCAGCAGCTAATCCTTCTTAACCCTTCTTAAAAGGTTATTCTTCAGGGCCTCTCTGAGACAGGAGCAGCTGGATGGCTTTGCTGGGTCCAGGGGAGGGAGTGGTGACATTGACCTGTTCAGTGTCACCTTCCTGCCGCCCATCCCCACTCTCACACCGCTTCTGTCTCCTCAGGTGGCGTCCTTCATGCTCTTGGGCCTCCTGTGCATGATGATCCCGCAGTGCCGAGGCTTCGAGGGCGTCATTGTCATCTGCCTCTTCCTCGGCCTCTGCGACGGCTTCTTCACCACCATCATGGCCCCCATCGCCTTCGAGCTGGTGGGGCCCATGCAGGCGTCCCAGGCCATAGGGTACCTCATGGGGCTGATGGCCGTGCCCATGACTGCGGGCACGCCCATAGCAGGTTGGTAACGCCTCGGGGCTGGAGCAGGACCCAGCGGCTGGGAGGGACATGCTGGTGGCAGCTTTCACCCGTGGTGGCGTTTCGGTGTGAGACCAGAAGGGCTGGTTTGAGTTTTCTGGTGTACCAGGTCATGTGGGGGTTGAAGAATGGGGGTGGCGTCACTCCACACCACATCCTGTGGCATCTCAGGGCCTTTCTGCAGGCTGGTGAAAGGTGACCTTTGAGGGAACAGTGAGCCAAGGTCACATTCAGAGATTTCTGTTTGCAGCTGAGCTAAAAATTGGCAGGTAGTAATTTTGTAGACATACTTTTAGAAGGAATTGAAGTTGGAGCTGGAAACACCTGAGCCTCCTCAAGGCTCTGTGTTCCAGCACAGCAATAACCCCAACGTCCTTAACAGCGAGGGCTTTGCCAGAGCTGCCCCTGAGCAGCAGGACCTCTGCATCAGCAGCGCTAAGCCAAAGCTGGATAAGCACCTCCGATCTCTCTGCTTCCGGCAGCAAAGTTCACTTGAACACCCTCCGTGAGGAACACAGGGGTCACAGAGCTCTCACTGGGAGGGTGCTGCACCAGGACCCCACAAGTGGGGCTTGCTGGGTGAAGGGGCCCTTTGCATCAGCCTAATCCCCAGGGAAGTGTCCACGCAGGAGACACTCAGAAATATTTTCCAGCGCTGATCAATGGCCATGTTATTCCCCAAGGCTGTCTGGCTGTGTTGCAACTTGCCAGACAAATGCAGAACCTTGGTGGGTTTTAAGGGCTCGGCTATTGTTTGTAACTGGCGGCGTGTATTTCACAGCTGGAGATAAAATATCCACGAGGGCAGGGCTTGCAGATGGAGACAATCAGCAGAGACACAGCCCCTGCCCACTTTTCCCATTGCCTCCTGGCTGGCAAGGCTCTGGGAAGAAGTGTTGGGTTTGACACGTCTCAGCTTGCATTTGGGATTGTCTGGGATGTGGCCGATTGTGTCCTGTTCTGGTGAAACAGGAAGGATGGCTGAGGCTTTCCTCCTCCACTCCCTCGACACACAGTGCTGCCTGCACACATCCCTTAATCCGGGGCGTAAAAACTCCAAGGAGCGCAAACGGAAAAAAAGATTATTCTAAAAAACCCAAATCTCCCCAAATCTGGTGGGTGACGCAAGGAGGGAACAAGCAGCTCATTAGGCTAATGAGCTCATTAGACCGGCGGGGCTCTGACCTCCATCTCTCTTCCCTTCCAGGATACCTCAACGATTATTTTGGGAATTACGACGCGGCCTTTTACTTCGCGGGGGTGCCGCCCATCATCGGCGGCCTGGTGCTCTCCGTGGTGCCGCTGGTGCACCAGAGGATGCTGAAGAAGCAGCGCCTGGATTCTGGCAAAGACAAGATGCTGGTGTCCGAGGCCGTGGTGAACGGGGAGCTGCTGCCGGGCTGCCCGGCCTCCGAAGCTCATATGTGACCCTGCTCCGCCTCTCCCCGGGACACCAGCAGCCCCTCCGTGCTGCCAGCACAGGCCCTTTCCCAGACGGACCGTAATTCCCAGTGATCGCAGATGCACTATGTTTGTAAAGGAGAAAACACACAAAAAAACATTCTTCTAGTTAAAGGCTTTTAACTAGCGGAAACGATCTTTTCTTTTTTTTTTTTTTGGGACAGTTTTGATTTTTCAAGGCCACCTTTTTGTTCTGTTTTTTTCCCCACCGCTCCCCTCTAACCATTTTTTCTAAGGAGAACTCTCACCAGGATTCAAACTTGACCGAGCCCCCGCTCCTCTCCCCGGTTTTCTATACGTCACGACAGAGGTTTACAGCTAATAAATGCCTTTTCAAGCAGGCCACGGATGGAACTTGTTGAACCTTGCAGCTGTCCATCCTCCTCCTCCTCTGGTGTCACTCGGGTGTCATCCCAGTGAGACAGCCCCCTCGCCGTCCAGCACCTGGGGCTGTTTTGGAGCCAGAGATCCGAAGGAGGAAACGCTGCTTTAGTCTGATGCACAAACCAAATAAATGTCAGCGAGTCCCGCTTTCATCTTCTTCTCTCCTCCTTCCCCGCTGCTCTCCCACACCCCCAGGGAGCTGCAGCTGGGATGACGGGGAGCTCGGCTGGCTCCAGCCATCGGAGCCACGGCGGGAGCACACCCTTCCTGCAAAATATGCCTTAAAAACGCGTGGATGAGACCAGCAGGTCCCTTGGCCGCTTTCCACCTCCGTTTTCTCACCCAGCAATTAATGAGCTGCACAAGAGAGGGGCAGCTCCTGGCACAACGCACAGTGCCCGGCTCCGTGAGGCCAAACCCATGGGATCACCACAGAAATGGGCACTTTGGTGGCTTTGGGGCACACGGCGTTGGGACAGAGCCCCTGTGAACCAGCTCCGTGCTGGGACGTGGCGTCCCTCTGTGCTCAGGGCCACCCACGGGTGTGGGGATGCTGCTGGCTCAGGGTGCCATTGCTCTTTTTGGGGGGCCAGTTGTGTATTACGCAGCAATAAGCACGAGCCAGTATTGGGGGGGGAATCCCGCTTTTCCAAAGGGTCTGACAGCCCCAGTAGCATTGAACCCGTAGCCCCTGTGATGCCGCTGAGCTGCTGTGGGGTCGGTGCTGATCCAGGGGAGAGAGTGCAAGGAAGTCACTCAGCCAGTGGGTACCCACCACACCGAGGGGCAGCAGAGCTCAGCTCGGGCAGGGATCCATCGCTGCCCACAGAAAATTGTAGGAATTCAAATTGCCCAGCCAAGCTGTGGCTGTGACCCCATCCCTGGAAGTGTTCCAGGTCAGGTCCCACAGGGCTGGGAGCAACCTGGGCCAGTGGAAGGTGTTCCTGCCCTACAGAAAGGGGCTGGAATGAGATGAGCTTTAAGGTCCATTCCAACCTAAGCCATTCCACCATTCTCTGACCATCTCCAGGGATTGCTAATGAGCGTGGCTAATGAGCGAGAAGGGAAGTTCTCCCGCCCCAGTGGGTCCTCATGTGAGCAAGGAGCCAGCTGGGGCTGGGGTACCTTTTCCTGGGAGAGAGCAAGAAACAAAACTCACATTTATCATGGCTGCAAAGCCATTCTTCATCGGATTTTCATTTGGTTCACCTGCCATGAAAAAGCTGAGGTGTCTGAGGAGGGACGTTGTGTCATGGGAATCATCCCTCGGGCTCCGGGCGAGTGTGGGGGTTTGTAACACCAGGACGTGTCTTTGCTGTGGAAATTTGGGCTCAGTGGAGGCCCCTCCCATGGGCAGCACTGGGATTTTTGTACATAATAGGCTCAGGACCCTGCATGTCCCTCTGGCCCTGTTTTTAACCCGTGTTGGCTGATGCATTGTAAGGTCTCGTGGTCTTGTGGCCCTTCTGTCCCTGTACGAGCTGGAAAATTACCCCGTGTGTTGTGACGTGTCTGTTTATGATATAAAATGAGATGTCTACTTGTCTCTTTCTTGGATTCGCTTTCCCATGAGTGTTCTTGCCCTTCATGGCCTGGATTGCATCATCTGCTGTGGCTCTGCTGAGCCATCCCTGAGTTTTGGGAGCCACAGGAGGAGATGGAGCTGCAGGAGGAGGCAGGGCTTGAACCACAGAACCCCAGCTCCAGCTGGGATCTGCCAGACTTAGCCTAGGGCAGGGCATTAATGTGATGCTTTTTGGGTGGGAGCCTTGGCAGTGGGGCAGCTTCAAAGCCCTGTGACAGCTGAAGGAAATAAAAAACTCTTCATTGTAACTCCTGTGAATTTTGGGGTATTAATTCACATTGGAGGTTGATGAAGTTCATTAAATCATGTTTTGGACCTTAATGCCCCCCCAAAGGAGAGATTATGAGGGATTTAAATTCCAGAAGTAGCTTCTTCAGAGCAAGCAGAGGATGAGCAGAGCTGGCTCCAAACCCCATCTGGGCTGAGGGAGCAGCTGCACGGCAGAGCCCACTGATGTCTGCACTCAGACTTTGTTTGGAAAACCTCCTTGGCTCATGAGGTGATTTGTGGCTCCAGTCCCAAATTTCTACAGAATTCCACTTGCCTTAAGTGCTCCATGTGCCTGCAAAGGTCCTTGCCCTGGGAGGAGCCTGCATTCAGTGCAAGGGTTGCTTAGCACTGAGTGGCATCAGAGCAGCTGTGTCAGCCCAGGAGGGCTGGTACCCTCACCTTCCCCCCTAAATTTTGATCTTTCCCCCCTAAATTTCAATTTTTCCCCCCTAAAATTTGATCTTTCCCCCCTAAATTTTGATCTTTCCCCCCTAAATTTCAATCTTTCCCCATGGCTTTTATCACTGACCCTCTAGGAGATCTGGAGTGATGAGGAGCTTTCTTGGCCACCCCAGCCTGGGCAGAGGAAGCCACTCCTCATCCTCTCCCAGACCCATGTCTGGTACCAGCCTCCCGAAACCACACTCCGTGTCTTTGTCTGGTGGAGATCCTGCCCTTGGTGGACACAAGGACAAATTCTGCACTGGGGAAGGCAGGTTTGGACAACAGCCAAGAGAGGTCTCCTCATCAGCAAACACAGATGGGAATTGGAAGGGCAAAGGTTGGAGCAGTGTCAACACGCAGGGAGTGTTTGGGGCTTGTTTGTCAGATTGCTGCTCTGGGTCTGGCTTGGCCCTTTTGAGTGCCAGGCAGTTTGCAGGAATTTCTGCAGGCGGGTGGCTTGTGAGAAGGGGGACGCTTGTGAGAAGGGGGACTGTGTGATGGGAGCACCCACGAATTTCTGCAGGCTGGTGGGACTGTGTGGTGGGAACACCCATAAATTTCTGCAGGCTGGTGAGATTGTGTGGTGGGAACACCCATAAATTTCTGCAGGCTGGTGGGATTGTGTGGTGGGAGCACCCATGAACAGGAGGACCTGCACTGCTCTCCAAAACATCCTTTTAGCCTATCTGGTACAAAAAGCCACCAGCTTTTTGTAACAGGTAGGACCCATTTGGCATCACACCCCCAGATGTGATGCCAAATGGGTCCTACCTGTTACAAAAAGCTCCATCCCAAAGCCCCTCCTGTTCCTTCAGGATCACCTTGTCCTGGCCCAGCACATCCACACCCACCTTGGGGCTGCCTTTCACTTAATTTTTCTAATTAAAACCCCAACCTTCTCCCTCCCCTGCGAGTGCCAGGCTGTGATTCCTGCCCCTCTCCCCTGCTCTGGGAAGGGAAGGGGGAGCCCAGCACTGCAGATTTTGGGAGCCAGCAAGGGGAGGGGAGTGGGCTGAGCCCCTTGGGGAGGAAAGGGGTGGAAGGCAGAGGGGAGGGCCCCCTGCACCCGTGGCCGGGGTGTTTGCAGAGCTGCAGGGCCTTATGTAAGCGTGCAGAGAGCACAGGACGTGTCCCAGCAGCGCCTGCTTGGGGCTGGGCTGGGGCTGCCTCTTAAATCTTTACCTTCAGGGTGTTCAAAACCAACTTGTTGTCTTTTCTTCTTTTTTCTTTTTTTTTTTCCTCCTTTGTTTTATTTTTTTTATTATTATTATTCTACTGCATCAGGTTTAACTCCTCTCGCTCTGGCTGAGGGATGGAGGGGGACAGCCGAGCTGGAAGGGCTCCAGGGGTGGTTGTGTTTGTGATGGGAAGGGTAGCAGGGCTTTGGGAGCTGCCTGGGAAGTGCCATGATTCATGGCTTAGAGCTTTTTTTTTCGGTTTTGAAACAATAAAACAATATGCAGGAGCTGCTCCACTGCAGCTTGCCCTGCCCTGAGGTCCTGCAGCCAGGCAAACACAAGTTTGGAAGTGGCAGAGCTTAAATCCAACAAATTCTGGCCTCTCTCCGGCTGGGCTTGAGGTTTCCTAACATTTACCCTGCTGTGGGAGCTGTGGGGAGGCCACATCCGAGTTGCCAGCCAAGCCTGAGGGCTTTGGCAGCTCTGCTGTGGTACTGTGGGGTTTGGGGACCCCCAATTTCGCGAGGTTTTGGCTCTGCCTCCCACCCTGGTGGTGCTTCGGGGCTGCCACTCAAGGAGCTTCAGCCCCCCATGGGTTGAGCTGCCTGCAGGAGCAGCAGGGAGGTGGCTCAGCTGGCCAAGGACATCCCTTGGGAATGTTCTGCAGGGCTCTCTTTGGAACCTGGGTGCCAAGAGCAGTTTGCTCTGGGCAGCCTCGTTTGGTGCTGAGGATCTCACCTGATTTAAACCCTGGCTCACTCGTGCATCTCTGAGTGGTCACAGAATCCTCACCTGCATAAAGGTGAGCTTGGATCAAGCCCTCTGGATGCAGGGGGACAGATCCAGCTGAGGGCTTTGCTGTCCCCTCATCCTTCGCTGCAAACCATTCCTGACTTCCCCAGAGTTTTGTTTGGGGTCACCCTGATTGCTTAACTTCAATTATTTCCCGGCTGCTTCTCCTTTTCCAGCTGGAAGCAGAAAATTGGAATGGCTTTGAAAGCCAAGGCAAGCAGAGCAGCTCCTTCCTTCCACATTTATGCCACCACACGTGGACTTGAGCAGCTCCTTTGGGTGCTTCCAAGCCACCCTTGGAACCTTGGGTGACAATGACGTGGTTGACAAGTGCTCCTTAAATCCTCCTCCAAGGTAATGCCAGGCACAGAACTGGCACAGAGAGGGGCTCCGTGGGCAAATAACAAACCCAAATAATGTCTTTTTGAGAGCCCTTGGCAGGAGAGCAAACGCAGGGGTGGCTGGAGCTCTGAGAGGCCTTTGGGGTGACCTTTATCTGCCTGGCATGGCCACTCCGTGGACTTAGCCCTGGTGACAGGGAGGTTATCACCAGACTTTGGTGGGACCACCTGCCCAGCCCCTGTCGGGGGGATTTTGTAGTTCCATTTTTGCAAATATTTTGCCATGCCCTCAGTGCTGCCCTCAAGGCCAGGCCCTGTGAGTGTCCCCATGTCCCCTCTCCCCGAGAGCCTCGGTGGTGAAACCCTGCAGGTGCAGGGCTGGGATCTGCCTTGCCAGCCCAGAGGAAAGGCACCAAATCCCTCCTGTTTCCTGCAAAAAACCCGCTTTTCTCTGCTTTGGAGGAGGCTTTGCACCTCCAAAATTTCTCCTCTTTTTGTACCCTACTCCTGCACCACCCGGCCCAGCAGGCCCTGCCCCTCCTGTAGAGTTAGAGACGAGACTTAACCTCTGTTTTACCAAGGAATTCAGCTCTCTTTTTGTCCTTTTTGTACCTTTTTAACCGTGGTGAGTGAGGTGAGAAGTTTTCTGGAGCAGGTTTCTGCACCGAGGTGATGCTCCCCTTCTGGATGCTCCCCAAACCGCCTGAACCCGGCTGGGATTTGGCTGCTGAGAGTGTTCAACCCAATCTTTCCAGAAAATAAACCCAAAAACTTGACCTCCCCAGGCCTGAACTTTCCCAGCATATCCTGTTTCAGCCATTTGAACCCGTTAGAGCCTGAGGCGGGATTTTTTTTTTTCTGGGGAGGCTGAGGGCAATTAGGAAATTACCTCGCTCCCCTGCCCTGAAATCCAGCAGGATGAAGCCAAATATTTGCTTTCGGATGGGTGGATTTTGGAGCTGGCTCCACATGAGAGCACTGGGGTGGAGGTTGAATTTTGGCCGTTTTGGGTAATTGTTTTTGAAGCAGGACCTCCAAGCTTGCTGCCATCACCCTGCTCAGCAGATCCCAGAGCCCATGCCCTGGCACAGCTGGCATTTTGATGGAAAAGCAGCCTGCCCGTGGGGTTTTGGGGTGGGATGCACCCTCTCTGTGGCTGTACCCACTAGAAGGGCTCAGTAAAAGGCTGCAGCACCATTGGTAGCTCTGCAATCCCATTTTTGCTCCAGGCTCTGGCTCCAGAATTGGTCCTGGGAGGTGCCCAGGCCTGCTGGGCACCCTGGGCAGAGCAGCAAAGCCAGTGGTCCAAAAGCAGCTGCCCAATTCAATGCTGAAATCAGATCCTGAAGCTTCAAATTATTATTCCTTTTTTCCTTTTTTTTTTTTTTTTGACAGCTGTTTCTTGTAAGTGATTTATAACCCCTTAAAATTTTGTATCTGGAAGTAAAGTGAATGTGTCTCTTAAAAGTATGCCTGTCCTTTCAAAAATGTGAATTTCTGATTGTCGGAATAAAAAAATAAAAAAAAAACCGAGGAAAAAGAAACCTACCCCATATTAGCACATTTTTTTGTAATGGATGTTTCATGAATGTTGTTTAAAAGATTTGTGTAGAATAAACCAGTTTCAAAAGAAAAGGGATGTGTTCCTGTGTTTTTGCCAGGTCTCTCCTCATGGCTGCTTCTCAGCAGCTTTCCCAGATGCTGCCAACTCTCCAGAGGGGAGATTAATTATTTTTATTAATTATTTGATGCACCTTGAGGAAAGGCTGTTCCAAGGTCCTGGTACCTCACAGGAGAGATGTTCCCATGAGCGATGCTGGAAGTGGATGGTCCTTGTCCCACTGAGAAGTAAAATTCAGAAGTGAAAATTATTTAAAAATGCACCCTGAGATCATTGGGGTGCCCAGAGGGGGGGGTCAGTGCTCAGGATGAGCCCCCTGGATGTTCTCCATTCCCCCAGGGCAGCTTTGGGTGTGGATTTTACCCCCCAGCACCTTCACTCCACGAGGGTCTCACCCAGCCACGGCAGCAGGGCTATTCTGGAGCACCAGTAATGTCATTTATTCCATTTGGCAGAGGGGAGGCCTCCAGGTACCTCCTGCTCTCAGGAGAATCTCTCATTTTTGTCAAGAGGAGCAGCTTTGGGAGGCTTGGGAAAGACCAGGGATGAAAATTCATGAGTGAGGTTACAGAGGCTGTGAGACACTGAAAACACAGCTTTAATCCAGGGTTTTCTATTAATGATTTGCTTATATGAGGTGCTTTAATTGCCATTAGATGAAAGCTGGCACGTGCCTTTATTCATATATTAATTTTATACAACCCAGACCTTTTTTTTTTTTTTTTTTAATGTGCACCTCAACCCTTTTTCAAGTTGGGGATATTTACTGCAAATAGTGTTTAAAATAATTTGAAAGAGCAAACCGTGGGGAGATAAGAGATGGTAAACAGAGATTCAAAGGGAATGAGAGTGCAGCAGTGAGCTCCTCCACGGAGCTGACATCAAAATGATCCTCTTGGGATGGCTGGAAAGTTGGAGGGGAATTGCGAGGGTGAGGGGTAAAAGTGGGGCTGAGCTGCTGCTCCTGGGGGTGTCCCCTCCACCTCTCTGGGTGTCCCCATGGATGCTCAGCCCACAAATTCCATAGAAATAAATATATCCATAAATACACATTTCTATTTATATAAATACATATAAATGTGTCTCCAAAGGTGTATTTGTGCCTGGGCCCACTGGAAATCCCCTCTCAGCTGAGCACAGGGCAGGGAGCACCAGTCACCCCCTCCTGCTCTGCCAGGCTGCTGGCTCTGGCCCTAATTCATGAGTAAAAGTGGGGGGGAAAAGCATTTTGGGTCAGACGAAATCCTGAGTTTTTCCACAAAAAAGCTGAGAGTGAGAAAAAAAAATCAGATTACACCACAAAGTAAAAGGGTGTTTTCATTGCTACAACACAGTGGGTCTGTATTTAGATGTCTATTTGTACATTAACACTGAAATATCATGGATTAAACTGAGTTAATTAGACATAATAGCTGATATTTGTGCTACGAAACACGTGTGTTTTACATACTGAATGTCTATAATGACAAGTGTGTTTTATATATCAAATATGAGCCACATGTCAATGTTTTGTATTAATTCAATAGTTTTTAATTGCATACGATTTAGACCAATATGTGCAAATGGCATTTATCTATCTATTGATTTATTTTGAAGTTTGCACATAGATACAGACGCAATATATCTGTTTACAGCTGTGCAGAGTGCACACGAGCCGGGCACTGCTGCTCCTCTCCCCGCGGGCTCTGGGCTGGGCTTGTTTTCTTTTATTGTCTCCTTCCCCATCTGTTTTCTTTTTGCAGGACTGAAGTATTATAATCCCCGAGAGGGGAAAAAAGAAAGGCAAAAACCCCATTTGCAAGCGCCTTTGAAGGGCTTGAAGGACGCACCGAGGAGTGGCAGGAGTTTTGTTTTCATTTTTTTAATCATCCCCGCGTTGAAATGCAAATCTTTCCCGAGAGCCGTTGCTTCGCTGTCGTTATTCAAAGCAATAATTTGGGAAAGATCCCTTCCCGGGGCTGTTCCAGCCGCACCCAGGCCGGGCAGGGGGATGGGCTGGGCTTTGGGGTGTCTGTCCCGAGATTGGGGTACCCCAGCCCCGAAAGCACCGCCCGAGGAGAAGGGGAACACGTGCGGAGCTCGGGATGTGCCGCGTTCCTTCCAGGTGGGATTTGGGGTTTTTTTAAAATGTCAGGGAGAAATCGCTTGGGCCCGGCAAAGCAAGGAAAAGGTGGCTGGGATCTGCCAAGGCAAACCCGGCACAGCGGAGGGAAAAGCGAGGAGAGAGAGCCCAAAGCACCAACACCCAGCGCTGGGGGCGGCCCGAGATCCCCCCGGAGCGGGAGCAGAAACCCCTTGGGATGCAGGAGCAGGAATCCCTTGGGGTGCAGGAGCAGGAATCCCTTGGGGTGCAGGAGCAGGAATCCCTTGGGATGCAGGAGCAGGAATCCCTTGGGGTGCAGGAGCAGGAATCCCTTGGGATGCAGGAGCACAAATCCCTTGGGATGCAGGAGCAGGAATCCCTTGGGATGCAGGAGCAGGAATCCCTTGGGGTGCAGGAGCAGGAATCCCTTGGGGTGCAGGAGCAGGAATCCCTTGGGGTGCAGGAGCAGAAACCCCTTGGGATGCAGGAGCAGGAATCCCTTGGGATGCAGGAGCAGGAATCCCTTGGGATGCAGGAACACTGATCCACTGGGATGCAGGAGCACAAATCCCTTGGGCACCGTGTCCCCCCCGTGTCCCTCCCGTGTCCCCCCATGTCCCCGCTGTGTCACCCATGTCCCCGCCGTGTCCCCCGTGTCCCCCCCGTGTCCCCTCCGTGTCCCTCCCGTGTCCCCCGTGTCCCCCCCGTGTCCCTCCCGTGTCCCCCCCGTGTCCCTCCCGTGTCCCCACCGTGTCCCTCCCATGTCCCCCCATGTCCCCGCCGTGTCCCCCGTGTCCCCCCCGTGCCCCCCCCGTGTCCCTCCCGTGTCCCTCCCGTATCCCCCCA
>JAHLSL010000175.1:5555202-5572900 GCA_025920805.1 Petroica traversi | reverse complement strand
GAGCAGAATTCCATGCACCCCTGGGGCAGAATTCCATGCATCCCTGGGGCAGAATTCCATGCATCCCTGAGCAGCCCAAACCCCTCCTTGCTGGAGAAGAGCAGCACTGGCAGTGCTGAGGAGGTTCAGCTGGGACACTGAGCCCCTGCCCTGGCTCCCAAACCCTTTTTGGGGACAGGACACCTCCCTGTCCCTCCCTTTGCACCATCGCTCTCCTCTGGGCAAGCAGCTCCCACTTCCTACCCGAGGAACGGGGCTGAGGTGAGGGAAGCACAGATAATAAATACAGCTCCCCACACCCTAAAAAACTTCCTTCCCACTCCCCTAAGTGTTTGCACATACCTCAGCTGCTAATTTTAGGATGGAGCTTTAAGCCACATGTGAGGTTCTCCTGGAATCCTGGCTGGATGTGCAGGGAGACTCAGCCATGACAGCCCTGCAGGGTTCCCATGGACAGCTGGAGTCACAGCCTTTTCTTGGAAGATGACTTGGAGATGGCTCCTTTTCTATCCTATGTTATCCACAGATTTACACAAGTCTGGGACATAGCAAGATTTATTATTTATTCTATTCAGTTTTACGTCCAAATGCAATAAATTCTTCCAAGAAGTGAATTCTGTACCACTCCAGCTCCTTCCTTTCTGCACAGCCTCACGGGGAAAGGTGCAGGGAGGAAATAAATTCCTACCACTGTGCTCTCCAGTGCATTCCCACCATAAGAATAAACCCGAGGAGTGATGATCCAGCACAAAATGAACGCTTCATGCATTTTATTGAGTCGATTTAAATTTGCATTATAACATCTTACATAGGGAACAAACTCCTCCTAAGTGTTAGCTGGCAAACACGGTCAAACTGTGTCCAACAACCTCTGAGTACCAGTTAGTATTAAACAAGTCCAGTATAAACACATGTAAAGCACTGTATTAAAAAAAAAAAAAAAGAAAAAAGAAAAAAAGAAAACAATATTAAGGAAAAAATAATAAAGTGTTACATTCAAAGTGGAATTCAGGGCTTCCCAATCAACAGCCTTCCCAGCAGAGTGAAATTCAAAAAGGGGCTCAAATATTTTAGCTGAAGGGAATAAAACCAGATATAAAGCCAATAAACTCAATGGTATGTTTCCCCACATGAAAAAGTAGGTGCAGTCTATCTGAGAGGTTGGGAAGCCCTGGTATAACAGATGCAAAGCTCTTTTTTTTATAACACACCACCAGATATTTGCACTTTGGGTATGTTATTGTGTCTCTTCAGCCTCCTGCTTACCCCCACCCCCCCAGTCGAGGGTAAACAAAAAGCCTACTGTACGTAAGGGCTGGAAATATTTCTGAAGTTGTTATAAATTCCCTCCGTGTGGCTCCAAGCCAAGCTTCACCCAAAGCTCCTCCTCCTGGGAGAAGGCAGAGGAGCAGGCAGACATTTCTGGGCTCCTGGCGCTCTCGCAGAGCCTTTCCCAAACCACGCCGATCCCAAAGGAAGGTGAGGCGAGGGTGAGGCTGCTGCAGTGAGAAGGTTCAGAACCCCCTGAGCTGCCCTGCTCTCCTCTCACCCGCATCCTCACGGTGAGAGCTCGGAGCTTTCGGGCAGCGCTGCGGATCCCTTTGGAGCGGCACATTTGCATAACCCGGACAAGGGACAGGAAACTGGGATGACACTCATTAGGGGCCTTTGTGGCCGCTCTGGTGGGAATCCCCTCCGTCTGCAGAGGACACAATGGACAATGAGGGCTCCTGCAGCCCCGGTGGTGCCGAGTCCTGCAGCTGCTGCGCCCGCACGGCAGCGCTTCCTACACAAGGCCTTTAAAATCCCCTGATTTCTATGCAGGAGGTACCTACAGCATCAGATCGGTTTCAAAGCGACTCCAAGTTCTCCGCTAAAAAACGCGACTTGCTCGAAGCAATGAAAAATAGGCACGTGAAAGGGAAATCCGACCAGCAACAGAATTCAGGCTTTTCACAGATTAAAAAAATAATAATAATGAAGTGAGAGCCCACAAGTCCGTGCCAGTGCACAATGTGAATTATAGTATGAACTAACAGCAACTCGTAAGTAATGTAATTATCAAAACTGCGTTTGTCACAAGGAATGCTCAGTGTTTGTCACAACGACCGCTGGCATTGCTGTGGGGAGGGGTCTGTCCTGACAGGAAGGAACGATGTTCAAGCACCAGATATTCCCCGCAGGAGTTTGGACATGTGGGAAAAAAACCTCACGGTGACCAGAGAGTCGGGCAGTGACGAGGAGAATCCAGAATAAAAGCTGCTGATGGTGCAGGGAATCCCGCTGGTGCTGAAGGCAGGTCCCACACGGTGGCACTGTGACCCAGGCCACCGGCTCTGCCTCCCCAAAGCCACCATTCCTGCCAAAACTCGCCCTTTAACCCTCCACATCCCTCCAGGCACGAGTGAAGATGCTGTGTCCCTCCAGGAAAAAAAAAAATACACCCCAAAACTGAGGGAAGAGCTAAATCCACACATTCGCTATCCAAATAATTCATGAAATGTAAATTAGTCTAATTATGAAAGTGTTTCGCATTTTGTAAGCAACTGAAATGTTAATATTGGCTTTTCCTAACTCCAGTGTAAATTTAGATAAATGGAAATTTAATTACCCTAATTAACGGAGCTACATAAAGAAGATTTTGCTGCAGACAATGAGCCCCCAGCCCCTTTAGCACACTCAGTGCTGTGCAAGGCAGAGAAACCACGGAGAACGTTCAGCATCTCCCAAACTGAGATAAAATTATTTGTTCTTGGTACCGTTTGGGAAGCTTCCAAGATTTTATTAGTTGCTCTTGTTACAGAAAGATAAAATGCTAAGACATGCTATGAGCTATAACAGAACTCTGAGGGTGGTTCTACCACGGTGGAAATTCCATGGAAAAGGGGGTGACAGGCACCATGGCCATGCTTCCTGCAGGTTTGGGATACTGGGCTCCCTTCCTGCTGGTCACCAGCTCCAGTCTGACATGAACATCTCTGATTTTCAACATCTAACATGGTACAAATGTAGAGAGGTGGTTTTTTTTCCCTTCTAATCCTTCACTATGTCTGGAAACCACAACTGAGATTGGGCATTTGCTCTGTGGAATTCAGAAGTGTTGTTTTGCTGTGAGATTCTGGCGCAGAGAACCCAGAATCAGGAGCCAAGTCCCAATTTTAGTGATGCGTGTCCAAGGGAAAAAAACCAAACCCACGAGCTTGCCGATTGTCCTGTTCCCAAAAACCCATGCTCCCTCTGCCACGATGGGCTGTCCCACCAGGAGGAAAGAGCTCAAAAGCCAGTCAGGGTTTCCCACTGAATGAACAGCACAAAATGAACATGAAGGGAAAAAAAAAAAAAGATTTTTGAGATGCTGTGGAATCCTTAACAAGCTGATGTTTAAATGGCTTAGAGCAGCGATTGTAGTTTATGCACCTGCAACTATAAAACACCAAAAATGTGTTAATTATTAATTAAGAAAAAAGAAATAGGCCAGCTTTGGTTTTGTCATCTGAGGAACAAGCAACACTTCCCACCCAGACAGCAAGAGCAGCTCATATCCCTTCAGAACTACTGCCTGGGAGTGGAAATAAGTAAAAAAACACTTTCCCTCTGCACGTGTAAGCCAGGAAAAACCCAACACCTTAGAGAACAAAAAGGGGTCACTGATGGTGAAGGATTTTTCCGCACACACACACCCTGATGAGAGCTGAGGTACATTCTCCAATTCCCAACTGCAACACGTCACGTACCCAATTTTAAAAGTAAATTCATTTTCATTCTCTGCAATAGGAATATAAAGAGCTTGTTGGGGTTTCACTGTTATTCTCAAGAACTTGCTCCACATTCAAGTGCACTCATTTTTAAATGTAACCCAATACTAATGATGTGCTTTCCAGTTAGTACTGAGTAATTCCCTGAGGCACTTGAACCACAGGCTACCAACACTGGACCCTCAACACATCCAGAGGTTAAGCTGAAGCTCGTGAAGAACTGAAAACCAACCTGTCCTTACTTGTTTGCTGAAGTTACAGCGTTGCCTCAAAAATTGAGAGCAAAAGCTGACAGAAAAATTGGGCACAAACCTCATTGAATGAGCCAGTTTGTATTATTGTGTAACACACACAGGTTTGTATTATTCCATATTTGCAACCATACCAAGAAATAACCAGCCATTAGAACACTTTCTACTTTTTATCATCTTTTTTTTTTTTTTGGTGGCATTACTGAGCCAAAACACTGCAATTATAACATTTAATTTCCGTTTGTTTTTTTTTAATGCAATTAAATGTCTAATCCAACTGGTTTTATGTTACAGTAGCTGTTCACATAAATAGTACAGATATGCACTGCTCTTGACAGGTACACAGTCACAAAAGCAGCTCTCTCGTGTTCACTTTGCTCTCTGTGTGGTGGGGTCTGTATGAAAAGCATTCTTGATTTCTAAGCATGGTACAATTTTAATTCTTAATGCGTTAGTACAACAGTGCATTGGAAAAGTACTGAGCTTCTACAAAAAAGCTTTACAATTTTAAAACAGATTTGTTTTTTTTTCCTTTCTTTATTTAAACAAGCATAGGCAATTCTTATATTTCCACAACAAGATAAATATCCCAATTAAGCTAACAGCTCATCCTACAGCGTGCCATAGTGATGGGGAAAGGGCTAACATTAGTGTTATTTACACAGACATGTCCAATATTAACCCAGGAGGAAAATTAGAAGTATGTTCAAGTGTGCAATTAAATTAATATTATTTTTTCAGAGAGTTGGATTTCTTGCAAAAATTCCTCAATGACTCACGGACACTGAGCTGGATAACTTCTCAAAGAACTCCTCAGAAGCACAATCTTGAGGACAAACTGTTTATTGGAGTGGGATGGCAAGGGTTGGGCAGGAGAAAGAACTTAATACTCTTCACAAAGAAAAAAAAAATATTTTCAAGTGGGGAGATGTCTTTGGACAAGTGAAATTGAACACCCAAACCGACTAGAACTCGAAAAACCTAATCAAAGAAATTTTCCAATTCCCAAAGCTCGAATCCAGAAAAAATGCATGAATGAGGGGAAGATTCACTCCGAGTCATTACTATACACTGAGGTACCACTCAAAAAGTGGCCATAAAGGAAGTGACTTCTTTGCCCATCACTATCACACTGGCTGCCTGGCCATGGACTCAGCTCTCCTCCTTCAGACAACGCTCTCTCTGTTCCCAGAAGCTAAGACTGCTCTGCGGCAGATGGGGCAGGTGGAGTTCTCGGAGAGCCAGCGGTCGATGCAGTGCACGTGGTACTCGTGCGAGCACGGCAGCTTGCGCAGCTTGTTGCCCTCCGTGTACTCGGTGATGCACACGCTGCAGGTTTTCAGAGCGTCGCTCTCACCAAAAGTCCTCATGGCTAGGTTGTCAATTTGTTCTTTGGTGAGTCCTCTCGGTTGGTCGTCGTCGTCTTCGTTGAGGAGGAAAAACTGTGCGAGGCTGAGGAACGGCAGAGAACCGCTTTCTTCGAAAGTGACCGATCCCCTGGTGTTCCGGCCTTCCCGCCTGGCCCCCGATGTGGAGCTGGCCTCGTGCCCACCCTCGTACACCTCCCCTGAGCTAACATCTGCATTCTCACTGCCCGAGGCGCCCCCGCCTCCGCTCTGCGCCTCGGAGGCCTCCACGTTCTGGTTGGGAGCCGGCCCGCCGGGATCCGCATCGCTGTCGCTGTACATGAAGTAGCTGAGCTCCCCAAAGCCCGTCATGATCTGCCTCAGCATGGTCTGGATGGCGACCGACGTGGTCTCGCTCAGGCCCGTGTTGAGGATCCTGCGGATGGGAATCCTGATGGTGCTGACGTAGGTTCTCACCCCGGCGCGCTCAGAGCGGGAGAAGGTGCGGCGGAAGCCTCCGCGCTCGCTCTCGTAGGTGACGGTGTTGTTGGGGGTCTGGGAGCGCGAGCGGGTCCTGTTGGCTATGCTGTCCCTCTGCCGGTACTCGCCCGGCCGAACTCTTCTCACCTGCAGGTCCAGCACTATGGTGGGAGGCCTCTGGCCAGGGGCCGCCGACTCGCCGGCACCGCTGCTTTCGGAAGAACCCGCTGCTTGAGGAGCGGGCCTGCCTTCAGGGGGGGGAAAACAGAACCGCATTTTCACTTGGCACCTCAGTCCCCGCCGTGTGCTGCCTTAACGTCACATGCTGCCTGGTTCTAGAACTGCCCTCGGCCTCGCCCGCTGAGGAGTGGTCAAGTGTTTGAGATGACGTGTTGTGATGAGACCTGCGAGAGGCCTCGCTCGCTGCATTAATAGGTGACCTACTTCTATCAGTCCTAGCCCGCGTCCGCCGCTGTTCTGGACTCCTGCTCCTGGCTCTCCTCTGCCCTCTAGGAGGGGAAGCCTCCTCAGCCGCCAGCTCCTCTGCACTGCTCCTTTCTGATCCAGGCTGCCTTACAGACGGTGATTCAGACCTTGGAATTTCAGAGTCACTTTGGCTGTTTTCCAAATCCTCCCCATTGGAAGGCTCTACAGATGGCTCATTCTCAGTTTCTGGATTCGTGTTCCCATTATTACGGTTGACATTTATTTCCAAACTGAATCTGAAGTCGCCACTATTGGGGTTAGTCCGGCTCACTGCTCTCCAGGACTGGTTTCCTCGCTGCCCGCTTCGTGTTGTATTTCCAGTCTGTCGGACTGAATTAAGCCAGTCTATTATAGAATCTCCATTTGAAACATCTTCTGCGGACTCTGCACCTGTGAAAAAGACAGGGAACTACCAAAATTAGAGTACTGAGCTAATTTTGGAGCCATCTTTTCCAAGAACATAATTGCTTAGTTTAACAAGTGACAATTTAGAAGTGCTGAATCCTACCAAGTGCTACTGTGGTTTCACAGGCAGAGTGACAATTCTGTAACTACCAGAGCTCTTCTAAGGGAGCAGGAGTGGACATTGCTCTAATATGGACAGATAGGCTGCAGCCATCACAGAGCAAACAAGTCATCAAAAGAACATTGTATTTTCTATCATAAGTAAATGGAAAGTCACATGTCAGGTGTCATAACACATCAATATTCTATGTTTTCCTTTCCAAACAATTAAGTGATCTATCGACCATGAAACAGAGAATTAAGTTTGTCGAGCCTTCACCTGCACAGCTTTACAGCAAATCTGTCTCACTGAAGAATGAACCCCAGTGGTCAGCTCCGAGCATGCCCCACCAATCTCTACAGAAGGGTGGCAACAAAAGCAATGCAGCATTTTTGGAAGGGAAGAATGGTGAATTTAAAAAGAGGGATTTTGCCAAAAAGCATCCCAGAAGGGAGCAGACAGAAAAGCAATCTTTTTTTTAAAAATGAAATAAATAAAAGAAATAAACCTAAGTGAAACTCTATTTTTATAGAAGAAATGTGTTATGAATGAAATCTGTCCCAAACTGACCTCTGCAGCAGATATCAGATAAAAGGTTCCCTGAGTTTTGAAACAAAGCTCACCTTGCACCTGCCTAGGCTTAACTTGTTCCACTCCTGCACTCAAGTTAAGGTCCGTACGGGGTGCTAAAGTTAAGAGTTTTCACAAATACTGTATATACCTCTATTCTCATCACTGTTTTGCTGTGGTGGACCTTCTTTAACTTGGTGTAGCCTTCTCAGCAACTCTTCTTCAGTAATTTCACCTTAGAAAATAAGCAAAATTTTCCAAAAATATTTCCAAATCATATATGTATGGCAAGCATTATCAAAAGCTTCTAAAGAAGGTACAAGCCACTGCTTGTGTTCTGTCTAATTAAATCCTGCCATAATGGCACTGCCAAGCAGGTTGCTAAGGGGAAGTTCAGACACTTTAGCACTTTTGTCCCAAGTAAGTTTTGCTGAAGCTGAAATATCCAACAGTTCCATCCTATTCAAGAGAGATGTGCTCTCTGGTTCTGTAACCCCTACCTGAGCAGCAATTTTTGTCATCCTACACCCATTAAATGGTGTCCAGAGCGAAATACTTGAGGTTAACACTTCCACAAGCATGAAAAGGTTTAAATTAGTTGAGTCATTATTTGAATTAGGTATCAACCTACAAAGAGGAAATTTAACAAGTTGATTGAGAACTGACATCAAAATGCCCATGCAGGATCTCCTATCAGACTACTTACCCTGGTTACAAACTCAACCTCACCAGCACAAAATCTGCACACAGACACTTAAATGAGATTTTTTTTTTTTTCCATCTAAGGTTCATAACTGGAACTGGGTCAAATCTGGGTATTCCTGCCCAGTTGTGCAAACACCAGACTTTTGTATCTGATTAATTTACACCATCCTAACTATGCTCCCACAAGTCAAGGGACCACTCGAATTCAAGTGTGCACAAATCAGTAAGAAGCTACTTCCTACCATGGAACACAACTACAGCACACAGACGGGTGAAAGGGCTTCAGGAGAACAGAAAATGGCACAAATTGCCTACAAGCAACTCTATTAGGATGGACAAAGGCAAGCACTACCTACCTGGTGTTCCTAGCAAATTGTTATCTCTCATAAGCCTGTAGTCCTCTTCACTCAGGTTGTTGACAAACTGATAGAAGGCTTCCTCTCGATCTAACCGATCTAGCTGGCTCTGCCGTTGGGCTTCTGATTGATCAATACTTCCTTTATCACTAGAATCTGAGCTTTCCATCTTGATCAGTGGAAGAGTGCCTAAAAATGAGAGAACAAACTCTTCATCGAGAGCACTGCAATACAGCATGGAATTGAGGCATGTTTACAACGGAGAGGGGAGTGCACGTTAAAGAAATTTGTTAATGAAGCTTTAGTTAGGATCAGGTTCATCATCACAGGGTTCAAAAACAAACAAAAAAAAAAATCTTCTCAAAGCAAGGACCTCCTCAAGAAGTACAAGCAAAACTGATGCCCATCATTACCAAAAAACCAACAAAGCAGCAATGTGAACACAGGAATACCACCTGTCATAAGCCTTAGCCCATCTCTACATTCACACAGTAGGTGTCCATGATTATCTGGTTTTTGCAAAAATATTCCTAACGTCACATCTGTCTCCCCAAGCAGCCTTGAGTAGTGCAGCACAAGGCATAAACCATCCTTGATCATGCTCTGTGAGCACAGGATTAGATGCTCCTTGCTGTTTCCTGCCTGCTACAAGAAACACCCTCTTCACCATCCAAGTCAATTTTAACAGAATGAAGGGGTTATGAAAAACCCAAATAAAGAAGATGCTGTGGAACACTATATACACAAAAAAGAGAAAAGCTTCTCGTTCCCTCAAATAAAAGGAAAGGGTTTGTAAAATCAACTTTGTAGTTTTACATCAAGAGAGGGATTTGCTTTCAAGTTTTACTGAGCTACTGATGTTGATGAGCAAATTTCCAAGACAAAACTCCAACATATACCAGGTACACCACTGCTTTTAAGAGCTGTCTTTTATGCTGCATATTTCTAAATATAACCTTCTCATATTGTTTTTCATTTGGATGAAATACTTGACAACGTCTCCCTTTCAAGGAAAATAATCGATGAATGCCGTGTCTGTATCTGATAAATATTATAAGGAACACATGCAAATGCAGGAGACATTCTGGCACTGGCTCTGCCATGCAAATACATCAAATGAAGATAAAATAACCAGTTTCCTTGATCACTGTGCCTCACTATTCACAGCATCAAGAATTTTCCTGTACAACTGGTAGAATCTAGTTACTCAGAGAGGTGATTAACAAGCTAATCCTCTGCATGCTAAAAAGCTCTGCAATAACATTCCCCATCAGAAAACATTCCTTTCATTTAAACCATACTTCATGTGACATGGAAATACTGGAAGAATAAAGCTTTTCTGCTTCTCACTGGAAAATTTCCAACACTTAGACATCTGTCTAGTGCAAAAAGCATCTTTTTTTGGTTTGTCAGCACAGCTGTCAAGTCAAGACTGCCCACAGTTTACATTAGTGCTTCTCCAGAAGAGCAGCACTGCATGATCTCCATGGGCACTTTATTTCAGCTGCCATGGTGAAAATTAAAGTGCACCAATGACCTCGGTGTGAAAAAAATCCACAGGAGAGGATATCCCACTATTGCAGCCTTGCAAATTATGAAATTGCTGTTCTGATGCTCTTTGTCTTCAGTTCTGCTGCAGTGGAACTTGACTTCAAGTTAGTGACATTAACTTGCTGCCACTCGGGTCTACTGGTATGGTTCTCTGAAGTTCTGCCGTTTCACCAAAGCAATTACACCTTTTTTTTTCCCAGGAATCAGCAGCAATCAGCAGGGTCACTACTGAGTCAGATAGGAGCCTATCTGAGCTTCTCTGCATTTCTAAATCCCTGGTGCAATCTGAAGACTGCAGGCTGGCATGTGACGTGTTGTGCCCTGTGACGTGCTGTTAAACACCGATAAATGACCCCATTCACAGGGCAGTTGAGCAATAGTTCCTGCAGGTGTGTTCAGCCCAGACCCAGCTCGCTTAGGAAATATCCGTGCCCTTCACATGCCAGGCACGTACTTCTAATGAGAACACAGCTTCAATCAACTATTTTACAAGCTTTCTGTAGCAGAATTATTACTTCAAGTAGAATTACTTAAAGACATGCTGGAGAAGTTACTTTTAAAAGCAGCTGTCGTTGTTTCTGAATAATATCTGAATAAAAGCCTCGAGCGGAATGAGACTCGCATCCAAAATAAAACCTTGGAAGATGCATCAGTTCTTTGGGAATACACATCCATCTCAAACAGCATTCTCTTTTTTGGGATAGCAATGAAACAAAGTCAACAATAAGATTAAGAAAATAAGAGCGAGTAATAAAGGACAGAAGCAGCATTAAGGTTTGTAAAATATTTTACCCCAAATGACTGCCATGAGATTTTCTGACTTGGTAACACGTGGAATGTCTTCAGAAAGATGGCAATATTAACACCTTTGTAAGCATTACACTAATTCTTCAACAGCTTGTAAAAAAGAAAGTTACACTATGCATACGAAACACAACATTTGCTTACTACTTATTTATTATTTTCCTTTCAACTGAAAATTCCAGTGCTTGCAGGCACCTTAGCTACATAATTACTGCACGATTCAAAAATTTGCCTATTCCATTTCAGAAAAATGAAGGGGTACCATTCTTGGTCAGGGTAAAAAGGAGAGTCAAAACAAGTCAAATGGAGGGGGAAATTTTTTAAAATCTCTTCTTTACCAACAGCTGATGTTTAACAGTTTAATAGGCGATTCTTTAGGAAATGCTTGGAATAAGCCAGTATTACTTATTTCCAGGTTTGCTCCTCTTTTCTCCTCTATCAGCTTGTATCTCCCCTCTGAACCCATAAAATTAGTTAATGGTCAGTGAATAGAGTTTACTGCTAGGAAAAAAGCCTCAGAGGTGGGATCTTGAATGAAGAATTTAATTTCATGAGGACTATATCTGCTAGTGACAAACTCCCTGCATTTTCCTACTGCAAGCTACTAACAGCTTACATTAGTCCCCCATATCCCAATTCATGATCCTAAAAATGCTGTGAATCTCTGATGGAAATGAAAAATTACTGATGGAAATACGGATGGCCCAGAAACCCATCCTCCCTACCTGACTGCTGACAGCAAAAGGGATGATACTCTTCAAACCAGCGCTCTGATATTAAACCCAGCAAATGAAAACCAGGATTTCTACCCCAAGGCTTCTGCTGCTTTCTATCTCCTCCCTGTCCACTCAGCTCATTGTGCACATGGTCCAGCCTAAGCCTCACCTCCCAGCCTGCTGCAGAGCTCTCCACGGCCAGACTGAACTTACTGGAATGTTTAGACTGCTCCTGCCTCAGCACGGCTCCATCTGGCTGGACAGCAGGATTTCCATGCTGGGAGTTACCACAGCCCCGTGCAGAGAGGCAGAAATAACTTGAAAATCTGCCCCTCAGGATGCTGCTCTCAGCTCACACTCTACAGACAATTCTTCCTTCTGAAGGAAGCCAGTAATACAGGCAAACCTGATGAGGGAAAGCCAACAGGTGTACGATTAACTTACAACAAAACAACCAACATTTGGTTATCTAATAAGCAGGTACACTTCAACTCAACTTCTTGTTCTTCCAGAGTAAGCCTTTGTTCTTATCCAAGCTAAAAGATTCAGAATTTCCTCCTTTAGTGTCCTTCCTTGTCAGCACTGAGCTGACTCAGGGTGGGGAAGGTCACAACTATGAGCAGGAAGTTCAGAGCTGCTGGTTATTGCCAACTTCAGCTGAGACACCCAGATATGAAAGTCTCTTTGTGGGGAAGTGAGGGGGTGACCACCTAAAGATTGCACAAAGCAAGAGAATCAGAGATAGGATAAACAATTTTCTCCTCAACAAAAAAAAAAAAATTCTTCAGCAGCTGAATATCCAGACAAGAGTAACTACAGTGAATTCTTAATTGGTGTTCCCATCTTGCCACAAATCAGAAAAGTATCTTCCCTGCAGTTACGCTTCAACAACCTCAGAGATTTCCGAGCACAAATGACTGCCTGTCTCTCCACTGCTGTTCCAGACTGCAGTAAGCCCAAGAAAGCTATTGTTTGTTACATTCTCTTATTCAGCAGCAAGTAATACTATGTTCTTTTGGACAGGAGCAATTTAAGAGTACTGGATATTCCCTCAATAACGCAAAGTTATCATTCTTACAGCATAAAAAAATATTTCATGTTTTCCTTCATGCCAGGTTGTGTGCAAACTAAATCCAGTCAGGAATGTGCTATCGCCTCAAATCTAGTGGGACAGCAAGATGGGATAACATTATGTGTGTTACCCATTTACCTAGAACAGTAACACAGTCTATCTCCATATTGTTTAGCACTTGTGGACTACAGAATTCTTCCCAGAAAAAGTACTAATGGACCATAATGCACAGTAATAAATCTCCAGCTCTTCCTCCTTCAATAATGTGTAATATCTCCTGACATCAGTTATCTGTATTGAACACCAAGACACTACCTTAGCCTGCATTCCTGGGGGTTTTATTTTTAAAAGAAATCCCATAAAACATTAGAACTCTCACTAAACCAACTACGCAGAACTCAGACAATCTTACAAATCCCAGAATCACTCACTGGCAGGGTTAATTAGAAAAATGATACCTTAAAATTAAAATATTCCTCAGATTTTTGGGGCAAGCCTCAAATTTTTACAGGACAAGGCATGGAATTGAATTAAACTGAAGAAACAACTCAGCTGCTCATGAGTCAGGTGTGCAAGAAGCTCCTCTAGAACTCCATGTCGGTGTTACCGGTATTTCAACCTCACCTGAGAATCTCTCGTGCCCTGTATGGCAGGAATGTTTCCTGAGTTACCTCACGTCCCAGCAACACAGTTAATACCTCTGGATAAACAAACAAGAGGATGGCAGTGTGGGTGTTCCAGAGATGTCCTCAGCAGAAGGCCAACTTCTCATTTATGATTCATCCCCTCATCTTAATTAGCTACTTCAACCGGTAGAGCACCTTGCTCGCTTGCAGTCTGCAGAAACCATCAAACCCTTGGACCAAAGGAGTGACTCAGGATGGGAGCCAGAAGCACTGATTTGTTTGCTTTGGGTCGTTAGAGGCTCTTTTCCCCGGCCAGCCTGCAGTGAACATGCCTCAAAGCCACTTCAGCTGAGAGAAGCCCAGCACAGCTGCGTGTCCGAGCGCTTTCCACGAACTGTGACTTCAGCAGCCCTGCCGTGCCATGGCAGCGCGGCCCTCGCTCCAATTCCTGTCTCAAATGACACAGGAACAGCAGCTGGAACAGGCAGTCCTGTTACCCCGGCTCCTTCGAGCACAAACACAACCCACTCCACACACAGCACTCATCCAACCCACCCCACCTCCTTTTCCTAGAAGAATTCAAAGTTAAAAAACAGTTTCCATGCCAGTCAGTATCCAATTTCTGAATACTCAAAACTAGCTGGAAGTAAGACATAACAGAAACTACGTTTTCATCTTAAATATTTCATCACTTAAGGCTGCAAGCTCAAAAGCAGAAGCAAAAACTGTCAGTGAATCCCATCATTAAAGGAAAAAGACACCCCAAGACAGTGAAATGAAAGTCATCTATTTGCATTATACATGGAGCTTCATTATGTCAAGTTTGTTTGGCTTTCTCTTTTTGTGCAGGTGCACAAGTTTCCTTTTGTGATCACACCAAAGGCTCTGATACCACAGGTCCAACACACTCATCTCCATCTTAGTAAAAAGGAACAAACTTTTCCAGTTTTTGAAGTTGCATCATGAATTTTGGGTTTTTTTCCTCCCTGCTATTCTTTTTATTTCCACTGGGATTAACAGCAGATTCAGAACTCCCTACGGCTTCTTTAATTCAAAAATTATCATGAAGCATGCACCACTCTTGGAAAGCTGGAAGACAGTTTGTGTTCTGTGAAAGTTTTCTGTGAAAAGTGCTGTAAAAATTAAATGCCACTTTAACAAGGAGTGTTAACATCGATTCAGCTTTTTCACTGCCCCCGTGTTTCAAAGCAAAAGCCTTCAAACAAGATGCCATTCTGAACATACATTTTAAACAATAGAAAGCAAATGAATACTTTTGCAGAACAGTGGCAGAAAGTTCCACAGAATAAAAAAAACCCCAATGAACCAGAGAGGAAAAACACTTCAGCTGTTGAGATAAAACCAACTGTTGAGATAAAGAAGAGAAACACCAACAACTCCTGATAAGTCAGAAAGAAGTGAGTAAATCAGGGCACAGCTTAGCAATTCCAGAGCACTGAGAGCATGTGGAACCAAGATGGAGCTCTAAAATAAAATGTGGTAACAACTGCCAAAATGCTGGGCTTTGCCTTTTATCATCTGCTCTTACTAAAACAACACTTTGCACATACAAGTGGAAAATAAAATTAAGATAACACTGCCTTTGCCATCAAATTTAGAGAGCATGGAAGAGAAATCTTGGTGTATATGAGGCGCAGTCAGTTTCCAGCACTGCAGGCTCACAAAATGATGCTCTTTTTGTCCAAAAATGAGCTTTCTGCTGGGTCAGCAGCAGAAGGACCACTCTGAACTCAAAGTATTAAAGCTGCACACAAGTAAACCAGTGCCAACCCTGAGAGACAGGACTGTGAACAGGACTGATATCCAAGGACAAGCAGAGTTTGGATTCCTGAAGAAACACAACCTGTGCTTAGTGAAAGCACTAAGCCAGTCAACACTCACGGAATTTCAACTCAAAAAGAAAAACCCATCTTTAAATTCACTGCTGAACCTTGCTGTCTCCACACACTGCTCTAATGCAGGCACTGCTAACAGTAAAATGGCAACAAGCAGAGAATCACTGCAACCACAACCCACAGAGGAATTCCGATCCGTGCGCTCCTGCTCTTGTTGATATCCGGTGCCCAGCTAACACAGAAGTGGGGAACAAAATGAAGGCAAATTTATTTGAATTTAAATAGGCACCAGTACCATGAGAATTCCATTTCTGGTGCCATCTCAAGGCAGGGAAGCTCCAGCATTTTAACAGGGCTATGTGCACAGACACCTTGCACGTGGAAACCCAGAGTGCTCTGAGCAAGATGATCTGAAATGACTGAGCTAAGACAAAATGTGTGCTGGCTTTTCCTGCCATCCATAACCATCAGGTGGTTTTATGAGCCCACCCAACCCTGCAGACAAAAGCTGAGCCTCAGCCCTGCACAGCAGCCAAAAGCTGCTAACAAGCACCTGAGCAGTCTGAAGGAGACACAGGCTTGTATTTATGATCTTACCTGCAGCCAGAACCTGGGCAAAGGCAAAACCAGTCTCTGGGATGCTCCTGGCTATCCCTGCACAGCACACAAAGCTCCTGACTCAGTTACGACACTGCCACGCTCTTTAGAAGTTTTGGTTTTGAGAAGCACAAGACTCTCAAAAAAGTATCTTGAAGAGAGAAATGTTCACATTTGGTTTTATCCCCTCGTGAACAATAATTTGCAAGCTCAGCAGCTGATAAATATTCACTAAGACTGAGATCAAACCACAAAATCTTGGCTAAACACCCAAGAATCATGTTTGGATTCACGGGTTTTAATACATGGAAATGGAAGTTCTCTATAAAACAAATTTGGACAGTCCAGTAATGTGTTAAGCAACATTAGGCCTGACTTAAATGCAATCTTTAGACTCAAGTATATGAAGTCATATACATTATGTTATATTACGCTATGATTGTTAAAAATTTAGTGCAACACCTCCACTGCAACTGGAATAATTCTGCTAAGACTGAGGGACTTATTTTGGTACATTCCCACAGGAAAGAGGAACAAAGGAACAAACAAGGCAGGTATTATTGACAGAGAGGTGTTCTGAGAACATTTCCATCTGAGGATCACACCATCCATTCCTCTAAAAAACCCAAAAACACCTTCTGGAGATCAGACACTTGCAACACTCTTGTCCAGTACACCCTGGCATGTCCAGGAACTCAGCAATATGAAAAATAAATATGATACAGATGGCAACCACTACAGGCCTGAAAAATACTGGTGTGGTTATTTCAGTGGCAAACATTCCCCCAGTGAGAGCTGCTGATGGAGGGAACACTGCAGTTGTTGTGCCTTAGTGGTCTAACATAACAAGAAACCCTTAATTTCGTAATGTGTGGTGTGTTTTCCCTTCCCAGGACATAATTCCAAGCTATCATTATTTTAATTCCAAAATGGTAAACTGACTCTGTTCCCTCTTCAGCTTTAAGTGCTAGCTGACCACTACAACAAAACTAAATATCCGACCCTCAATTAAGATAATTAAATGCCCAAGAAGCAGCCAACTGTTTATTTGTTTTAGAAGGACTTGACAAGTCACTGCAATTAAAATTCAGGGACAAATTAGTGTCAGAACTTCTTCTGAACATTTGACAAGCATTTTGAAATTGAAATGACCCAAAACTCCCAATATGGACAGGAAATTAAAAGTGATGTGTGGTGATACTATTGGGTATTATCAAGTTTGTATTCTTGTTTAGGAGCTTCTCCGTATCAAGGCTCCATCTTCCTGAGAAACAGCAAAATAATACTACTAGTATGTTAAAAATTCAGTATTTTTTGCTGTGAAACCTTTTGTCAGGTTTCAGTGGACACAGAAACCAAGACACATAACAAATCCTATAAACAAACCTTAATAATCACTACATTATATATACAAATATATATGTTTATATACACACATGCACTATTACAGACAACTTGCTACTGCTCCTGAATTAAAGCAGATCACTCAAGATAAACACACACATCCAGCTAGACTTGACCAGGGTTTTGAAACAGAGAAACAGAAACCTTAAATGCCAACAAACAGCATCCAAAGGCGCAGGGAAAAACTTGCACAGGAAGCCGAGGTGACAGAGCAAAGATGACGTGATTAATGGGGGAGAAACTCAGCACAGGAATAGCAAACACCGCAGGTCTGAACAGGTCACAAGCCGATCCAGAGCCTTACACAGCGGGATAGGAAGAGTTGTTCTCGCCTGTCTCCCACAACAAGGGCTCCTCGCCTCAACTCTGGTGAAAACACGGCCCTGAAAAGCTGCGATTCCTTCAGCAGGCACTGAACTGTGGACGAGGGCCAGGACAGCAGCTACAACCACCCCCCTCACTCCACCCCTCCCTAAAGGAGCTCCTTCCAATTCCTCCCCCAGTCCAGCCGGACACCCGGAGGGTGCGGGGCCCGCCTGCCGTCCCCGGTGGGAGCGCAAACGCAGCTCCAGCCCGCAGCGGAGGATCGGGGTCGCGGCGGGAGCCCCGCCAGGAGAA
>JAHLSL010000175.1:5510216-5554802 GCA_025920805.1 Petroica traversi | reverse complement strand
AGGCTGAGGGTGGGGCAGGGTGGGGCAGGGATGGCGGGGCCGCCGCTCGGCCCAGGGAGCCCGGGGAGTGTGGAGGGGACCGGGACAGCCGTGCCCGCCCGTGGTGCCGCTTGTTCCCGCGGTCTGCAAAGTGTGGGGCCGTTTCGTGTCACCTCAGGTGCGTGCGCGCCGGGCAAAGGTGACTCCGTGCAAGGCCGATGGTGGCCAAAAAACAAATAAATAGTGGCAGTACTGGTGAGTGTCGGTGGGGGTATTCACCCTCCTCTCGCTTACAATCATAGGCATTCCTCCATCCCTAACCATGGGCATTCCCCCCCCTCTAAATATGGAAATCCTCTTCAACCATGGCCATTGCTCCCCTCTCAGCCGGTGGTGTGTGCTACACACAGCTGGCATGTCCTGTGAAAGCTAAGATAATACTGTTTTCTGATACGAGCTTTAATTAATTGAATTCCAGGCTGCCCATGTTACGTAGGTTTAAGCACTTCTGTAGTTTTCCCCCTCAATGCTGAAATTATCAAGGGCGGATGAGGTTTGAAAGATCCCGTCTTAATGCCCAGAAAGTTGTACCTTGCAAGGAAGTAATCTTCATAATACCCCATACATAGAGAGAAAACATATCCCTGAGTATTTACACCATTTCAGGGAGCCCAGAAGACACCTTTGTTTCTCCTTTTGGTGGAGAAACTTTATAAAAACAGCGCTGTCAAGCTGAGGGGGGGTGTTGCATTTTGGAAACTGTTGAGCTCTTACTCAACAATACAAGCCCAACTTTTAATGTAAACGAAGTGTTTTTATATATTCACAGTTTAAATTTCCCCTGTCAGACTTGAGAACTCAAAGGCAGCCACAGTACCCAGGTGAGAGAAAAGGGAAGGGACAGGTACAGATCATGTTTCTCATCAGTTTTACTTGCCACAGCCTGTGACCAGGAAAGGAAGATGCCAAAATTCTTAGTAATGGAGAGCAGAAAGGAATCCCACTTTGATCTGGAGCTGGTGTAGGTTCATAACTATATTTCTGTTCAAATAACCAGTACCTGAAGGAATTGAGTTTATTACAGCTTCAGATGGACATGTGATACTTGATATACCACACATCTGGAGTGATGGAGAGCTTTTATGCTTAATACAGCATAAAACTTGCTCGCAGAATGTTCACCTGTTATTTTTTTAGAAGTAAATTGGGTTGGGAGAGGGAGTTTAAATCTGACCAGTTCTTTGCATCATTGCTGCAATTATAGTTAGATTTACTGCAAAGACAAACTGTGACCTAACAGCTGTACTTTGGCTGTTAAATGTGAGTGAAATAAAAAAAAATTCCAAACTAGGAAGAGTAAATTTAATGTCACAAAGCAATTTTGTGGTTTTAATGCACCAAAATATTTGTCATTGGAAAAAGCTGTCTTGCTCCTGACCCACAAAAATTTGATGTTTTATGTACAAATTTCAGTGGCTGGAGAAACTGCGTGCCCCAAAACAGAGATTGTGGCTGAGTGTGTGGGCACACCTTAATATATCACAGGCACCTTTGTAGCTGGAAAAAAATCCATTCCTTTGGCAAAGGTGGATTATTCAGGGAGCAGATGATGGGCTCACATTTGATCCAGTTTATCACAGGAAGCCTCGTGCCCATGATTGATAAGGCAGCCACCAGTGTGAGTATTGGCAATGAGCACAGCAGCAGGACCTTCCTCAGTGTCACCTCGAAGGAAATCAGAGGTCAGGCTGATGATGATGCAGGAAAGTGAATCCTACCTTTTCTTCCCACCTTTCCGGGGCACCAGGCAAGGTCAGAGCAGGATAAAAGTGGCTTTTAAGCACTTTTTATTGGGGATTATTGAGCAAATGGGGGGTGGAACACGTCGTGTTTGCATGGAGGGATAAGATGATGGTTTATGCTCCTGACACATCATTTTGTTTGTATCTTTACCCCTCAACAAAATACGTTTACTTGATTAACCTTACCAAAAGTCTCAAAAATCATCAAGTGGCTAAGCAACAGAGGAATAAAACACTCTTCTTCACATGTGTGGCTGAGCTCAGACTCTTGAGGCAGACATTTGCCAGTTTGCTGGGACATGAACACCCGAGAGGAGCAGAGATGGCAGCTGGATCCTGCTGATTCACACCTTCCTTAGCAATGAAATCTTGGAGCTGAGGCCCAGGGCACACAACTGAGAAAAGTTCTCTCCCACACACCTGAGGAAAAGTCTCTCCCTCGGTGTGATTTGCTGGATTTATTTGCAAATGCCCTCATGGAGTCGATCAGGTACAGAACAAGCTCTGATTTTTCAAACCCACTTAATGGATTTCCGCATCCACTTGACATTAATGACAATTAATGACCTGTGCACACACATCTCCTTAACAGCTTTGACAAAATTAGGATCGGTGTAGCAGCATATTTCAAAAAGCTTGTAGGGGAGAAAAAAAAATTGCACAGAGAAAAATCCAAAATCTGCAGCAAAAGCATGTTGTAATTCCTACTTAAGTGTTTCAATTTGCTTCTGTATGTACAGCTAAAGAGAGTTGCAACCCCCTTCCATGATAAGTTTAATGTCGTTTCCTTCAATGAGGGTAAATAAATTTGCTTTAAATCCCCCAGGGTTTTAAAAACTGCTCATTAGGTATGCAGTGATAGATGAAAAAAAAAATGCTGGTTTATTTTTTTTTCTAAAAAGATATTAAAATAACTTATTTGCAATATAGCTTAGTAATAATCCAAATGCAGTGAGGTGAGGAAAATCTGAATCTCTAGGGAGCTTCGAAACCTGAGCAAAAAAAAGAAAAATAAAAGATCCACCAAACTCAGATTGTTGTATATATATACTCAAAGTAGAGACAGAGGCTGGAACTGAGGGGGAAGATGAAGCCGACTGGGTGGTGTAAAGGCAGGAATTCTGATTTTCTCCAGCTACCTGGGCTTGAAGCTGTGCTGCTGTTTACTCTTTAAATTGACTCTGTCTTTCTGTAGCATATGACAGAAAGTTACATACAGAGTCTCTGATAAATGCAGGATGTGTGAACTTCTGCTGAATATGCTTAATCCCAAAGGATTTCTCTTGTGTTTGCTGGCAGTACCCAGTTAGGTGCTATAAATACAGTTGCACCCAAAAATTTCAGGCTATAGAAGATGAAGTAGTGAAAGCAGTGTGTGGCAATTTATCCAACCCCAACATAGAGGTACTTGTTCCTGTCACCAGAGTGCTTTGTCACTGCCCCTGAGCCCTGTTCAGGCCAGAACTAACCAAAGTCAATGGGAAAAGTGAGATTTTATTTTTCCTTCTGGATGACATAATTGTCCCAGGCTGTCTGAAAATATCTACGTGCAACTGAATGGCGATTCTGTCCTTTCTCTCTGGAAATCTCTCACCTCTGCAGGTATCAGTTGTAGAAACCTTGTCTTCTGATGAAGGAACTTTATCTCTGTTCTGAAGAAGCCAACTCTGCTGGGTTTTAAGCACAGAAGCTGGTGGATTTTATTAAGACCCTGAGGCAAGAAAGCTCATCTAAAATAGTCAAATGGAAATTAAAAGCTCCATAGGTAGGACAGAATAAAATCCTAGACTGGAAAAGTTACCTCATCTTGATAAACTCCTTACCATGCTTACAGATTAACTTATTTTTTGGTTAGCGTTAATTTTATTTCATTTTAAAGTAACTTCCTTCTAGGATTACAATATTAATCCAAAAATATCTTTTGTATTGTGAGAAAAACACTGAGTAATTTCTCACGGCAAAACTTAAAAAATTCAATTTATATCTGTCTTAATCTCAGCCTTTCTCCCAAATGCTGCCATGCCCAAATGATTTGCTCTGCATTCACACTGGTGCAGCTGAGTAATGTGTGTCCTGGCACAGCCTGAGAAATTCCCTCCTCTGCCACCTAAACCAAGCACAGAACCCAATCAAAGCCCCTGGATGTGGAAAATGGACAGTCCCAAATGGACAGTCTACAAATGGAGAGTCCCAAAGAGACAGTCCCAAATGGACAGTCCCCAGTGGACAGTCCCACCCCTGTGCTGGTGAGCAGTTCTAAGCATTAAAGCACTTGAAGCTCTTTCCCTTTTCCTCTGTTCACAGCAAACGGAGTCCCCTGGGTGCTGCCGAGCCCCTGGGTTTGCTGTTCCCACCCAGCTGTGCTGAGCTCTCACAGGACAGAGCTGGGAAGGTCAGAATGGGCAGGTGGGGTCTGGGGACATCCCGGGGACAGAGTGTGGGGCTGCTGGATGTGACACCACAGATCCCAAGGTTTGCCCAGCCCTGGGCAGTACCAGGGACTCTGCCCCCAAAGCTGGGGTGGGCCCTGGCTCTGGGCACAGCTGGGAACAGGGAGCAGCTGCCAGGGAAGAGGCCACAGCAAATCTGTTGCAGCCCTTTGTCTCCTAAAGGGTTAATGGAATGTATTCCTGGACATTCTGTCATTGAGGATACCTAAGAAAGAACATCTTATAATAAATAGTAAACCAATAAATAATTTCAAGGAGATGCTGTAACATTATGAAAAGTAGGCTTTGTCCTGTTAACCAGCTATTTCCCTTAATGTCACAGTTTACAGTAGTAGAGCTGTTAGAAGAAACCTTCAGCCAGTAAGAGACCAGATCGTGTCTTTTCACTGTACTTTGATTAAGAGGAACGATGTGTCAATATGACAAATATTAATTGGACTGAAAACTGACTGATAGGTCTCCAAGTGTAATTGTCAGCAGAGCACTGAACACGGCAGAGCTCCCTTCCTGTCGGATCTTGACCCCACACCACTTAATGTGTGATCGCTGACCTTCGAGAAAATGCCAAATCATTACTGGTGATCTGCAGCTGCACAGAAGTTGGGGCAGGTCGCCAATACCAAACCTAATCTGGATCACTTAATGAGCCGAGTTTAAATAAACAACATGTTTTTCGTGCCACCAGATGTAAAGTCGTTAGCCTAAGAATAGAGCGGCAGCTGGACTAAGGGGTGGGTGACAAAGTCACGGAAAGCAGTGACTCAGAAGAGGAATAATCAGCTGAAGATGAGCTCCTAATGAGATGCTCTGCCAAGAGGAGCTAATGCTTCCACAGAACCACAAAGGGAGGCACCAAGGAATACAAGAGAGGTTTTATTTCCTCTGTGTGGGCTCCAGGAAGACTTCCTTGAGGGCTGGAAAACACACCTTGGTGAGAAAACACAAGGAGCACAGTTTACTAAGAAATGAAAGGTGAAGGGACATTTTAAATGCAGCCTCTGGGAAGTCACAAGACGGATTTCACCCTAGAGGGTGGTGAGGCCCGGGCACAGCCTGAGTACAGTGGCTGCTTCATCACTGGAATTGTTCAGGGCCTTGGTTTGACGGGGCTTGGAGCACCCTGGGAGAGTGGAAGATGTCCCTGCCCTAGCAGGGGGTGGAATGGAATGATCTTTAAGGTCCCTTTCATCCCAAACGATTCTATGATTCCATGATTTATCTGGCAGAGGGGGGTTTGGAAGCTGGCCATGGATACAGGTCGCTGTGTATTTTTAGGGCTGGGGAAAGCTGTCACTGGAACAATCCACATGCAGTTTGCCGGCTGTGGCAGAGTGCCTGTCACTGAAGAATCACTGGAGATACTTAATGAGATTTTTTTTTTCCAAAGGAAACACTCTAGTTTGAACAAGCATTAATTCAGAGGAATCCGGCAGCCTTCATTAGGCAGGAATTGGGAGCAGGTTATGAGAACAGCTCCTGCTAGATTTGTTCTGAATAAATACAGAAACCCTGTGGCTGCAGGCTGGGGCGAAGGGAGGGGTGAACCAGGCAGCACAACCTGCACACTGCCTTGCCTGTGCTGCCTGTGTGCTCCCAGGGAGCTGAAAAGGCTATTTTTACCTAACCTATCCCCCCTCCCCAGGTCCAGCCCATATTCGACACTTTTTTTTTGCATTATTAATATTATCAGTGTGAATCTTGGCTGCCTTCAGCCACAGGGCAATCAGCATTTGCAAACAGCCACTAAAATGTGCCTCAGCCAATTCATTGCCAAGCCTTGTGCTTTTACTCTGGCCTGTAAGAGCACTGTCAGCCACTGTGAAACTTAAACACATTACAGAGAATACAATCAAGCAGCATCAGCTTTATTGCTGTCCCCTGGCATTTGGAAAGTGCTGGGTGCACGCTGGATCTTGGTGCTTAGGGGAAGCAAGGACTCTGGGCAGGCTTTATTGCTTTGTTCATTTGTGTGGTGAAACCAGAATGGAGTTAAAATCCTTAAGTGAAAAATTCAGGAAAGAAAAAGCAGGAAACACAGAATGGGGCTGGAGGATGAGAGAGATTTCCAAGATTTTTTCTTATTCAGTGTTGATGGACACCCTTTTACTTATATCCACAACAGAGTTCTGGTGGTCACTTATCAATCCTTGTCTTGGGGTGTGATTTCTGGCATCTCATGTGCAGTCTGAGAGTGTGTCAGTGCCTAGGTACTGGTGCCTGGTTAATTCCAGGGATAGCAGGGGGCACCCGGAGTGCCTTCTGCCTGTTCTGTTTGGCAGCTGTTTCAACGGCAAATGCTAATTCCTCTCTCAATGTTTTGCTCTTTCTGGGAATTTAAAAATAACTTGCCTAATGAAGCAGTGCTGAGCAGCTCATATGTCCAGACAGATAGGAGTGAAATGCTTCAGTTCAGAAAGCAAAGTCGGCCGTGGTGGCAGTGCCTTTGAACAAGTCCCCCAAGGCCCTTTTTCAAATAATCCCAGGACTGGCTGAAATTAATGCTGGAAGAAATTCAGAGGAAGGGGGGAGAATCACGTCAAAGAGCCTGGGACTTGGGAAGACATTTCTGGGTGAGCTGTAATCAGGCCCATCCTATGACATCCCTTTAGCAGTGCCATTTAATTACTCCTTTACGGACAGGGTTTGATGTATGTGTGCTGTAGCAGGGACATCCAGAACATGAAAGAAAAACGTGGCACTTACTGAAGGCTTTGCAAAGATCAGTGGAGCTCCTTGTCCCTTGTTAGAGCAACGAGAAGCTGAGCAGAGTGACAAAACTGCCTGTCCAAGGACAGCCACCAATGCATGAGCAGAGACAATTATGTGCGTTGGCATTTTTCAGGTTCTCCCTCAAAAAAATCTTGTTTTTTTACACATCTTTGATTTTCTATCTTGTGGACCTGGAGATCACCATCCTCATTTACGTTTACCCTGCAATGAGCTCATCTGCCTCAACAGATAGGACACAAGAGAGCCATGAAGGGTGAACATCCAACATGAGCTGGAGGAATGGTTCCAAAAGGAGCTGGGCCTGATATGCTGGGAGGCAAAACTGCTGTGGAAAAGCAGGCATGAGGACATGGGAAATACCTGGCTTCTTCCTTTGGGCTAAGACTGGAGTCAGAAAGTCTCTGCCTCCCCACTTGGAGCCTCTTGCATTGATTTGCAACATTATTGTTTTCTTGATCTAGAATTAAATCATTTGCAGTGCCATAGTACTTACCAGAGTATAAATGCTACTCTTCCTAATATTTCAGTGATAAAATCCGATTTTTCCCCCGCTAGGTGAATGATCATTACATTCTTCAAATCAATTCTTATTTTTCTTTAATTGCTTCTGATGCCCTTGGCATTGTTGAGTGACAGGGTCTGCTCTCCATCCTTGGAGGCTGCTGAGGGAGCTCAACAATGTCCTAATCTCCACAAGAGGAGATTATTGATCCTAGAAAACCGGTGGTTTTATTTGTGGCAGAAAGGATGAGGAAAGCATCCATCAGAAGAGTTTTCCAGGCAGAGACTCATGGTACAACCCGTTGTTAATCCTACAAACTTCTGTATCACATACAGCATGTCCACATGTTTTTATTGAATTGTCTTAGAGTGCAATTCATCATTCCCTCGAGTCCTGCATCAAAACTGCAAAAGGATGAAATGAAGCCAAACCACAGGGATCATGTGTTCCTTTGCTCTGCGCTCATGCCAGAGAAAGAAAGGATTTTCACCACTGGGATTCAGCTGCAAAAACCCAGGAGCTTCTGTCCCTGTGTACAGAATAATGAATTTCAGTATCATCCTTCACCATTCAGCCAAGAACATGGCCTGTGTGATGTTCAGAGCAGTTGAGGCAATGACACATTTCTTTTTTTGAGCTGGAATCATGACCTAATTCATAACTGTAGCCCTGAAATTAAACTGGTGATTGCTGCCTTCTTGGCCACCCAGCCCCTGTTCTCCATAACCAACAGGAGTCTCCAGCTCAGCACGTTTCCTGTAGGACAGCAGACTTCACACACTTGGCAGGAATTGAGAGATCTGCACCTTTCTGTTCTCAAGCCCCAACCTTAACTTCAAACAACCTTGGCTAGAGCTGTGCAGTGAGTGCCGCACACCAGGAGCTCTGTGGAGCTCTTTGATTCAATAAGAAGAGTGAATTTCAGCTCTTGGTTTCCAGCTTCTTGGTGTCCTAACCCCAGCAGAGACTGGAGTGGTCATGCCAGGCACCCACCCTGAGACAGAGCCAGGGCCAAATCCAGCAGATCCCTCAAGCCCAGGATCCACTGTATAGCCAGAGCCAGACCATGTCCTCAAGGGACTTGGGGTGATGCTAAACCCCCTGGGCCCAGAGACCACTCTGGGCACTGCTGGGCAGGTTCCCTCACTGACCACAACACCAGGGGCTCATTTCAGCAAGAAAGATCCTAAATATCCTCCACAGCCAATGCCAGCGTTTCACAGCATTAGCTGATGGGAGATGAAGGAGGGATACATTCCTTAAAAATAATCCTGCTGGTGTTAAATAATGTGATTAAGCAGACTGCCTAATTCTCCCCCTCAGTATTAAGATGTCCTGTTTATCCCTGGCTGCAGCTCTGTCCCTGGCCCTGCCCTGGCCTGTGCCCCCCTCCTCTGCTGCAGCAGGGGCTGGTGTGACACAGCCCTGTTTTAGCAGCTGCTGTAAAAATGTGCCCTTATCTGCAGTTTATGCTCAGACTCTTTATTTCCCTTCGTGTAATCATCAGACATTCTGCGTTTCGTCGTGATAAATACCAGACTGTTGAATCTCTGGGGCTGCCAAGAAATGCATCTCAGCATAGCACAAATAGAGCTGCTATTTTTTTTTTCATTCCTTCCTTTAGTTTAACATTTATTCCTGCTATTGTTGTGCTTAGAAGGATAAGGAGGGCCGTGTCTCACTAGCCAGTTGCTCCAAATACATTAGATTAAAGATTAAATAACATGATAACCGAAGGCTATGAAGACTATATTAATATATTATATTGAGATAGTCAAGCAAAGATGTGATAATGTGCTATTCATTATACAGGTGCGGCAGTGCTCACTACAGGATAAAATTAGATTGGCTCATCTGCAGGTCATGCACCTTCCACAGCTCAGAACTGGCAGAGCTTTGCTCCTCTGTGTGCTGAGGCAGGAGCACGTCAGTCACACAGCCCTGCCCTGCACACAGAGGGGTCTGTGCTCACACCTCACTGCACAGGACAAGCCACGAAGGATCCTGGTCACATCACAGCTCAGGACATTCTTCCCATTCCCACTCTTTAAGTGCCACAGGTTTCTCTTTCCCCTGCTCTCAGAGAAGAGGCGCAACATGCAAGGAGATCCTGGTGCTGAGCAATTCTCTGAAGTGGTGATAGAGGCAAACCCAGCTCACACAAACAGCCACTGCCAGGCTCTACAGGCAGCACGGCTCTGTGCTCCCTGCTTTCCTTGATATCCACATCCCAGCTTCCAGCCACCCTTCTTGAGGCACGTCTGCCACACACCTGAGCTGTAAAACGCCTCTCGTGCTCCAGAGAATGCATCACATTAAGTACTTGTCTCTCAGCAAGTGGATTTGCTGTCTGGAGCTGCCTTTATCGCCACTCACCCCTATTGTTATTTCCTTTAAAAGGCTGGAAGCCTGATACTGTGTAATCACAGAGTCTGAGATCTCCGAATGAAATCTGAGGGCAAAGAAAAAAGGGGTGCAGGTGTAGGCAAGAAGGAGAAGTGTCTCTTATGCTTCTGGTGGAAAACAAAGAGATGGAAGATGTAAAATTCTGCAGAAACTTGTGTTTGTTAAAGAGATCAATAAACACCTGAACTGTCATTTTGGCTGCCTGGGTTGTCTCCCTGGGCAGCTCATCGGCAGGAAATGGTCCCACAGGGGTGCCCTGTAGGGGTATCAGCTGGCTGGTCTCTCTGCATAACAATCACTTCCCCTTCTGCATTTTGAGATGCTTCAGTATATAAATTCCAAAAGAAAAATCCAGTCAGGGGCTGTGATACCTTGTGGCATCACATGAAAAGACAAAAATCATTCAATTTTAGCACTGTCAATAAAATGAACTCCATCCCACCCAAAACCAGTGTGCTGTCCCAGTCCTGGGATGGGGAAGGCTCTCCAGTGGCAGCAAATCCTACTGGAGAAACAGAAACCCAGACACTCGTTTTGCATTCAACTTGTTGGAGCTCGATATTTTTGGGATCTTTTTTTTTGTTTTGGTTTTTTTCCCCTCAATTAGATAAAATTTGTCACAGGGTTCAAAAGTTATGGAAATGCTCCAAAAGACAGGCTGGTGATGCAATTGCAGAAACTCTCTTTTCTTAGCAAATCAACTTAAATCCCCTAATGACTGGAGAAATGATGCCTCTGCCCATTAGTTGGTGGCCATTTACATTCCAAGGTCGCTGTCACTGATGAGAGGCAGAGGATGGCTGACTCCTTCCTTTCTCATAATTAAAGCTCATGAGCTGGAGACTCATTTTTAAGGTGCTCCTTTCTATTGATCTGTAATGCCACTTTAGAAATTCTAACTAATAATATTAGATTTTCATCAACTCACATTTGGTCGTGGATGCTGCTTTCAGCTGAAAGAATCGAGTTAACTGCCTCTTGCCTTTTTCCTATTTATATTTTAACTGCATTGTGTGAGAATAATGTAACACCTTCATTCAGACAGAATTAGTCACTGACTTTATGTCGAAATCTTCAGCTTGTAGTAATCTCACCCACATTCAGCCTGGCAGGTAAGCACATACTGAAGTCTACAATTAAAATCCTTAATTAAATCCTTAAATTAAGCACATACTTAAATGCTTTGCTAAAGAGGGATATAATCTCCAACATGCTTAAGATAAAGTGTATGTTTAAGTGCTTTATTGAACCAGTGCTTTTGCTGCAACACGAAGTACATTTGCCAAGAAAATGCTACTCCTATAGGGGTAGTTCCATAAAAACTGGGGGGTGGGGGAGCCTGTGGGCATTTAGCAACATAAACCACATGGCAGATCCTGACAGATCACACCTGGAATGTTGAGAGGTGTCAGAAACCTCAAATATATTTCTAAGTTTGAAATATATTTAGCAGAAGCGCTTGTGAATACCCCAGACAAAGAAATTTCCTTTTTATTTCTTTTCCTATTGACTTTCTTCAATGAAGGGACACAAATGCATCCACATTACCTGACACTTTCTAGAGGCCTCCAGCCTGCAAATGCTGCAGGTGTTCTAAGCTATCTTGTGGAATTGTCTGCAAAATTCTGTTGCTGCTTTGGCACGTGGTGATGGCTGCTAACCAACCCCAGAGACACTGAGGAAAGTCTGGTGTCACCCAGGGCAGGTTTGTCCCCAGGGCAGATTTGTCCCCAGCCAAACTTTCCCCAGAGACAGCAGCTTCTGCTGGCAGGACAGAGAGAAGCTGGTGGTATTAAATTACATCCCAATTAAAATCTGACTCTGCTTTCAGTCACAAGTAGAAGCCACTGGGCTGTGAGCAGAGATGGATGACAGTTCATCCAGAAGTTCTGGGTGTTTTAATTATCTGTGCTTTTATATAATATAAATACAGTAGATAACACGACCCCGTTTAACAGGCATTTCTGTAGCATTGCTCTGGTGGATGAAAGCTCTGCTTGTTTAATGAGATGTGTTTTGGTACCACTCACACCCAACATGGACTGGCCAGCAGGGAGCTGTGTCAGTGCCTGAGAAAGCACAGGGTTGAACAGGGACCCCAAAGCAAGTTTTTGAGCAACATAACCCTGATTTTGGAGAATGCAATAATAGCTCAGAGAAACAGCAGCCTTATAGGTTGTTCCATACCCTGTCCAACCTGGCCTCAAACATTTCCAGGGATGGGGCATCCACAGCTTCTCTGGGCAACGTGAGCCAGGGCCTCCCCACCCTCAGTGTAAAAAATTTCTTCCCTACATTTAGCCTCAATCTCCCTTCTTTTAGTTACAACCATCACTCCATGTCCCGTGGCAACAGGACCTGCTAGAAAGTCTCTCCCCAAGACTTGCACTAAGGAACTGGAACTACTTCCAGTCCCTGGGTCATGGGGTTGATCCCACACAGGACAGACCTGATGGTTTTGGTGGCTGTAGGTTCAGCCCAGCCCCTCTGTGTGTTTTATTTATTGGAGAGCCTCAAGTGCCAGGCTGAGCTCAGCCCTTCTCAAAGCTGAGCTGCTGATGGGCTTCCCTGGACCATGGCCTCACTCTGGGCTCCTGGCACCAGGATCCACACGACCACTGGAAGTGCTGAAATCTCTCCTGTGCCATGTTTTACTCATCTGAAACCCCTCTGTGAACAGAACTACCAGCTCTGCTTTTGGGGATCACTTCCCAGCCCCTGCCAGGGGATGCAGCAGCTGAACAGTGTTCGTGTCCTGCTTTCTGCTGGCAGGGCTGGGAATGACCCTGCTTGAATTAATGCCCTTCTCCTTCACTATTTCTATCAACTGCTAATGAAAGTAGCTGTCGTTTTAAAAACAAGTTTTATTCCTTTTCAACAAGAAATTGAAGGCCGTGGCATTTCACTGCATGCACCCAGGAAAAGGCCAGTCTGGGAGAGTGCTGGGACACTGCTGGGACAGGGCCCCTGCCCAGGGACAGCGAGCTGGGAAGAGGCTCTGCTCCCCCCGGCAAGCCCAGCCCCACCTCTGCACCCACGGAAGGAAAGATGTGAATGTGAGGACTCCGTGAAGTTTCCATTTCTCCATTTAAAGCCGCCCCACTTTTTGGCATTACTGATCCCACGCCCTTTTCCCCACTTTTCTCAATCCACAGCCTCACCTCCATCCCTGATGTGCTCCACACTAATGAGCATCAGCCCAATTAGGCTGGGCCTGGAGTTCCCTGGGAGGGAGCACCCAAACAGATCCTCATCTAGAGCAGCGATTTGGTTAAAGAAACGATTCCTAATATTCAATAAATGGCAGTTTTAATTTCTTCTTCATACATGATCTTAAAATGAGATTTTAAATTTTTTATTTATTCCATAAACAATATAACAAAACTCAGCAAGTTAACAATATGACGTTTTCACCATACAGAGTCAGTCACAAATATTTAAAACCTTTGCAACAAGAACAACAAAACCCAAAATATTACAAGAATAATTTACAAGAGGATCTATAAAACAGCAAAGCGCTCACAAATTTTCCAGTTTCCTTTACACAATATCACTACACTCTTTCACAACATTTCTTTTTATTACAAAATTCCCAACAAAAGTTTAATTTTTTTCTTTGTATTTTGGTTTTTAAAACCAGAAACTTTTAAGTATACATCCTTTTATTAACACCCGAAGGTGCAAAAAAAGGGAAACCTCACACATACAAACACTTCACAGCACTTTTCTAAGAAAAATATACACTTACAAAATATTTTACAAATTGGCACACTTAAAAATATACAAGATTTTGTAGGCGTCTTAGAGTGATCCTTAAGAATTATACTTCAATTGACTCTACAGAATATTTATAAAGCTTATTCTAAAAGAAAAAAGGCAAATCATTTCCAAACATGTTAAAATTGCAGTGTAAAATGTGGAACAGAAATGGATATGTTACATTCATAAAAAGGGCCATTTAATAGTTCTTAAATGCTCGAGGGGGGGAATAAAAGTTTTCTTTAGCACCATAAAACAGGAGCAACTTCCTAACGAGGTGCCTCTAGTTCTATGGAAGGGAACTCAAGGAGCAGTACATTCACATCTCTGGAGGCAGCAGTCGAAGCGCCCGGCCGGCGCCGGGGCAGCGGAACAGAGCAGCTCCTTGGATTTCTACCCTGCTTCCCACCGGGAGTAAGAGACAAAAGGAGTTTCACTGGTACCTTGTTTTTTTTTTTTTGTTTTGTTTTTTTTTCCCTGTGTGTTGGTGTGGTTTAGTCTAGGTTTAAGTCTTCCCTTTGTGCTTTAGAAATGGACGTCTGTCTGTCTTGTCTATCTGTCTGTCTGTCTAGCTAGCGAAGGGTAGTGAAAAGACCAATTTTATTTCTCGTTTCCTTTTGCACCAAGTGTTTAAAGGCTCAGTAAACGTGTCTGGCAACCCAAGCGTCCTGCGAGATGGAGGGAATCCTCCTGCTTCAGATCCCAATTCCCTTAGATGGCTGTTACTCCACTGTCATTAGTGTCACTTGTTTACCTGAGAAACAGATTTGAAAAGCCTTGCTTCTACCACAGGCATTGTACTTGGTTTATTTTATATATTTTTCTTTTTTTTTCTTTTTCTCTTTTTTTTTTTTTTTTTGCATTATTTCACACGCTGAAGAGATAAAGAGGCACATTCTCCAATAGATGTCAGTGGTTTGAACCATGCAACCTCCACCGGACCCCTGGGAGCTGCACAGGCAAAGTCCAACACACCGAGTCCAGAAAGTAAAGAGTGAGGGGCCTGATCCTGCACCAACCCAAGTCCACGCACCTGATCCTCTTCCCACTTAAACTGACTTCAAGGGAATTTTTCTTGGGACTTGACACCGCTGGCTGGGAAAGCACTTGGGGCACCGGGAGCGAGCTCCTACCTAAGTGTTCTGCTAGACTGAGAGCTTAGGGAGAGAACACAGTCCAGCAGCTAAAGGATGACAATGCATTAAACATCTTTATTTTGGTTTGTGGCTTGTTTGGGCCATAATGCCAAAAAAAAAATGAACAGCAATCCTGATTTTTTAAAAGAGAAAATGGTGCAGCAATGGTTTCTCCAAGCAACCACCAGCCAGCCTTGCTTCTGTCTGAGCTGACCCAGCCTCGGCAGAGCAGCCCTGTGGCTGCCCCTGCCCTCCTCTTCCTCTTCCTCCTCCTCCTCCCAAAATGCCTGGCTACCTCTGGTCCACAAATCCACCCTCCTATGTTTAAAAAAAAAAAAAAAAAAGAAAAGCAAGATGCAAACCCAGTAAGGTTTATTTTGTAATAAAAACCTGAAAGGTTTTTACTGGATCCCCATCACTGATATTTGTCTATTTACAAAATCTCTAAATGCAAACTATGGCCATGGGCCGGGCTGGCTCCTGCTGGGTTGCTGCAGGATTCCTTTCTGCAGGACTTCTCTCCTATCCCTGTGCCATGGGAGAACCATGCTCCTGTGGGAGAGTGGCGAGTGCCACCTTGCCCTGTGTAGTTCTCCTCTCAGATGGATTTTATGACCTTTGGAAGTGGCCAGTCCCTGCTTTCTAATGCCAATGCCCACTCTAAGTCACCCAGACTGCGGTGGCACCACTGCAGCACTGCTGGCACCGTCCTCCCATCCCACACCAGAGCGGGAGTGAAAAGAGATGAAGCAGAAAAGACATTTTAAGGGATGCTGCAGAATAAACATCTTTTGTGTGGCTTAGCTTCATCGCTCCCAAGAGCCAGGAGCCCAACGAGAGGGATGGAAGTTGCACTGGGACTGGGCAAGAGGATGGGCTGGGGTGGGAGCCAGCACAAGCAGGTGCAGGGAGCCCCAGGGGTGTGGTGGCAGGCAGGGATGGGTGGGACCCACATCCCAGTCCTCCCACAGCTGTGAGCAGTGCCATGAAAAACAAAAATGCAAATGGAGAACAAGAGCTTGTATGGTGAGGGATGAGGCAAAGGTGAGAAGTGAAAACCTTGAGGTAGCGATAGGCAGGTGGAGGTGAATCCTAGGCAAGTAAAAAGTGCCAGCTCTTCAAGGAGTTGGTCAATAGGATCCCCTGGGAAACTGCCCTCAGGGACGAGGGAGCAGAACAGGGCTGGCAGATCTTTCAGCATGCTTTTCATAGAGAGTAAGAGCTGTCGATCCCCAGGTGTAAGAAACCTGGCAAGGAAGGCAAGAGATTGGCATGGCTGGGCTGGGACCTGCTGGTTGGGCTGAAGGGCAAGAGGAGCAGGAACAGGAGTCCTGGGAAGAGTACTGGGATACTGTCAGCTTGTTTAGGGGTGGGGTGAGGAAAGTCAAGGTGCAGACGGAGCTGGACATGGCAAGAGACTTAAAGAATAACAAGAAGGGCCTCTACAGCTGTGTCAGCATGAAAAGGAAGGGTCAGAGCAGGTGTGACACAATTGGCAGACTGGTAACAACACATGAGAAGTTCGAGGAACCTCTCTTTCCATCTCCTCTGAGTGAAGGAACTGCAGGATAGGGACTGGAGGAGCAAAGTCCCTCCCACTGTAAGAGAAGATCAAGTTTGTGACCTGAGGAACATGAACATTCCTAAGACTGTGGAACCTGATGAGATGCCCAGAGGGAATTGGCTGATGGAGTTGCCAAGTCATTCTCCATGGTATCTGGAAAGTTCTGGCAGTCAGGTAAAGGCCTGGATGACTGGGAAAACGAAAACACTGAACCACTGCCCTGTCAGCCTCCCCTCTGTGCTCGCAATACCACGGACCACACCTTCCCAGAAACTCTGCTGGGGCTCATGGAGGACAGGGAGGTGACTCAGGACAGTCAGCACGGCTTCACCAGGGGCACGTCCTGCCCACCCAGCCCAGTGGCCTTCTAGGATGGAGTGACTACATCCATGGACAAGGGAAGGGCTGCAGGTGGCATTTGTATGGACTTCTGTAAGCCTTTAACACAGTCCCCCACAACATCCTTCTTTCTAAACTGAAGAGAGATGGATTTGAAGGATGGACTGCTCAGCAGATGAGGAACTGGTCTGACACTCACACCAGAGGGCAGTGGCCAACAGCTCAGTGTCCAGAAGGACATCAGTGGTGAGTGCTGTCCCTCAGGGGTCTGTACTGGGACCAACACTGTGGAGTATCTTCACCAGTGATGCAGACACTGGGATCGAGTCCCCTCAGCAGGTTTGCAGATGATGACAAACTGTGGTGAGGCTGCCACACCTGAGGGATAGAGTGACACCCACAGGGACATCGATGAGCTCAAGGAGCGGGCCCAGGGGAAACTCATAAGGTTCAACAAGGCCAAATGTGAGGTGCTGGACCTGGGATGGGGCAATCCCTGGGATCCACAGGCTGGGGAATGAAATTGAGAGCAGTCCTCCCAAGGACTTGACAAAGAAATTTTTTATGAAATTTTAATTGATTTTTATAGTGAAATGCTGGCACAGATTGTCCAGAGAGGTGGTGGCTGTCCCATCCCTGGAAACATTCAAGGTCAGGTTGGACAGGGCTCTGAGCAATCTGGTCTAGTAGATGACCCTGCTCTTTGCAGGGGAGTTGGACTAGATGGCCTTCAAAGGTCCCTTCCAACCCAAATACTCCATAAAGATCCAAAGGGAGCAGGGCAAATGGTTGGCTCAAGGCAATTTCTGAATTTTGGGGTCAAGCAGCAGAGCGATGAACTTTTCATACTCAAGGAAAGGACCAGTGCGACACCATGAGGGACCCAGGCTCTTTAACATCTCCCCAGTAAGAGATTTTTGGAGGACATGGATGACCACCAAAGCTGTCAGCAATTGGAATGGTAGAAGGACTGAATGAGAGCAACAAGGCAGCTGGAGTTTGTGATGAACGCCGTTCTGAAACAGCCAGCTGGGTATTCATGGATAGAAGAGTTGGTATGTTTTACACCTGATCTTCATGCCCTATTGCACATTCCTCAAATGCAACAAGTATTGCTATCTTGTCCAGTACAAGGGGTTTTATTATCAGTCCCATATTCAGAACATTAAACATGAGGAGCACAGTGCAGGCCAGGTGAAATGTGCTTTCAGATGATGGTTCTGGGTCAGAAAGAAGGTCTGTGCCTCATCCCAGCCCTGGGCCTGACCTGTCTCTGTAAGAGCAGCAGCCAGAACATCCAAAAGAAGGGAGCTGCCAGACCCTGTCCTGCAGCACGTGAAGGGAATGCTGAAAAACTGGGATATGCCACCAGCACAGCAGCAGCTGGAACCTGTAGCATCTGATGAGCCTATGAACAGAAAAGGGAGCTGCTGGGGTCGCGGGCAGAGCGTGGTGGCTGCAGGCCAGCCCAGAGCCCAGGGATGGAGCCCTACCACAGCTCCAGAGGAAATCCTGAGCAGCTTCTGGATGTCCCTCCTGGAGCCAGAGCTGGGGTGGGATCTGCATCCCACGGGGCACCAGGGACCACTCTCATCCACAGCAACTCGCTCTGGGCAACGCCAGCATTTATTCCATGAAAAAATGAACATACAAGATGTTCTTTATGATGACTAGGGGTTTTTTTTCAGATTTCGTCCTTTCATCTGTTAAATAAAACACAATGCAACTACCAAGCTGTTCTCTCTGGGATTGCAGAGCCGAGCTGAGCTGCACCTCAAGATCTGTAAGAGCTGAAAACATGATTCTAAACTAACACTCTGCATCTTCACTTTGATTTTAAGCGATCATTCCGCTTTTCTGCTAAATTAACTCAAGCCAATTCCGCTGCTTTGCCTGGTGCGTGGGTGGAAAAAAACTGACTTGGGAGGAAACCTGAGCCCAGTCCTGCCCTCTGTGTGACACCACGGCTACGCCTGTGGCCGTATCAGCAACATGATCTGTCCACTGCTAGACAGGCTCCTCTTCCTCTCCGCCTGCTATTGCACAACGTGTCCAAGCCTCGCATCCCTCCGCTCCCAATCGCTCCCAGGGCTCTTGCATATCAAGGATTTTCATGAGAAATCAGCAGCAAAACGCACAGGCTCTCAGTTGCACAAGGAAAATAGATCTTTGTTGGGTTGGTTATTCTCGTGGAGGGCGAGGGTGTGGTGAGGAGGGTTACAAATAAGGCCTTTTGAGAATACATTTAGCATTCAATACTTTACGCTGTCTTAATAAAGTCCAGTCATGATCCGGCCCTGATCGGTGAGATCACAAAAAGCTCCGTTGGCTGTATTTGTTTCGTGAACTGAATCAAAGAAAAGGTTCAGAGTTGTATTTTAAATGAATGACTCTGCTTTTGAAAGTTCAAACTATATTGGCATCGCAAGGTTAGACATGGAGGAAACACCAAAGCTATGATGGGAGAGCACTTCTGACAGGCTCTGCATCGAAAATGTTTAAGAAACTACTCAAAGGAAAAGTAAATAGCACTCAATGTATGAAATGTATTAGTTCTGTTTTTATACCTATTTCAGAATTTATCCCAGGTTCTTATAAAATATATAAAACTGAGATACAAAGAATTAGCAATGTAACTTTGCATTTCAAATGATCTTCAGCTACAGGTTTTGCTTTAAGAAAACAGACACTTGAAAAGCAGCTGTTCTGTAGTCTCTAGATGCAGACACTTGAGTTCCTGGCAAACTTACCGTCAGTGGTTTTCTGAACTCCTCCACCATTGCAACTCTCTCCTATAATGAAACTCAACACTTCACCATTAAGTTTTTCTGCTCGTGGTTTCAAAGAGAGGACGTTACCATTTCCCAGCATCGGTTTCAAAGTTCCTTTTTTTTTCTTTTTTTTTCCCCCCTTTTTTTTTTTCCTTTTTCTCTTTTTTTTTTTTTTCCTTTCCCTTTATGAGCTTTAAACCACAGGGTGAATCCATGAAATGAGGTAAGTAAATTTGGCACACTTTTAGTCATGTCCATAAAACTTTTGGTAAGTTGTATCAGTGAACAATATCGTTTTCATCGTGAGTTACAGGTGCTTTTGAAGGGGGTGGTTAGTACTTAACAACTGGAATGTTTCTAGTAAAACCAAAAGGCATAGCTGCAGAAAACACTCACAACCCAATGTTGATAGAGAAGTAAAAATATATACAATACAGTCACTTGTTCATAGTTTGGCACAATTTTTTGTTGTTGTGGGTAATAGTGCATAAACTACTGTACAACAGTATGACTTTTAAAACAGTCTTTCACAGAGAATACCAGATTAGGTTTGCTTTCAAATAATAAAATTCCCACAATTTCAAACTCTTCATTTCAGCACTTACATTTCAACAGACCACAAGGCAGATTTCGAAAAGGAACCGATGGGGAAAAAAAAGAAAAAACAACCGAAAAAATAAAAAATGGTAAGAAAAGAACCAAACATCAACCGTCCTTCTAGAAAAGGGAGTCTCTTCTTCAAATACAGGAAAACCCAAAAATGCTGTTTCTGCTTTAAGAAGAATGGAGTCTGATTCCCTGCAGGAAAAAATCAAACATTTGATGCCATCTTAGTTAGCTCGTCTGGAGTCACCACGACGGAGCGAACGCGCTAAAGGCGGGCGGGTAGAGAAGATGCAGCTTTAGATGATGCAGGTTAGGAGACACAACAGCAGAGGGGGCCAGAAAGCACTCAAAAATTGCCACGTGAAGCTCAATTAGGAACGAGTTCTCATTTGCAAAGTAAAGAGCCTTTAAGTTTCGAGATCTTGGCTTTTGGATGCAGAACCTCTTTTTTTTTTTTGTGGTTTATTTTTTACAAAATGTTCCAAAAAAAAAAAAAAAAGTCTTTCCTCGTCAAAATCATTAAAAAGAGCGTGTAATCATGGTTTGCGTTTTTTTGCTTTTTTTTTGTTTTGTTTTTGTTTTTCCCCCAATAAATAAGTGATTAAAAACTGAAGAAGCCAAACAGCAGAAAAGAGTAGCCTTGTTAGTTTTTTTTAACCCCAGCCAAGCCAGAAAATTGGTCATTCTTTTAGGTAGCTTGCAAGTCAGAAGTATTTTCATGCATTTAAAAATAATAATTAAAAAAACCGACCAAACAAAAAAAAAAAAGAAACCAACCCCAAAACCGAAACCAACCAAAACTGTAAAAGGGGAATGTCTTTCTTTTTTTTTTTTTTTTCATGCAAACTTTTGCTTTCAAGGAAGGAAAAACTGAGGAACAGCGGGCCTAGCAGGTGGGAGGGAGGTTAGGGGCATTCCAGCCAGTTTGGTGCAGCATTACCTCAGTTTCTCAAAAGCAGCTGTCACGGGTGGGTCCTTGTGGGGCTGTTCGCGGTCCGTCCGCTTGATTTTACAGTTCTCATCCCTCAGTGATTTCGAACTGGATTTATGACGGTAGAGTTTTTTATGGGTAGGTCCATTATTGCCTAAAGTGCTCAGGTTACTATAGCTTTTATCAAAAAAGGGAGCATGAATGTCCGTGGTGAACCCGGTGGAGCAGTTGGGGCGACTGGGGTCGCAGGTCACGGCTTTGCTGTTTTTGCTCGAGCCCTTGTTGTTTGACTTGTGGTTCTTCGCCGCCCCCGGCGAGCCACCGTTCGCCTTCTTCTTCGACTCTTGGGACGTCCCTGCCAAAATTTTAAGAGTTTTCAGTTTCAGGCTGTTGGACTCCGGTGACCGGAATATGTCTGGAACGCTGTTGTGGCCGACGGGCCCCCACAAGGGCTCGATGGAGGCCATCATAAACCTCTGGACATCGGCCATTCCCGACGCGATGTTGGACAGGATGTTGGACGGTTCCTCGAACTCCCTCTGGTCGTCGTCCAGGAGGCTGGTGGCGTTGCCCAGGCTGGCTTCCGACCAGCCCGTGCCCCCCTCTTTTCCCAGCGCCCACTCTCCGGAGAGCCCGTTGTGCTTGCCCAGCTTCACCCCGGCTGGGCCGCAGTGCTGAGTGCCCTCGGCCACGCCCTTGGTGGCCGCGGCCACGGTGCCCAGCTGAGTGACCGCCCGGCCACCAACGGCCGGAGCCTTCTCGCCGTTGACTCCCGCCGCGTTTTTCCCTTTCCTGGTGGATTTGGGCGCCTGCCTGGAGTTTTTCCCTTGCGGCTTATCGGTTCCTTTGTTGGTTTTGGGCGATTTTTTCCGGGTGGCTTTCTGGGAAGAGCTTTGGTTTGTACCCATATTCTTGCCGGATGAACTTTTCCTCTTCGATTTTGACACTTTGCTATTGGTGCTAATTTGACCAGATGGCTCATTAAATGTTGACAAGCATGGACTCTTTTCGAGAAGGCTGACAGAATCTTCATCGTTGAACATATGGAACTGGAACTGGTGATTATTTAAAGCAAACCCATTATCTGCCTGATCCTCGGACTGCAGGACCCCACAGTTCCACTTGACCTTCTCAGAGCTGTTGAGGGTGGCCTGGGGGCTCTCCTGAAAGCCCTTCAAGGTGCCCAGAGGCTTGGCATCAGAGCCAGCTATCTGCGGGGACAGGTTGGGAGTGTCCGGAGGGGACATCTCCGAAAGCGACGACTGGCGGAACCTATCAGGTGTGAAGTTGGAAATGTCTAAAAGGTCCGTGGACTCCTTCAAAGGGGTGATTTCATCTATGCTCTGCTGGATCACTAGCTTGGGACTGCAGTGGGCCAAGAAATCATCATTAATATCATCCTCGCCGTCCTTTTCACAAGACTTTAAACTTAAAGAACTGTAATTGCTAGAACTAACTGACAATGAACCCACTGAATCAAAACTAATGAGCCTGCCATCATCCGTACTGAGTGTACCTCGTTGGAAATGAAAGCGCCCCTCTCCATTATTGAAATGACATGACTGATAAGAATCATCAGACTGCACTTGTTGGCTATCCGGCATGTAATTTTTTTGGTATAGCAATTTGCCGCTATTCAGATTGACTTGAGTGTATCCAGAGGCGGGGAGGCCGTCGGCGCCCGGGGCGAACTCGCTCGGCATTCCGGCCGCCTCGGGCATGTCCCCGGGGAAGTCCTGGCGCTCGCTGCCCTTGCTGGCCGGCCACAAGCTGCCGAAGCCGCCCTGCTCCATCTCCAGGTGGCCGGGCGACTGCTGCAGCTCGGACTCGGAGGGCGGGGAGAGCACGCAGCTCTGCGCCGGCTGCAGCGACGGGAAGGGCTTTTCCTGCGGGACGATGCTGGGGAGCGGGTGCTGCTGCTGCTGCTGCTGCTGCTGCTCCGAGGGGTGCTGGGCGAAGTACGGGATAGCCGTGTTGCTCGACAGATCCGAAGCATCTAACAACGTCTGCAGATACCCTCCGGGGATCAGGGGTACATTGGTGGTGATATTAGCAGATGGTAGAGGCTTGTCTGAAGAGGAGGTGGATGGTAGGAAAGGAGAATTTTTAGCAACCTTATCCTCGTGGCACTCTGGGAGATGGGAGCTGTCTGAAGCACAGGGACTGTTTTCGTCTTTCAGACGCGCCGCAGAGTCCTGGTTTTCCAGTGCTGGGGAGTCCTCTGCCGTGCTGGTGGCAGCTTTGATCTTCTTGCACTTCAACCTGGCTTCACTTTTGAATTTGATTCTGCGGAGCACTTTCCGCTCCGTCCCCTTGTGCTCCCGCTCCTGCGGTTTGCATTTCACGGCGATGCCCGCGATGTCGTGGACGTGCAATCCGTTGGCACAGCTGGGGGTGGCGATGGCCAACGCCGGCAGCCCTTTCAGGCCCACGTCCTCCTTACTGCTGCAAGGCTGCTTGTGATCAGAGGAGCAAGAGCCCAGCTTGTTCACTGATTGCTCGATGGCTTTAATTCTTTGAATCCGGTGCCTGTTTGCTAGCTTGCATTTTCGCTTCCGTGGGTGAGGGAGGAACGAAGCATCTGAGCCGTTAAGATAGAAATTCTGCTTGTGGTAGAGAGACGATCTGAGCAAATCCAGCCGGCTCTGCTGCCTCTCCTGCCAGAAGCCCTTCAGTGGGGCCAGCTTCTTGTATTTGCTGAGCAGCTCCTCGTTCAGAGTAACAGTTGTCTCGTTGGCATCCACTTTGCTGAGCTTCACCAGCATATGCTTCTCCCCTTTAAACCTGTTAATGATGATGTACTTGATGATCACGGGGGGCTCCTTGCGAGAGACTTTTCGCCGTTTCTTGGGGCACCACTCGTCGTCGTCCTCCTCCTTGGGCCCGTCTGGGAGCCACTCCTTCTTGTCCAGGATCTTCTCGTTCTCGATGGAGTCCACATCGTACAGGTAGTCGTCGCTGTATCGCACTTTCCTCTTGGCCCGCAACCCGTAGTTCTGCTGGATGAAGGAGCCGGAGTGGTCCCGGGCCAGGTACCGGCTGCAGTCCTTGATATCCCGCAGCACGTCGTAGGAGGACTCCGTGCAAGTGCTGTCGTCGCTGAACTCCCCGGAGTCCTCCGTGGAATTCACCGAGTCCAAGAAGTGGCTCCTCTTGGAGCCCACGTACTGCACCATCTCTGTGCTGTTGCAAGATTTATTTAAGGCAGCTTTCTCCTCCTCCTCCTCGCCGTCCTCTTCCTCGCCGTCCTCCTCCTCCTCCCCCCAGATGATGCCTTCCTCGGATTTGAATTGAGAAGGGTCGGTGGCACTGCTGGGCCCCCTTTTCAGGGTGCTCCTGCTGTCCCTTTTGGTGCAGTTGCTGAACACGCTGGGGAAGAAGTTGAACTGGGCGTCCTCTTGTAGGGTGGTGGTCTTCTCCCGCACGTTGTCCTGGAAAGATTCGTATCTAATCTTTAGGGAGCAGACATCACTTCCCAAGGTGGAATCGTCATCGTCGAACATGTAATTATCCACGTCTTCCTCAGAAAACAGATTTACAGAAAGCTCATTTTTGGAGCAGAGGTCAAGCAGCTCAATTTTACTTTCACTAATGAAAGATTCAAAATAGCCCCATTCCTGGTTGGGATTTGTTAGTAAAGGTTCCTCACCATTGCATTTGTCTAATAGTAATCCCTCGTAATAATTTTTCTGAGTGGGGTCCTCTGAATCACTGTCAGATTTCTCTGTATCTCTTTTGTCCGCTGCCCTCGATTTATGCATAGGGAAGCTTAAAAGCTGGTCTGAAAGCAGTTGATCCCCGTATCTCATGGTTTCTCCTGTGCTCATGCAGTGAATCCCTATATCAGAGACCGAACAGGTGTCATAATCCCTATTTATATCCCCCACTTTCAAGCTTATTCCCGGCTCCGCATCAATGCCGTCCTTGGATTCAATGAAGCAGCCCAGACAGGTCCGGCTGGGCTGCATCAGGCAGTCCCCCGTCAGCGCCGACATCCCCCCGGGCTCCATCATGCTGAAAGGAGCCTTCTCGCAGTCGCCCGGCAGCGACCACGAGCTCATGCCCTTGGTCACGCAGGACGTCAGGGAGATGGCGTGGGCGGAGGAGTCGTCCGAGGCGTGCTCGGGGACATCCGTGAGGCGCAGCGGCGACGGGGGGCTCAGCAGGCAGGGCTTCTTGGCCGTCGGGGCGCGGTGGCACGCGGGGCTCTCCTTGGGAGCCGCGCTCAGCGCCGGGAACGGCGCCGCGGCCTCGGCGCTGCAGGGCCTCTCATCGCCGTCCAGGGCGTGCGACTCTGCAGGGAACAGGGAAAGCAAGAAAATCAAGAGGGGCTGCCACCCTCAGAGGTCTCAGCCTCGCCACCCCGCTCCCCTTCCTGCCAGGGCTTGGTGGTGGCTTTTCCCAAGTGCTCCCTTCCCAGCAATCCTGGATCTGGTGAGCGTGGTGATGTGCAGAGGTAAACACGCAGCCAGCTGGAAGAGGTACAAGAGTACGTTTGAAACACGCAACCCATCCGCTCTTCCCTCCTCATATCCATACGGTTACCTGGAAACTGCCTCTCAGACCTCGCAATGTTATTAAAAAAAATAAAAAAACCAACAAAACAAGCCTAATAAAAATGTTCTCATTAACGTTGAAAAAATTAACGGAAAAATAAGATTCTTAAAGAAACAAAGCACCCCTCCCGGCGGGGGTCTGAGCTTGCACACACCTGAGCTGCTTTACTGCTCCAGAATCAGGAAGTGATGGCTGATTTTAAAAACCCAGCAATCTTTTTGTCACTGTCCACACCAAGGGAAGGCAGAAGATAACACAGAGTTTAAAGCAATTATTGTTACAATTATTGTGGGGTTTGCCATTCTTCTCTAATCGCTAAAAATGCCTTTTTAGTCATGTAAGGATTTTTTAACCTAAGGATTTTTTTTTTTAGTTTTACCTCGTTGCGCTTCTTTTATGGCAGAATAAAGTTATGAATGTACTTTTATCTGACTTCTGGCTCAACGGACGGTATGACCCTTGAAATTTAAATACGATGTCTTTTCATCCATGAACACGCTCTGATATCTCTGTATTAAAAAAAAATATATTCCGATGAGTGCATTCATCCCAGCCGGAGCGCTCTGCTGACTCGGAGCCCGGTGCTTTTGTCGTGGCTCAGGTCTTTCTTTTTTGGTGGCTCCACTGAAGGCAGAGTTGAAACTTTCCAAGGAGGGACAGGTGCTTTAAAACACAACTGGAGCACCAGGGTGTGGCATTAAATGGGGTATGGAAAGGGATTCATTTGGTTCTGCAACCCTCCACAGGTGCTCTTATTCCAAACTGAGGGGAAAGTGAGTCTCCTGCATCCTTGGCAGCTTGGGAAGGGGAGATTTGTGCTGGCACAGGTACCACCAGCATGATGGAAAACCCCCCAGGTGGGCAGGATGGAAAGGAATGGGATGCCATGGAAGGAGTGGGGTGTGCCAAGCAGGTTAAAACCCCCCTAATTTCATCCCAAACACCCCCATCAGCTTTGTGCTACAGGGGCCTTAGGGATGGAACCATCAGTGAAGCCTGAACAAAGCACAAACTGCAGCTGGAACCTTGCAGTTCCCAGGACTTAAAACCTTTTCCCAAAGACTCCCTAACTCCAACCAGAAGTGCAGTGCAATTCCTGTCAGCATCTTCAACACGAACAACTTGGAAAAGACCAGACTGGCTTGCTTGAAAAGGGTTAAGAAAAGGGAAATAAATAAAAAAGCTGATTTTTGAGTCCCTCCCACCAGTCTTCAGATCAGAAATGCAGAGGTGGTATCTTTTTCCTTAAGCACCAAAACAAATTAACCAGTGCAGTTCCACTTCAGAAGTAAAATAAAATAAAAATCAGCTTGGAGCTGACAGGAAGCATGGAAAATTTGAGGATAAAAGAAGAATGTCTGTGAATGCTGTAAGACTCAAAGAAGGGGGAGGCAGAAAGCTGAAATTCAATCTCAAAAGCTGCATTCAATAGGCAAAGCTGCTATTATATAAAATAAACTGTCTCTGGGCGTTTCTTTAGGTTTATACTTGTGTGAGTGAACTTAGCTCTTGTGAAATACAAATGCCAAAACCTGATTTTCTGGGGCTCCGTATCAGCCTAAAAATCAGGCCTGTGTTCAAGTGATGCTCCAAGGGAATACCATTCACACGGAAAATGCTGGAAAAGCAAAACCACCTTCCCCCAGTTTCACTCAGTAGCACATGGGCAAGGGGAGGTGGCAGCTCCAGAGCTTCGTGCTGGCTCCTGGCCTTGGATTCAGCAGCAGCTCCCACTCAGCAGTGTTCAAAGTGGAAGTTTAAACTGGCAGAGATGGGATATGGGGATGGAATTCTTGGCTCTGAGGGTGGGCAGGCCCTGGCACAGGGTGCCCAGAGAAGCTGTGGCTGCCCCTGGATCCCTGGCAGTGCCCAAGGCTGGATGGAGCTTGGAGCAGCCTGGGACAGTGGGAGGTGTCCCTGCCCATGGGAAGGGGTGGAACTGGATGGGCTTTAAGGTTCCTTCTAGCCTAAAGCACTCTACAGTATTATAGTGTCTAATTAAAGCACTTTCTTTAATTGCATTCCATGGAAGTGGTATGCGGTTCTAAAAATCCCCTCCTTACTGATCAGGACACACCGATTTTGCTGTCCACTGGATCAGACAAAGGGCCCATGGCTACAAAATCCCTTTGCAGCTCCAGCAGCTGCACTTTACCCTGTAGTCAGGAAGGAGATGGGCTGGCAGGGACAGACACCTCCCAAATTCCATCCCAGGGCAGTGTGGGCCTGTGCCTCGCCTGCCACCAGCACGGGCTGCAGGGCCCTCATGGGCACCCACGTGGCTGGAGCTGCTCCAAGGTTTTGGTAAAGAACAAGAACATTTGTCTCTTCCACCTTGTTTAGAGCTGACAGAAAGATCTGAACGTATGTCAGAGGACCAAGTCCTTGATATCTAACAGGATCAAATTTATACATAAATAAAATATGTTTATCTATCTATCTCAAGATTTATGGGCCAATACAAAATGTAAAAAGCCATGAAATTAAACATAGGACATATTGAAGAATGAAAGCTTCAGGCTCTGCCTCCCCTCTGCATTTTCTGTGGCCAGAGACTACAGCCCAAACGACCTCAGAAAATGCTGAGGCTTATTTATTTCAATCAGGGCTTCAGACAGCTGAGCACTGCTACTCCTAATTAGTTATTCTGAAAGCAAGCATGGAATCAATGGAATAGATAGAGACAAAGTTGGGCATTTTGGGAGGCTGCTGGAAGGGGCTGATCCTTCCCCACCCATGCTGGTGGCAGCTGGAATGACCTGGTGGCTCCCAGGAACATGACCTGGGATTACAGCACAGGGAATCCCATGTGCTGGGTGATGGGACACAGGCAAAAACGAGCTCACAAATCCAACCTTCCCATCCCATTAATCCTGATTTCTTTCTCCTACCCAATCTCTAATTTCCCCCCTGTTTATAGGAACTAAATATCCTTCAGCCAAATTTTGCTAATATTGGCTAATGGGATCATAATGCTAAGAGAGGAAAAGATTCCCAGCAGACAGAGGGGGTACAAAGTCCTGGATGACTTTTTTTCCCCCAAGAAACCAAACTAAAATCTCTTAATTCAAACTGCAGGTGCACATAAACATTTCCAGCCATGCCCATGCACAGGCACCAGCAGTTCTTGTTAAGGCCTAAAAAGGTGTAGATTTATGGCTGGAGTGATTCCTGTGCAGAAAACACCCATTTACTCCCCTGCTCCACATTGCAGAGATGCCCACAAACTGCTAATATTCAATGCACAAAAGGAATTAGGAAAATAAGTTGCCTTCCAAGTTGTCGCTGCTCCCTCATGTACCATAATTAAGTTCCTTACCATTTTCCTTCACCCCATTAATCAGGATAGTTTCTTGGTCTTCTGAGGCACAATCCTGCTCTTGTTGGTCATCCATCAATTTAACCTCTTTCTGTTCACTCCATGCCCCACTGCATCTGGCCAACCTGCACATTTCCAGAAACACAACCACAGTCAGTGCAATCCCCAGGATCAGCTCAAGGAACCGTGAATAAAAAATAACAACAATGAAACGCCCCCACGCAGCCTCGCTCGCTGCCTGCGCCCTCCTGAAGAGGACAAATCCAATTTATTTTGGCTCTCAGCTTGTCACTTCCCCACTCCAAAAGCCAAGCCCCGTGTATTTTCAGCGAGGTGAAAATGTCGTGTATCAGCACTTCCTTCCCCAAAGTCCTGCTCTGGGAGGTGGAGAGTGCTCAGTGCCTCTGCAGGACCCTCCACACCACCCAAAATTGCTGTGCAAAGGCAGGCGAGTCCTGTCAACCAGGAAAGCCCATCCATGTCCAGATGGATCAGTGGAGAGATGAAGAGGAGTCATCCCAGTTCATCAACAGCAGCTCTACAGTGGAGCTGGAAAGAAATGTGGATATTGGAGTGACCCTTGCTATCAGCCACTGCCTTTCCAAGCTCTGGCAGGAATGAAAACTTCCCAAAAAAGCAGTTTTTGGTGGAAAAGTATCTCCAATCTCACTGTTCACCACGAGAGCTCCATCCTTGGAAGGCTCATTCCCCAGACCCCTCAGACTGCCCACGCTGTCCCCACTGGGGGAAGCTCCACCTCCAGTGAGTGATGAGCAGTCGAGGCTGATGGGGCTTCACCTGAGATGAGGATCCAGCCCAAATCTTCTCCCTTCCTCCTCTGAGGTCCCCCCACCCTTCCAAGCCACCACCTGCCTATGGAGCAACAGAGTGATGTGGCTGAATCCTGGGCATGGGCGGCACTGGAGAACCCTCTCCAGTGATCCTGACTGACAGAATTTCACATCTTTGACTGCAAATTCAAGCCAAAATCTATTTTATGCCCTTCTGGCAACTCAGTCTCGATTTTTTCTCTCTCACAGAGCAGGCACTAGATTGCAGCATTGGTTTAGGTGTTTTTCTGGGTCTGGGGTTATTTTTTTTGTTTGGCTTTTTACTTTTCACATCAACATTTGTCAGTGTCTGCTGCTCCCACAGCACTCACTGCCCTGGGCTTCAGCAGCCAAACTTCATTCATATTCACATTTACAGTGGAGTCCTCTTAATTAACGTGAAATCTTTACAACCGCCTTGGTAAGTGAAACCTTCACCCAACTTAAAGATGTTGTGACACCGAGAGGAAGATAAGAATAACAAGCATCAGTAACTCCATTCCTTTGCATATTTAGAGGAATATTTAACTAACCCCGAGAGTTTTCCTTTGATGCAAATCCCCATCTCGAAGCTCTCCAACCCAGCCTGTTTGCTGTGGTAAGACCCCCTCTCCTGCCAGCACCCTCCCCACACCCTGAGCTCCCTCTGTGGCCTCTCATCACTGACATTCTGCAGCAGGAGAGGCTCCAAAAGCCAGAGCAGAGATCAGAGTTATTTTTCCATGAAGGAGATTAATGTCTGAGTGTGGAAGCTGCTCTGTGTCTGCCACTGACAGGCTCCAGCTTGGTGCCTCCTTGATAGTATCTCCTGCCTGCTAAATGTGCCTTAATTAATAGGAGTATTAATAAATTAAGTTTTTAGAATATCTGTTAATGAAAATATTAATAAAATATCTTCAGCCTCGGGAGAACCAGAGGGGTCTCAGGAGACCAGAGAAGCACCACTGGTTCCACACATGGGCTGCTAGGGAAGGGGCTGAGGTGTCACAGAATGGTTTGGGTGCGAAGGGACCTTAAAGCCCATCCAGTGCCATGGCAGGGTCACCTTCCACTGTCCCAGGCTGCTCCAAGCCCTGCCCAGCCTGGCCTTGGGCACTGCCAGGGATCCAGGGGCAGCCACAGCTTCTCTGGGCACCCTGTGCCAGGGCCTGCCCACCCTCCCAGGGAACAAATCCATCCCAATTTCCCATCCATCGCTGCCCTCTGGCAGTGGGAGCCATTCTCTGTGTCCTGTCCCTCCATCCCTTGTCCCCAGTCCCTCTCCAGCTTTCCTTTAGGCACTGGAAAGGCTCCAAAGTCTCCCTGGAGCCGGGCAAAGTAAAAGGGGAAAGGCCCTGCCAGGAGAGCAGCCCCAGTCCTTGAAAGGACTTGGAGTAGGACCATCCTTTAAGTATTTAATTGGATTTATATCCACAGGAGAATCATGGCAGCATTTCGAGGTATCCAAGTACATAACCCAAACAGGGACACTATGAAAATTTTCCTCCCAGTTCAACACTTAACCCCCAGGATGCAGGGTGAGGGGTAGGAGCTGCTCCAGGGCTCTGTGGGAAGGTTCATCCTCAAGTCCAGTCTCTGTTTATGGGTGAGATGAGCTGAGACCTGCAGCTCTGAGCTCAGCAACAGCAGCAGCATCTTTGCTGGCCTGATTCTCCCTGGCTGTCCTGCTTGATTTGGTATAAAATACCACAGGTGAACTGTTTTCAGCCCTGAACACCATCACACCCTGCTCCAGTCATGGCCAGTGTGAATAACACAGGGCAAAAAGCAGGAACTGCAACTCCCCAGTATTGAGGATTTGTCACTTCCAGCACACAAAACATCTCCAGGGAGGAAACAGCAGCATGGGCACAAAACATCAGCGAGCTCTCCAAGGAAAGCATCCCCAAGCCTCTCCAAGGACAAGGATGGTGCCATCCAATTCCTGTGGGATTTCCAAGGGGGGGAAGGAGCAGGATCCCAGCCGTGGGTTCCTCTGCCTGCTCATGTTGGTGCTTGACTGATTTGCAAACAGGTCCATGAGGAAGGAGTCTGTCTGTCCTTGGTTCTGATGGACACTCAGGGGCCAACCTTCATGGAGAGAGCAGGGAACAGACAGGGGGGCAAGCAACAGGCACAAAGGGAGAGTTTATAGACCTTTAATCTTGAAGTGTTATGACTTCTGGGATGCCTGTGCACAAGGGATGTTCCTGGCAGGTGAGATCCTAAGGCTGGAGGAGACAATGAAAACAATGGAATGCAACAACAAAGGGAATGTGCTTGGGGACAACCTTGGGGACAACTTGTCCTCAACTGCAGTGACCCAGAGAGCAGTGCTGAGCTCCAGAAAGCAGCTGGAAAAACTGAGAAGGGTCCAGATGGGGGATCCGCCCACAGGGTCAGACAGAGATGAGGTGCAAATGTGACAGTCCAGGTTTGCTGAACAAGGGCACCTCTGGCATCAGGAAAGGTGAGACCCCAAAAGGGACAAACAGCAGCAACTGGAAAGAAAAGCTGACAAAGGGGCCAGGTGTGATGCAGAACAGAGGGAACAGAAGGCTGGGGATAACAAAGAGGAGAGAACAGCTGGGTCCCAGGCAAGGAAAACCAAACCAGGAGAGGCCTGGGGGATAAAGGGATGGGCAGAGCACACACTGGGCAGCAGGAGAGCACAGAACAGACTGAGGTGCAAAAGGGACAGAATGTGGATTTCAGGTGGTGGCAGGGAAGGGCGGCACGGCTGGGGTCACGCTATTATGAAAAGCTGGCAGGAGGAAAATCAGGGCCAGCCTGAGGTTTGAACTGTCCTGCAGCCAGAGTGGATGGAGGAAGAGGATGGTGGGGAAGGTGATGGGATGTGGGGTGAGATGAACGGCAGGCTCTGGAGGAGGAGGAGAGCACAGGGCTGTGCTTCAAGGACAGGCACAGCTCCTGCAGTCACAGGGAGGAATTCAGAAGGACTTTTGCTGATTGCACCATGGACTGCAGGGCACCGGCCTGCAAAGATCACAGCTGGCACCACACAAAGTCACTGCCTGGGAAGGGGATGGAGGGGAAGAGGCCACAGAAAGGAGGCACTGGAGCTGAACAATAATCCAAGTGGTTTGAAGCACAAGATGGACAAATTAATGGGCAGAAGGACAGGATGCAGAGCTGTGGCAGCAGCACACAGGGCTCAGTGACCTGCAGAAAGGCCTGTCAGCCCCATGGCTCAGGTCAGCTGAAAGACTTCAAGTGTGTCTAAAAACCTTGAGCACCACAGTCGAGGAAATTCCCCATTCCTCACAATTCCTGTCAAATTTTCCATTTCTCGTGCTAATGGGACTGTAGAAAACCTGTTGTGACCAGCCCACGTCTGGGAGAACACAAACACAGCACCACAAAGGACCCTGTGCCACAAACCTCCTGCTGCCTTCCAGCAGGTCCTTCAGCCCAGGGGGCCAAAAACCCAAAAGATGTTTTTGTTCTCTTTTTAAAAACCTCCTGACACACTGTCAGAGACTGCAAATAGTTCATGCCTCAAACATTCCAAGTTTTGCTCACTATAAAGAAGCCTCCCTGAAGGTACCTGGCTGGGACTTTGGTCTGTGAGTTAAACTGCTGAGATGAGATAAAGGGAAAACCCATTCTTTCATCAGCCTCAGCCCGAGGAGAAACAAACAAATAAACAAAGAAAGGAATGTGAGCCAAACCAGCAGCCGTGCTAAAAATCATCTCTGCCTTGCTTTGGGGTGGGGGAGGCCATGAACCACAGACCCCTTTTGGGGGGCTGCTTTGCACAGATTTCCCCCCAAATCCATGTGGGGGAGGAAGTTTGGGTGTGCTGTAAGCTCTGCTCAGGGGCAGTGAACCCACCCTCCCTTACCCAGACTGGCTGTGGCACCCCCAGCCCAGGGAAGGCCACGTCCTGTGTGAGAGGCAGCTGAGGGGGTGCATGAATCCATCACAGCACCCCCAAAGTGCCCCCAGGGTCACTCCTGGAGCTGCACCTCAGGCCTGCAAACCCAGAGTCTGCTGTAAGAGACTGTCCCTCCTCCCCCGGGGGACATTGCCACCTGGGAGGGGACACAACCCATGGCACTCCAGCTTTTGGGGGACTTTCACCACAACAAGAGCAGCTGGAGACGATCAATAGAGCATCACTGGGATCCACGGAGTGGGGATGTTTTCCTAATTCTGTCCCTGCTACTCTCTCTCTGTCCTCCCCACCAATTTTCTATTTCTTTTTCTCTCTCTTTCATATTTACTATCAAATAAAACCTGTTGTCACTGGCATATGGTCTTGTTTGCACCTTAATTTGGGCAAAGGTATTTCCAAAAACCTTAATAACTAAATCCTAACATTTTACCAGCTGGATCATAACACAAGTTTTTTAACGGGTACTGGTGTTGCTGGAGTGGAGACAAATGTGGCTGAAAAATGATGTCCCAGCTCCCCACCAGCTCCCTCTGCCCCCAGCACACAGCAAGATCCAGGTGGAAAGTCCCTTCAGCAGCTCCTTGGAGTAAAACCAGATTATTTCTTGTTCTATCAATTCCTAGAATCGCAGAATCCCAGAATGATTAGGGTTGGAAGGAGCCCTTGAACAGAGAAGGAAACACCCAAATGTCAAAGCTAAAAATCCTGGATGTGTTCCCTGATTCACCTCCAGTCACATCAGTGATGGACTTCATGTTCACTTAAACCCATCCAAACTTTAGGATTTAAGCATCTTCCTCTTAACACTGATTTTACAAAGACAAAAAGGGAAACACCACCCCTTTTATACAACCAAAAAAAAAGGCAGAGGAGGGGGGAAAAAAAATCTACCGGGTAAAAATAAAAACCAGCCCACGAGCCTGACTGAAAGCCCAGCTGCCCACGTGGGAATTCTATGAGATGGACACGATTCCGAGCTGCTGGGGGCTGCTCTGGAATTAAAGTTGCAAAAGTGTTTCAGCTTCAAGCTGAACAAACAAAAGGTCACTCACACCCAGACAAAAGCCAAGGTGCCAGCTCCTATTTCCACTCAGCTTCCACATCCTGAGAGCTGCAGCTCACCAGGGGAGATGGAGAGGGAGCATCTAAAGTGAAGGGGAATCTTTTTATGGAGAAGTGGGGGAAGAAAGTGAAGAAGAAGAAGAAGCTGTGGCTTTTTTTTCCCTGCAGAATTGTGAATAAGTGCAGGTGCTCTATATATATGCAGTTGTATCTTTCAAAAAAAAATAAAAAAAGAGCTTCAGAGAAATTAATTACATGTCAGAGCCTCTGACAGGTCTTTTAAGAATTGTGATACTTTTGAATGAAAACATTATATACTTAAAAAGAAATACCATGTAAATGTCTCTGAGATATTTACAGTCAGTGGAGTAATAGTAGGAGAGGATTCAGCTCTCGCCGTGGGTGGGGGATGCTGAACACACCACGCTCCTCCCAAAAACATCTCCAGGACCTCAGCGACTGCTGCAGGAGCTCAGAGCAGAGCTCAGGGCTGGGGAAAGGACCCAGGCTGTCCCCAAAATGCTGAGCCACCCCTCTGTCCCTGCAGGCTCCATCCTGAGCACCCAGCTCCTCTGGGCAGCAAGGACATCACACCCACACTTCCCCCTGTGCTGGCAAGGGCACAGGACACCAGCCAGGGGCTTTTCTGCTTGCTTGGGGATTTTTGGGCTCCTTTGCCCCCTTTTTCTCTCTTTAGTCCCACAGCAGACACAGAACAGAACTTCCCATAGAGGAATGGTGGTGAGGCAGCAGCAGGAGCCTCAGCAAAGCCAGGCTGGTCGTTCCCTGACCTGAAGGATGCTGTTTTCCCACCAGATTCTGAAATTCCCTGATGCTTTTTATTCCAGGGATTCTGTTTGATCTTTGTTTTTTTCTCTACAATTTCGTAACTGGTGGGTGAAGGGCTCAAAATTTTCACTCGCCAGCAAATTTATTTTAATACTGACAGCACTTTTGAGTAAAGCTCTGTTGCCATGAACTTACATTTCTACCCAGGCCAAGGGTCTCTGAATTTTGCCCATGATAAGGAAAAATTCAAGAGTATCTGAGGTTTCCAGGCTCAGAAAGGTGAAGTTCCTAAGGTTCAGTGTGAAACCATCCTCCCTCTCTGCTCCAGTCCCCCAAAGGGATGGTGGACTCAAGAGTTCTGGTTTCAGAGCTTTTTTTCCCAGGAAAATCTCACAAGGAAATTCCATCTCCCAGCAGTTCCCTGGGCATTTCCTATCAATGATGATGAGTACATGGGAGAAAAGCCCAAGTGAAGGAGAAACAGGAAACAAAGAAGGGTTTTGGGTCAATCCCAGCAATGAGACATCTAAAAGGTAAGGCCTGATAGAGCCAATGTTAGCTGAGAACAGGTTCAGGTATAAATACAGACAAAAGCCTCCAGTGAGGAATAAATCTGGTGGGAGGGAAAATAAAGTTGATTTAAAAAAAAAAAAAGGAGCTTGCAGAGAAAATGGAGAACACAAAAACCACAAAAAGAGGAAAAAAAATTCAGAACTTATGTGTTCCCAGAAGGTGTAAAGGATGGATGAGTTGTTAATATTCATAGCAAGGCTCCACTTTTCCTCAGCAGAAAGCAGATGCAACAATTACTGCAGAGCCCGGGCCCCAACTCCAGCAGACCCCTAGATATGATATTAAGACCAGGCTATTTAAAGCCAGCTCTGAAATAAATGACAGTTTCTGACCTTACTCGGGGAGGACATCAGGTGTGAGTGTTTCAAGACCTGTCACAAACAACTTGGAGGCAAAAGGAAGGAAGTGAACAAAATTACAGCCTTCCTGACAAAGCACACGTTAAATACCAAAGGAGCTCTCTCTGTAAATGTATTCTCAGACATCAAGAGCAGCAGCGTCTCACAAAGGGAAAAAGGTGGCAATTAAAATCCTGGAGGAGCTGAAACGCATGAGGGAACGGCTGAAATGTGCAGGGTTTCAGCACAATGCTGCCCTTGGTGAGGGAGGGCAGGGCTGCCAAACCCCAGCGAGGAGAGCTCCAAAATGCAACGTGAGGAAGGGAAGAGTCAGGGGAATCACTGGGGAGAAGGGGAAGCTCGTGGGGAAACGGAGAATGGAGAGGATGGAAGAGAAAAAGGATGGTCTGGGCCACAAAGAAAGGCTGTTGGCCTCAGGTGAGCACAGCTCCACTCCACGTCCCCACAGAGCTGATGCTGGAATGATTTTTCCTTTTCTTTCCCATCCCTTTCCCCCAGCTCTGTGCACCCACAGCAGCAGCAGAGCTGGAACCCTTCCCTGAGCCTGGTGCTCAGTGCTCTGGGAGTGCCCTGCAGGCCCTGAGCCTGAACAGCCCAGAGCTGCAGAGCCAGGGACACCAAACATTCTGCTGCCTCAGGAAGCCAAGGGCCCCTGGCAGGACAGATTCTGGAAACTCCAGCTGAGCCCAGCCCAGCCCCAGCATTGGGCTCCCTTGTGGCATCTGCTGCTGGGTGAGGGCTGCAACTTGTGTGTGTGACTGCTGGGGGTGTGCATTGTGTCACCTGGGGGAGGGGATGCATCCAACAGGATCCTAATTAAACCCCGAGCTAACGACCCCCAGCCCTCTCACCGTGTCCAGCTTTTCCTAACACCAGGAAAAGGCATCAGAGTGACCAAGAAGCTGAGGAAACCCTGATGAGTCAGGTAAGGAAGAAATAAATCTCCCTTTGTACCAAAATGTGGGATGGGTTTGCACAAGGGGCTGGGTGAACAATGAGGAAATGCAGGAACCCAGGTGGGCTCACGAGGGTTTCAATGAGTGCACCCAGTTTTGAGGACAAGAAGCACAAAGAGAATTCCTGCCTACCAAGAGCAAGGAAGGATGATTAAGAAGAGTCGCTGGGGGTTTTTTTTTGGTCATCCTCTCATGTTTTATAGAAGTGGAAGGAAATGAAGCAATAATTAGTGTCAGCAGCTGCAGAGTTTTGAAAAGCACTGGCAAGTGAGGGGGAGATTTTAATCTCCTGAAAATGAGCAAGAACACAAACTTTGGTTTAGCTGTGATGGCCAGAAGTAAAAATAAAAAAAAAAATTCTAATTAATAGGATTACAGAACGGCTTGGGTTGGAAGGGACCTTAAATCTCATCTCATCCCCTGCCATGGGCAGGGACTCCTTCCACTGTCCCAGGCTGCTCCAAGCCCTGTCCAGCCTGACCTTGGACACTTGGACACTTCCAGGGATCCAGGGGCAGCCACAGCTGCTCTGGGCACCCTCTGCCAGGGCATCCCCACCCTCACAGGGAAGTTTTTCCTCCTCATTCTTAACCTGAATCTCTCCTCTGACACTTTAAAATTGTTCCCCTGTCCTGTCCTGCCTGGAAAGCCTCTCTCCATCTTTTTTCGGAGCTCCCATAAGTAGCAAAGGTGCCCAAGGACAGCCCAGGATGTAGTTTTTGCCTTTCCTCCTTAAAGGAAACTCTAGTCCAGACATGTGGTTTTCACTCCATCTCTGGATACAAAGCTAAGATAAATCAGAAATGTTAAGGGGCCTGGATTTCTGAGAAAATGAGAGTGGAATGATTTAAAAAGCTCCAACTCTCATAAATCTGCAGAGGTTGACAATTCAGCAGGATCCTGGGGAATTAACCTCCCAAAAACACGAGGGCTCTCCAAAGCTAATTATACATCAGTCGCCTGTAAAATAACAAAAGCCATTAAAGAAGAGTTTGGGATGGAGATTTCTTGATGGGCAGAACTGCTTCACTTAAATGAACTTATTACCCAGATTCTCCTCGTGCTGCTGTATTTATGGATCCATTGACAAACCAGACTCTGAAAAGCTTAACAAACTCTTCCTGTGAACCTCCTCAGGAAATAGGAGAGGCCGAGGTCAAGTGCATTAAGATTACACAGCTGATGAAGGAAGGAGATGTTTCAGAGTCCCTCACACACTGGGTATTATGAAATAACTCAGCTGAAGAAGGGTGTGTAAAATTCTGTTTAGAGATATGGATTAATGCAGAGCCAAAAAAGCACAAAGAGGTGGATTTCACAGGGATATGCTGAAGAAAAGTCTCAGTCCTAAATTTTGCCATTGCCTCTTTCCCTATGAGAAATATTCTCTTCTCTGTTAAAAAAAGAACACCAGGTTTAAAAAAAAGAAGGAGGAAAAGAGGATTTTTTTTTTCTTTCTGTATGAATTAGTAATATATTAAAGTTTGGACTAAGGAGGGTAATTAGGCTGGTGCTGGAGGAGGATGTGAAAGCTCATCAGGATATTTGCAGTAACCCTAGTGGGGTAAACATTTCTCTTTTCTAATATCTCCAAATTAGAAATTTTATAGGAGAAAAAGGAATTTTAACAAATCTCGTTCGTCTCTCATTAGCAATTAGCCGACGTGGACTCCGGATAAGAAGTGTTCATTTCCAAAGTGCACAGAATTTTCATAAAAAGCACAGATAGGAAACCAAACAACAGGGGCACAGGAAGGAATTAAGCTGGAGCAAGGGGAGGAAGGGCTCGTTCCTCCCATGTTTTACACAAAGAACGGGTGCAGGGAGCTGCTGCTCCCTCTTTATGGGATGTGGAATCCCAGAATTGGTCAGGTTGGAAGGGACTTTTGTTCCCATGGGCAGGGCCATGCCAATTGCTAAATTCCAGGCCATCATCATCTTCAAGGAACAAAGGATTGCCAGAAAAGAGGCTACGGTGAGGAATCTCCAAAAAAAGGGTGATATTCCATAGGGATGTGGAAGACCAAATCCCCTTAGACATCATATCCAAGTTTTTAGCCAGATCCTTTGAATATTTCTGAACAACTCCCAAGTTTCATAGGGATTTTTTTCCTTTCCATGTACACACAAATGACTGCACTGATAGCAGATGGGCCCCTCCATGCAATTTCCTTTTTAAACTTCCAACTCCATGCAACTCCTGCATATCCCTTGAGCTTGGAAAGGAATGCGTGGCTCTTAGAGCTCCAGAGCACAAAGCTGGGGTTACTCTGCTCGTTTGCTTTTGCTTTTAAAACCTTTAATTACACAAGCAGGTAGCAACTCTTAAATACATCATCATTTTTCCCTGAGACCATGCTGGTGCAGTGGCTCTGCCTGGCAAGGTGAGCCTAAAAGTGACCCACACTCAGGGGAAAACACGCAGCACCTTGGGTTTATTTTCCTGAGTGGTTTCCTGCTGCTGGCACAGCTGGAGCACAGATTTCCCAGGTAAAGCAGCTTCCCAGTCCCATCCCATGATGTGCATCCAAAGGAGTGAAGGCTTCTGACTACAGAGGGAATCAGGGGAGGTAGGAAAAGGTAATGATCAAAACACTTATCACACTGAGAAAAGAACTTATTAGGCCCGATAAGGAGTTGGAATTGATGACAATTATAAGATACCATCCATTTTTAGCTAATAATTCAGAAAATGGATGAATTATTTGAGGAATAATATGTGATCATTTATTTAAAGACTTATACTAATGTATACGCTGGAGGAAGCGGAGCTGAGGTTGTAGGAACACCTTAACACTTCCATTCCTGGAGGGTTCTTCCTTTCCACTCAAATGCAGAGATTCAACAGCACTGGGTTTAGTTTTAGGGCTACAGGGCCCCTACAGAAAACAAAAAGCCATTTTCCAAGGCTGTTTTATACACAACCTGCTTCTCCTCCACTTTCCTGGTCACTTTTAAGAAATCACCAACATTTTCCCTTTGAGAACCGGGTCATTTACTCCAAATTCCCAAACAGCCCCATCCCCACTCCACAGGCTTAGCAGACCACACGGCTGGATGGAAGCAACAATTAATTAAATCTGAAGCCATGTCTCTTCATTTCACTTGGAAAGATTTTGGATTCTGCTGAATGTTGGAGGCAAAATCCCGCTTTACGAGAGATTGCATCTCCTAAGATATCAGTCCAAACCTCCATCTGTATCCAGGTAACAATCTGGAATGCTGATATTTAAGAGGAAAAATATCTGGACAGCTGCCCCAGCTCCCTGGGAAGCAGTGTTTAGTTAAAGTCTTGGATATCACTGAAAGAAGATGTGGAGATGTCACACTGAGGCTGAAGCATTTTTTCGAGTGCTGAATTATTCACCCGTGAACCTCAGATGTGAAATCCAAATGCTCCGGTACTGCCCCGGCTTTAGACAATGGCTAATTCCTTTCTGTGCCACCGCAGGGTCTCTTCATCAGCTTTCTTTCATCCATAATCACAGCCAGGTCATGGATTATTAGTCATATTCAGTGCAGAATTCAAACCCTGCTACACCAATCAGCCAGGCCGGGACTCCCCCGGCGTTAACGCCGCGGCTCTCGGAGGATCCGGCTGCTCCTGGCACGGCCTCGGGGGCACAGAGAGGCACAGAGGGGCACAGAGGGGCACAGAAGGGCACAGAGGGGCACAGAGGGGCACAGAGAGGCACCAATGCCTTTTCCTGGTGTTGGGAAAATGAAGCTGGACACGGTGAGAGGTTGGGGGTCGTTAGCTCGGAGTTTAATTAGGATCCTGTTGGATGCATCCCCTCCCCCAGGTGACACAATGCACACCCCCAGCAGTCACACACACAAGTTGCAGCCCTCACCCAGCAGCAGATGCCACAAGGGAGCCCAATGCTGGGGCTGGGCTGGGCTCAGCTGGAGTTTCCAGAATCTGTCCTGCCAGGGGCCCTTGGCTTCCTGAGGCAGCAGAATGTTTGGTGTCCCTGGCTCTGCAGCTCTGGGCTGTTCAGGCTCAGGGCCTGCAGGGCACTCCCAGAGCACTGAGCACCAGGCTCAGGGAAGGGTTCCAGCTCTGCTGCTGCTGTGGGTGCACAGAGCTGGGGGAAAGGGATGGGAAAGGAAAAAACCATTCCAGCATCAGCACAGAGAGGCCCAAATGCAGCAGCCATTTGCCCAAGGCAACAGGGACAAAGCCCCGAGCTGGGAGAGGACACGGAACAACCTGGGGCTGCCAGGGATCTGCCCCAGCATCCCACCAGCATCATCAGGCACGGCACACGGGGGCACAGATCAAGGCATGGTTTGGGTGGGAAAGGAGCATAAAGATCAGCTCATCCCATCCCCTGCCCTGAGCAGGGACACCTTCCACTGTCCCAGGCTGCTCCAAGCCCTGTCCAGCCTGGCCTTGGGCACTGCCAGGGATCCAGGGCAGCCACAGCAAATCTGGGCACCCTGTGCCAGGGCCTGCCCACCCTCCCAGGGAACAATTCCTGCCCAATCTCCCATCCATCGCTGTCCTCTGGCAGTGGGAAGCCATTCCCTGTGTCCTGTCCCTCCATCCCTTGTCCCCAGTCCCTCTCCAGTTCTCCTGGAGCCCCTTCAGGCTCTGAGATCTCCCAGGAACCTTCCCTTCTCCAGGTGAGCACCCGCAGCTCTCCCAGCCTGATTCCAGAGCAGAAGTCAGTATGTTTCCCCTTCATAGTGGAATATAGTGGGAAGAAAAAATCATAAATACAGGCATTTATCAGGCTTTGCTGGAGGTGTTACTTTGCATATCAAGCCACAAGGATGCAATTGTTTCATTAGGACTTCGCTGATGTTTGTAACATTTAACGAGTCTGGGAGAGCAGAGCAAGAAAATACCCCGGGCGCTGCCACAGCCAAGATAAATAGGAAAACATCCCCTGCCTGACATCAGCTAATGCATCACAGCTCTGCTCACTTAGGGCAGCCATGAAATCAATTCCTCAGCAAAAACAAAAAACTCCTATCCAAATCCACGCTCGCAACGTGAGCGAGGCAGGGACGGTGTGACAGCAGGGAAACTTCAGCCTGGCTGGGTGCTCCAGGCCTCTCTTTGTCCCCACCTCGTGCCAAGCCCTGCTCAGGGCTTTGCTGGACACAAAATAAGGGTTTTGTCATTTTTCCTCAAAGTAAACAATCTGGCTTTTCGAAAACTTCCTCAGCAGTCAGCAAAGATGCGTTCCCAGCCTCTCAAGGACACTTCATTGTTGGCTCCAAAGTACCCCAGATAAATTGAGAGCAATGATGGAAGTGCTAAGAAAAAGTAAAAACAAACAAAAAACCCCAACTTCTCCCTGGCAATGCTAAAAAAAAACATTTTATATCGCTTCAAATCCCATCTTATTTCTGGCTACACTTCTGAGCCTCCCACTGTAACGAGTAAGATTTCAACAAAGTCAAAACCCAGCCGAAAACAGATTAATAAATGCCAGCTGAAGGATGAATTCATGGTTCTGTACCAATTCCCCTGGAAAACCAAGACCAGATAACCACAGGGATGTTTTCCCCTTGAGTGGGCTTTGCTCATGTCCCCTCTGTCACCCACCAGTGTCACCCTGACCCTCAAACACATGCCAGTATTTAGGGGATGCCCAGCCTTGTGGGGGCTACAAGGAGCAGCACACCCCAGCTTCCAAGTGCGAGATGGATGTGATGGACCCAGAGCTCCCCAACCCAAAATCTCCACCCCTTCATGGAACACTGGCTGTTCTTCCCTGGCAAGGAGAGGGAAAGCACAAAGGAGAATGGAGCCCACGGCCTGTGGCTTGGCAGCAGGAACAGCACCAGGGAGGAGCAGTGTCACGGATGTGGCTGCTCGGTGCCATCTGTGCCCTGTGCTGCTCCAGCTCCAGGGGCTGTGCCAGCGCTGTTGGCCCGAGCTGGCCAAAATCCAGCAAATTCCACCCTCAAAGCCAGTGCTAGAGGATGACCAGGGTGCAATTCATCATCTAACGGAGGAGAGAGTCACTCCTCTTCTAAACCTCACCTCTAAAGCTCCTAAATCCAGCTCTGCTGCTGGGATAAAAGAGGTGGGAAGGACGTGACCTTCACATCCCATGGCACCTCCAAGGGATTTAACAAAATCCCTGCAGCACCTCACTCCCTTTTAGCCTCAACCTTCTCCACTCTGCGATTAAAAGGGGTGCAAGGCAGGAGCCTGGGGATCCTGCACGTCACAGAGGCACCTCAGATCCTGCTCAGACTTCCCAAACCATGCAGGGATTTTTTGGGCAGCAGCTCCCGTCTATTTTGGGCTCAAATTGATTGGCAATTTTGAAGAAGGCGCTGCAAATTGCTCTGCTAATCACAGCAACTCCAGCCATGGAACTGCATTAAAATAACATCAGTGCTGAGACACAGAGCCGAGCTCAGCCAGGGACTGCTGAGCTCAGGTTGCCTGCCTGGAATGCTGCAGCCTCCCCAGTTTTTCAGTGATTCCAGATTCCAGATGGCTGCTCGCATCAATTCAACAATAACCACACTTAGGGCTTCAGGATTTTCAGAAAAGCAAGTGGTTTTGTGGTGGCCTTACCCAGGCTGCAGGTGCCTTCCCAATGCCATCCACACTGGCACACACGGATCACGCTGCAGCTCTGCCCCTCTGACACTCAGCCATGCCTGGGAGAGGCCATTCATCCAGCTGAAAAATAAAGTTATCTCTCCCAGGAAACATCAACAGACACAAAAGAAGAAGATTTAAAATTCCTCTTATGCCAAGTTGCCTCTAAATCCTTTTAGTGCGACAAGGGGGGGAAAGGGTCTGCTCCAAGGACATGAGTGCCACTGCCTGACCTCAAACCCTGCCCAGCCCAGCTCTGAACCAGCAGAGCCTTGGGAGCATCCTCTGGGTCCTAACAGGCTCCCAGGAGAGTCCATGTCTCCATCCCCTGGGATGAAGATGGTGGATCCCTCCCTTCTGCACCATCAGTGAGGTCCCAGCACCTCCTACCAGGCTCTGGAGAACTTGGGGCATCAACTCCCACTCCAAGACAAGGAATCTGCCATCACAGAGACACTGCATGGTCCTATTTTCCAACTCCTCACTTCAGATTAACAATGAGTTAAAATTAAAAAGTTTCAGCCGGATAAACCAAAAATCATCCTTCAGACTCCAAAGCAGGGACAGGCACCTGAGGCTGGTCCTGGTCAGTGCCATGGCTCAGCCAAGACGTGGTTGTTTGGATTCAGTGGTTGGTTGGATTCAGAGTGGTTTGGATTCAGAGTGGTTTTGATTCAGAGTGGTTTGGATTCAG
>JAHLSL010000175.1:5457191-5503665 GCA_025920805.1 Petroica traversi | reverse complement strand
TGCCCCTGGAAAAAGCAGGAGGGGTTTGGGGGATCTGTGCCCCTGGGAAAAAGCAGGAGGAGCAGGGGTTTGGAGGCAGTCTGGAATCTGGGTCTGAACCACTGCAGAAAGCAGGAGAGTCACAGCTTCACCAAGGTTGGGAAAAGACCTCCAAGACCACCAAGTGCAGCCCTTGCCTGGACACCCCCGTGACAAATAAAGACTATCCTGAAGTGCCACATCCACTCGTTTTTGGATGCTTTCAGGGATGGGGGCTCCACCATTGCCCTGGGCAGCCTGTTCCAATGATCAACCACTCTTCCAGTGAAGGAATTTTCCCCAGTATCCAACCTGAACCTCCCCTGGCACAGCTTGAGGCCTTTCCCTCTGCTCCTGTCCCTGCTCCCTGGGAGCACAGCCTGTCCCCTCCTGTCAGCGACTTGTGCAGAGCCAAAGGTCCCCTGAGCCTCCTTTTCTCCAGGCTCAGCCCCTTCCCCAGCTCCCTCAGCCCCTCCTGGTGCTCCAGCCCCTTCCCAGCTCCATTCCCTTCCCTCCAGCCCCTCCATGTCGTTCTGGCCCGAGGAGAGGAGCCGTGGCAGAGGCACTTTGTCCTGAAAAGCTGACAATAACAACCTCCACAAGCCTGGCCCTGTTTATCCCGGGAAAAACAAAGAGTGAGCATCTGTCACCAGCCCTCCCTTGCCAAGATGCAGCTTCCAAAGTGCTCCGTGCAGCCCAGATTGGCAATCCTGGGCCAGCCTGGCCACAGCAGCTCGAGCCACACGTGTGCCACCAGCCCGGGCACGGTCCCTGTGTCCCCAGCACCTCCTCAGCCCAAGGTGGAGCTTCCCCTGGAGTCTCCAAACCCTGCTGAGTCCAGCTCAGCTGCTTGGGCCTGTTTTTCTGAATGATTTCTCACCAGGAAGAGCCTGTCTCAGCTCACAAAGGCGTTCCCAGGGTCCTGCTGGAGAATCGAGGATGAAAAGCAGGAGAAATCACAGAAATTCAGCCCATGGTATCTCTGGGCAGTTTAGATCATAACAACAACTCTGTGGCTCCTGGGCAGTGTCTGTCACCCGTTCCTGGGCAGTGTCTGTCACCTCTTCCATGGGCTGCTGACAGAAATGGCTGAGACTGCAGCAAACCTTGGATTTCCTCCCTACTAAGCCACAAACTCTCCATCACTTCCCAATTTTCTGCTGCTGCCTTTCAAGCTGACACTGACACAATGTATGGGGACCAAGGGGGACTCTCCTTCTGGGTGTTAATACTAAAATAATCACCACTGGAAATAAAACAACATTTGCATTTCACTCCACAAAAGGAGCATTCCTACCCCTGCACCCCGTCTGTGTTTTGGGGAAGCAGAGCACAAACAGAAATAGGAATAAATGTTCACATGGAAACACAAGCAGATTTAGGTGCAGCTTCAGGCTTAAGGAAAGCACAACACAGATTATGAGCAAAATAAACATTTCCTCTTTATTAGCTTCAATTAAAGAGCAATTTTTGTTTGAACTCCCCTCTTCTGTGTTTAAGCTGCACCAAAATTGCATCATTGTTGGAAGCCATAAAATCAGAGAATCATGGAATTGCTTAGGAAGGAAAAGCCCTGTAGGATCTTTGAGCCCAACCATTCCCCCAGCACTGCCAAGGCCACCACTCACCCATGTCCCCAAGTGCCACATCCACAGGTCGGTTAAATCCCTTCAGGGACAGCTCATGACAAGGATGGACAGCCCTTTCCATGAAGAAATTTCCCTTAATATCCAAAGTGAAGCTCTCCTGGCACAACTGGAGGTAATTCCCCCTTGTCCTGTCCCTGCTCCTGGGAGCAGAGCCTGATCCCCACCCTGGCTGTCCCCTCCTGTCAGGGAGCCACAAGGTCCCCCTGAGCCTCCTTTTCCCCAGGCTCAGCCCCTTTCCCAGATCCCTCAGCTGGGTCAGATTCCAGAAATCACTGGAAAAGTAACCAAACTCGGAAGTGGGACCGGTGAGTATTTGTTGTCCACACCCATCAGTGATGAATTTAAATTCCTTTTATTTAAACAGTGTGGCCATGCTGAGCATAGATGGGAAGAGCTGACAAAAATCCCACCCAAAATTCCCTCTTCCCACCATGAGCTGAGGGACAAAGCTCACTGGAGCAACCCCTGTGGATAAAGATCCAGGAGGCAGCACTGCCCTGCACTCCCTGACCCTAAAACAGGCAGGAACCACTCCTCACCACCCCAGGAGAAGTTCTGCCAATGGAGAAAAACCAGGAATGCTGCTGCTAATGACAGTGATGAGGAGGGAAAAGAATAGAGGTGATGATGATAATAGCAATAATAACAGTGGTAATAATAATTACCCCATTAATTTCCTTGAGGTATCATTAGTTTTATGCGACTTCTAAATGCGTAATATAAGTAGATAAATATGTAATAAATATATAATATGTACTATAAAATATAAAATATAAAAACATACATAAAATATAATACAAATACAGATTTTTGAATAATTTTCATTTTAAAAGCCACACCAACATAACAAACAGACTAATTAAATTTAAAATGGTGCCTCAAAAAGCCTTTTTGGCCAGGAGGGGGTGGATGGACCCAGGGCTGAGGTGCTGCAGGTGGGTCCAGCATGGACCAAGGGCTGGGAGGCTGAGAGGGATCCAGGGCTGGATCACAGGGATGGCTCTGACACATCCAGGGCTTCTGGAGGCAGGATCCAAACCCATCCCTGTCCTGCTGCAGCCCCAGGAACTCTGCTGAGAGGGGAATCACCGAGCTCTCACTGCTAAAAAGCCCCTTTGAACGTGCTGGAGTGGCTTACGTAAGATGGCAATAAACTGGCACCAAAAAAGAAAGCAAGTAATTGCACTGCTGCCTTGTAAGCTTTGATTCCGGGCTGTTTGGGAACAATCTGAGGGGTTTTTTTTTTGTTGGGCTTGTGAGGATAACGCCGAGAACAGCAAAGGTTTTGAAGGTGGGGTGTCCAGCTTTCAAGCTCCCATGTAAAACTCAGGTTTCCTTAGAATTTCACAGCCTGACAGGCACGAGCAGAGAGAGGCAGGAGACATTCCTGCCCTCTCCTAGCAGCTTATGCATTATTCCTTGAAAAATAAAAAAGGAGAAGGAAAGAAAAACTTTCAGAGGAAACGTGGAGCCTTTATTCCCTTGTGTTGTTTAAACCGTTTTTCATGGCACTACACAATGAGCTTTCTTGGGGAAGTAGAACAGCAGCTTTTCCTCAGACCACAGTAAAGCACTTACAGCTTCAGTGCCTTGAGAAGGTGGGGGATAAAATAAAAAATAAGGGAGAAGAAGCTGAAAGGAAGAGAGAATGAATGGGGAACTTGAATCAGGAAGAAAGAGAAGGAGGGGAGAAAAGAAGGAGCAGGCATCAAATGCAGGGATAATTGCAAAGCACCACCACACTCCTGGCCGGGGAAGAAAAGGAATTGTAGATGAATCGTGAGTGTGACAAAGAATCCCTTCAACAAGTTGTCTTTTATCACAACTTTGCTGCTCTACAGCTCCACTGCAACAGGAGAAATTGCATCACGTCAACAGCAAGTTTATCCAGACAAACTGACTGGAGCAGGGGAAAGATGTGCAGCCACTTGTGCTTCCCTGCCAGGCTGCAATGAATTCCCTGAGAACCAAAACACAGCCCTGAAAGGGGCAGCTCCAAAATATCCCTGGAGGGAACCTCCTAAAAACCATCCCAGCCAACCCCTCTGCTCTGAGCAGGGGCATCTCTCACTGGATGGGGCTGCTCAAAGCCTTTTGTTGAGGTTTGGATTGGATTTGAGGGGAGGTTTCTACACCTAAGGGGTTGTCCAGCCCTGGAACAGCTGCCCAGGGCAGTGGAGGAGGAATCTCCATCCCTGGAGGGGTTTAACAGACCTGTGGATGTGGCACTTGGGGACATGGGGCAGAGGTGACCTTGGAGGGCTTTCCCACCCTGAACAATTCCATGCCTCCATTCCTGGGATTCCCTGCCTCTCTCTGATGCTTCCCCAGAAGAAATGAAGGGCTTCTCCTGCTCCCTTCCATGGGCTCCATGCCCTCCTCCCCTCTCACCTCCACCGCAGGCAGGGAACGGCTGCTGGCTGAAATGCAAATGGTGCACATGGCAGGCACGGGAGCTTTTTTTAAATTCTGAAAGCTGAGACTTCTAAGTTTATCTCAGAAGGACACTGGAAAGATGAATAGAGAGAAATTATGCAGAGAAAGAGAAAATATTCAAAGAGTGGAATTATGTATGCATAATTGCCTGGCTCCCTGGGGTGCACGGGCGAGTACACCAAGTCACTTTGTGAAATCATTCCCCACAACTCCTGTATCCTAATTATAGTGCAGTAAGTGGGGAGAAGCTAATTTTTAAACAGTCCTGATGGGGGTAACTGGAAGAACCATGAGGAGGCTGTTTAACCCCTTGCCTACTGAGAGGCTTCGAGCAAAGCAGCCGACACAGGAGGAATAAATGAAATTAAGGTGGAGCCAAGGCATTGTTCTCTGCTTGATTTAAAGGTGGGCAGCAGGAGAACCAAGTGAGCACAAGGTTAGAGGAGAAAAAAAAGGGCAGAGCTGAAGAAATAAGCCAAAATTGAAAAGAAGCCCCACCAGTAAACATGACCTCTTCCCAGGCTTCAAAGGAGACTGGAGGCAGCATCGTGGTGTTTCTCTGCCCCTTTGCCCTGCACGGGAAACTCTCAGCCAAAAGCTTTGTAAGTCCTAAATATGCCCGTGCAGGAAGCTCTTTATCCATGCAGAAACTGCAACCACAGCTGCCTGGAACCTCAGCACGTTCCCCAGTGCAGCAGAAATGTAATGCTCCCCATTTAATGCTCCCTGGAACCATGGCTGCCATGGGAAGGACCTGGCTCCAGCAGGGAGTTGCTGATCCAACACCTCCTCAAGCCCTCACAGGCCACAAACGTGGGTGAGACAGCCTGAAAGGACAGAACTGGGTGGCTTTGCTGCATCACCTGTGCAATGCTCAAACCTGAGTTCTTCCCAGGAAAATAAAAGGCAGCAGCAGGACGGCCCTGCCATCAAAGCATGCCAAGGGAGGCTCAGGCTGGATAACAGATAAAATTCCCTCATCAAAAGTGTGTCCAGCCCTGGCACAGCTGCAGTGCTGGAGACCCCATCCCTGGAGGGATTCAAAGCCTCGTGGATGTGGCACTTGGGGACTCGGGTCAGAGGTGGCCTTGGCAGTGCTGGAGGAACAGCTGGACTCAAAGATCTGAAAGGGCTTTTCCAACCTCGGTGATTCCATGATCCAAGCCACGCTCTCACACTGCCCCGCGAGTTCAGCTAATGCAGCAATCAGCCATCAAAGGCCTTTTATTCTCACCACGCTCAAGTTTAAGCCAACCAAAACCACTCCTGGAAGTCCTCAAACTCAGATTATTCTGACTAAAACTGCTGCCAGCATTTTGACCAAATTCCCTTTAAAAGTCCTCTGCCTGGTAATGTTTGTTCTCGTTTATTCCAAACCCCTTCAAATGTTCCAATTAGCATTGTTTTTCCCCTATCGGAACAGATGCAGGCACACAGTATTAAAAGAGGAAAAAAAAAAAAAAGAAAAAGATAAAACACACCATTTACCCATGCTGGAGAGGCAGAGAATGATTTTGTCCCTCAGCCATGCCTTGCACAATACCACTAAAAGCATGAAAACACCACTCAGGGCTCCCAGGGTTGCAGCACATGTGGCTGTGCAGCTCTCTGCGTGCAGAACACCTGGATTGCAACATCTGCTGCCAGGAGAGACAGGGGGAAAAGCAAAGCCTTTCACTCCAGGTTGCATTATTTTGAATCCCCTGGGTGGCTGGGGTTTTGTGTTTCTGCCACGCCCTTTTGAGGGGAGGGACCCCAGGAGATGGATCCCCTTCAGGGAAGCTCTCAGCCTGGGAAAAGGGAGGCAGACAATTGCAGGTCCCCTCTCTGAGAAAAGCCACCACCAAAATTTTATAGATACCCCCAGGATTTAAGACCAGGAGACCATTTAAGAGGGCCTCCTCCAAAAATAAGCAATTCAATGTCCCCCAGTCACCTCTTTGTCGAGGCCAATTATTTGTTCGGAGCAGAATTTGCAGAAAGCTGTGCTGGACTTCCAGCCTTGATCTCAGATCTCAGCACGTGAAGAGCTCTCAGAGCATTCTTACAAATGATGAACTCTGCCAAGCCCACATTCATACCTAACCCTCATGCTCAGAAAATTATATATTCTACTCAAATTGAATAGGGTGGGTTTTGGGGTTTTTTGGGCCAAAGTAATAGGCACAATTTTGCTACTTAATCCTCTCCTATTGTCTCAAGCTCACTCAAATTACAGCCATTTGAACTGTGATCTGAGCTCCCCTGTGCTCGAGGACCTAATTAGACCAAGGACAGTCAAACTTCCCTGAATACTAAATTCCTTGTCTGGCCAAGAGCCACAGGAGGAGCTGTGGGAAGGGAAGGAGGAAGGGCAGGAGCAGGTCCCAGGTGGGTGATGGCTCCAGGGACAACCCAGTGCCTCCCTGTCAGCCCCAAGGCAGGGGAACAAGCAGCAGGAGGTGACAAAAAAATCTGTACTGAGTGGAAGACACTTCATGTTTTCTCTATTTCCTTGGAAAGAAATGTTCTGTTCCATCTGAAAAAAAAAAGGAGGAAAACCTGAGAGAGCCTCAAAACATTGGTCTTTTTTGGGGTACTTGTCCTAGAAGAGGAGATTCTGGTTTATAATCTTATTTTGGGGTGGGATTCCACCTCTCTCCTTTGAAAACCTCAATGAGGAGCACTCGGTTTGCCCTCAGGAGAGGAGTTCCAGGCCCTCGTGTCATTCCCTGTCCTGTCCTCTCCAGCAGGGACAGGATGGCCCAGCCAAGCAAACCTCAGCAGATCTGGGGTGGGTCAGCAGTGTCAAACAACACTGTCCTGGCAAAGTTCCTCCTCGTTTTCTTGGGAGAAGAGAGGAAATCAGCTCCAGGGGCAATAACATTTCCAAACAGATGTAAAGGAAGAGTTTGAGGATGAGAAGGAGGGCTGGGACCACAACGTGTTGGCAGCAGCACCTCACCCCCAGCTCCAGCTCCCAGAGCAGGAGCAAACCAAGTTTTTCCTGATGGAAAGTTTATTTCTGAGCCTGCTCTGAGCCTGACAGGGGCCATCAGCAGCACTGAGAGTACAGCAGGAGTGACAACACCTAAGCAGAAACTGAAATTGCTGTCTGCACTCCAAGGTGGCCCTGTCTGAAGTAAAATGTGCAAATAAATTCATGCCACCACTGTTGGTTCTCTGGGTGAGCTTCAGGGCTGTCAGTAAGGCTCACCGAATTGTTTGGGTTGGCAGGGACCTTAAAGAACATCATATTCCATCCCCCTGGAATATGCAGGGACAGCTTCCACCATGCCAGGTTGCTCCAAGCCCCGTCCAAGCTGACCCTGGACACTTCCAGGGATTATGGGGTCTGGGCCAGGGCCTCACCACCATCAACCACACTGATTTCATAGAATCACTACTGGATATTAAATAGCCAAAGAAGAAGCACGTCCAGGTGTCATGGCACAGAAAAATTCACTGGATGCAGCAGCACCACGTTTGCCATCAGCAGCCATGGGAGGTGACAGGGTGAGGCTGTCACAGTGCCAGCTGTGACTGCTGTCCTTTGGTACCATCACCTCCTGCTCACAGGGTGTGAGGGAGGAGTTCAGGGAGGAGCTGTAGGCATGGAAAACACTCCTGCAGAGCTTGTTCCAGCTGCTTTCATGAGAGGAAACACAGAAGTGTTGGGCAGGCCCAGCCAGGACATTCCCCAGGACATGCAAGGCTGTTCCAGAGGCAGAGACTGCAGGAGCCCCTGGGCAAGGGCAGGAAGGAGGAATCCAAGGAGAAGACTGAGTTCAGGCAGATTTCCACGAGGATTTGCACGAGGGTGCCAGAGAGCTGAGGCTTAGCTGGGTCCTGGGCACTCACTGGAGACAGGTGGGGACGCTCTGGGATGGGGTCACCCCACAAGGAAGATCCAAGCAAGTCCAACCAGAGGCAGCCCCTCTGTCCCAGGGGAACAGAGAACTCGAGTCACTTTTCCACCCTCAGAGCTCGGGCTGGGTGCAGATGATCTTATGACAAGATGGATGCATCCTGATATAGCAGCACTCAAGATAAACGCTGCTGCAGAAGGGCTCTTGTGAGAGCATTTGGAGTGAAGAGGACTTTGGAGGGACGGGTGGCGAATGAGGGACAGTGGAACATCTCCAGCTGCTGTGCCACCCTCTGTACAAACACACCTTTTCGGGGTGACACTCAGAGCTACCCGCAAAACCATTTCTTATTTCCGAGCCTTCTGTGCAGAGTCCTCACAAAAGCTTTCTGGCATCAGCACAGCTGGGTTTGGATGTGTCTGATACAGAGAGCTCCTGTGTCACTGCTCAGAGGGCTCCTGCAGCCCAGGCAGAGGCATCCACACCTCTCCAGGTGAGCATGGCTTCACCTCCTCCCTGCACTGCCCAGGTGTTTTGGGGTGATGTGCTCCAAAATCCGGGCATCATCCCATCCTCCTGTGGATCTGCTGTACCCTGGGGTGTCACCCCATTAAACACCTCCAAAATACCACAACTCCACATCTCCAAACTGCCTCTGGTCAGAGCACAGCCACATCAGCAGGAAAACAAGGATCTCGTGCCTCGAAGCTGCTGCCCAGAGCTCTCATCTCAGAGGGGCTGGGGGCACAGGGCAGGGTGAATCCTAATCCCTGCCAAGCCACGAGGAGCTGAGGCACATCCTTGGAGCAGGATACACCACCCCAGGACACAAATCCATAGACAACAGCTTCTGCAGGGCCCTCATTCCTGTAATTGTGTCAGTATTCATTCTTACGCTGACTTTAATTTTAAAAAGAAACCCACACAAACACACGCACAAAACTGGGAACCTTGCCCCACCCCTCGGCCAGGTAAAAATCCCATGAAAGCTACAGCTCTGGCTGGCGCAGTGGCCAGGATCAGGAAGGGGAGGGGATGTTTATGAAATGGTTTTAACCAATTCAATTTTAAGGCAATTTGTGCGCAGCGGCAGAGGCAGCCCTGACTGCAGCAAACAGGGAGCGGGCTGGATCAATGGCAGGGTGGAGGTGGGGGCAGGAAAGCAGGAGCAGCAGCCTGTGGCACTGAGGCTGATGGCTCTGGAGCGATTTATTCCAGGAGAAACACAGCTCAGAGCCACACGGGATCTGTGCTGCCAGCACGGCGCTGCCTCCGAGGGACAGTCCCCAACTCCAGGGAGGATCAATACCAAACACGCCAGGAAAAGCAGGGAACTTCTCCTCTTAAAAGGATAAATAAATGGCAATTAATGGATCCGATCAGGCCACGTGCAAAACCCAGAAACGCTGCTGAAAAAAACACACACCCAGCAAGGTAAAAGCTCCAGGGACAGCCCTTCCTCTCAGCCACACCCTGGCCCTGCCACCTCACCCCAAAACAAACCCCTGCTGCCAGAAATGGGGATGGGCTCTTCCTTTTCTGTACCAACGAGAGAAATTTCCAACCCCTTCCCCAGCTTGGTGCCACATCACCTCAGCAGCAAAGCTTCACCTGGAGACACCATTTCCCCTCTGCCCGGTGGCCTTCATCCATGCTTTGGATGAATATCCAAGGAGTGGACAGGGAGAGCTGGTTTGGGGGCAGAACAAAGGGAAATGGCTTTCTGGAACCCGGGTTTGACAAACGAGGGGAGGAATTGCCTCTGATGGCTCGGCGTGGCCGGCCATGCAGGATCAGGAGCTCTGGATTTGCTGGGAATGGCTCCTGATGGAATTTGCAGCCCAAGGATAACGCGCTGCTCTTTCCACATCCCACCAGCTCCATGCCCAAGCACATATGGTCTGGCTAAACAAGAAGCCTTGGAAAAGCTGTCAACAAGACATGGGGAAAGGTGGGCATCTGTGCAGAAACATATGCACGGCCCAGCGCTGCACTGGGAGCACGCAGAGCATGCCCAGAATGCCACCTAAACCTGCCTGGCTCCAGCAAACTGGACCAGGGACACCGTGGCTGCCACTTCCCTGTGTGCTGGGTGGCTGCAAAGCCATCCCTCCGCTTCCAGGGAGCCTCCTGCCAGGGTATCTGAGATGTTCTCATCTCTGGGCCAGCATTTCAGGGCATTGCTGCTCTCCAGCCCTCGTTTATGGACCCACTTATGCGTTTGCTTCAAAGTCTTGGGTGTTTGCTTTGTGTTCATCTGGAAAAATCTCCCCCCCGTGGTACTGAAGGCAGTGGAATAATCTACTATTTCAACCCTTATCCCTCAGAGGATTCTGCAGTTTGAGAGAAAAAAAAAAAAAAAAGAAAAAAGGAGGAAAAAAACCTGGTTGAATTTGATTAAACCTTTGGAACCTCTCCAATATTTCCAGTTATTCCATCTGTAGAAACACTCTACTGGCACTTGGCACATTCAGAGCTTTAACTGCCTTCTAAATCAGCAGCAGTTCTGCCTAACAATTTGGCATTTGCACAGTGCCTTGTAAATCACCCACCTTACATCTCTGGGTACGAGGCCCAAACCCTCCAAAAAGCCCATTACTGCCTCACAGAAATGCTTCAGGAAGAAAACACCTTCTTTTGGGTTTGTCTCTTGACAAAAAGAGGGGGGAACTGGCATTCAGCAGGCACGGTGCTGACACCGAGGCTCTTGGTGTTACTATGGCAGTAAAATGAAACCCAACGCAGCCAGCTGGTTGCTGCACCGCTAATAGAGATTCTGTTCTGTTTCTGACCTTTCTGGAACTCTCCAAAAGGCATTAATCTGTACCAAATCCACCCAGGATCCGAGGCTGATGCAAGGTGAAGGTGGTGGTGACCCGGTGCTCCCGGCAGGCACCGTGGAGGGAACGATTCCAGTTCCGTGGGCCGGGATTTGTTTGGTTGTTTGGGTTTTGTTTTGTTTTTTTGGGGGTTTTTTTGGAAGTCAGGAACCAGGCTCGGAAGGGCTGCAGCTCCAAATCAAGCCACAAAGCAGCAGGAAAGCACTCAGCAATATCAGCAGCGATTTGTGCATTTCTTGCAAACAAAGAGCGGAGAAGGTCGGCGTTGTTACCTCCCTGCTTCCACCTCTTTTGTCTGCCCAAATCGTTGGAGGCTAAAAACCTCCCCTTCCCAAAGTGCTCCAGGCTCCCAGCTCTTCTGAAAACCCTATTCCCTTATCTTTATCCACACCTGACTCTCTTTTATGCCTCCCCATCGACAAAGTGTAAGAAAATCATCAATTTAAGCACTCAGCTCGTGCCTTGCCCCTCGTCTGTGCCTCAGATGTTTTCTGTGGGTCCTTCCCAGCATGGATTTGGGCTCTGAACTGGATGGGGGAGATCAAAAAGCAAGGAAGAAGAGGACAAGGCAAAAAAAGAAAACAACCACATGGGAGTTGACTCTCCTCCTCCTGCCCTTTGCTTCCAAAATGTCACTGATTTCCACACGTACTGTGACCCTGCAGGACCAGAAACCCAGGGTCACCTGAGGACTTTGAGATGGTCACTGGGCCAAGCAGGGTGACCACTTGGAATCTGACACAGGACAGAGTTCATGGCTTTGTGATTAAAAAGGGCTGGGCACGACAGTCAGGGCTGGGAGGGAATTTCTGATTTCTTGTTTTGCAGGAGGAGATCCAACACGCGGAGTGGAAGCACTCTGGGTCTGTCCCAGTGACTCCAGTGGTTCATTCATTAATGTTCTGTAGGAATTAATTGATGCTTCACATGCTAAGGTTTTAAAAAATGCATTTTGTCCATCCTTTTGTATCCTCTGCTCTTGCCCTGCTTGGTGATTTCCTCTTTTAACTCCAAGGAGGAATAATTTCCCTTGGCTGCACTGAGAGGCCTGCAGTAGTGAACACCCAGTGTCCTTCACCTGTTTTTGATCAGTTCCATCAAGCAGAGCGAGGTCCCATTCCTACATCCCACCAGGTACCAGCAGGACCCTGTGCCACATCCATAAGCCTGGGGTTTGGGTTCCCCAAAAAACAAGGAGCTGGTGGGACTGGGTGTCACTGGGACATTGCCAGTGTGACCCTCCCGCCTCCACCCTGGATGAGGTGTGGGGACCCCAGGGCAGGAGGGGCTGGGGCAGGAGAAAGGATCCTCAGCAGGAGGTTTGGAGAAGGAGAGCTGAGCCCAGCTAAATGCTCCCCACCAGGGCCAGGAGAGCTCTGGATTTGTGGCCGCTCTGCTCATGATGAAAATGTCTGTTCCCTCCCAGCCAAAAACCCCTAAAAACAAAAACCAAGCAGAGCTGTGCCTGCAGCCAGCGATGCATACGAGATGACGGCCTTCTCACCAGCAGAGCAAAAGGGCAAATGAATCACATTACACTCCATGAATAAAAACAGAGTCTTAATGCACAGCGACTTAATGATTCCATTCGGGATGCACGAGACTGTTTGGCCTCGTTTGCAGAGGGGCTGAGCATTCCCAAGTCCCACTCAGCTCCTGGGGATGGCCAGGGCTCTGAACTCTCCTGAGACCCATCCACTCTGAGAAAATCCCCTCACCTGGCAGGGAGGCTTTCCCTGAGGTTTGTGAAACTAAAAGCCCCCAGCAGCTGGCCTGGGCTAAAGACCTCGTATCTCAACCTGCTGCACCCGAATCCATCCCTGGGAAGGTGGGATTAGGGGCTGCAGCTCTGTTTAAACTTCATTTCATGCAGAGAGTGACCCTGCACTCCCCAGATGTTTCCCACTGTCACCAGGAGGCAACCAAGGCGTTCTCCGAGCCGGCCTTGGCACATTCCCTGTGCACAAGTGGAAGGTGGCACAAGGCAGCTGAAATGAAGAAAACAGCCTTTCCAAATGACCTCCTTAGCCAGGTGCTCACGGAGCTGTTATGGGGGGATGCACATCATGGAGAAAAGCACTTTATGGAGAGATGGTAGAATAAATCCAAACCCCACTGTCGTGGCATTATTGGGAAGGGGCTTCTGCACGGCACAGCACACAGGGAGAGTGGGAATCACCTCCACTCAGACCCTGCTGGGGTGCTGACCACACCACCACCCCTTCCTGGGGCTCCCCATGGCATTTAAAGCCATTCCTGTCCCCACTTTGTTTGGTGACACTTTTTGTTCTCTTCTAAACATCCCCCTGCACGGGTGGGATTTCCCAGTGTCACATCCCTGTGACATCCAGCACACGGGCAGTGCTGGCAGCATGAGCTGCACCCCAGCCTGGCACCAGCCTTCTTGGGAGGGACTGAAAATCCTCCACACCTTCACTATTTCCCTCCATCTGCTTGGAAAACACAGCCCAGGACAACCTCTCCCAAACAACATCAGTCCTCTGGCAAACAAAAGGAAGTCAAAGGCAAACTATTTATTGCCAAACCCTCTTCCTTCGTTGTAAAATACTGCTTAATTTCATCCCTCAGGCATCTATTATCTCATAGCCCATATTATTTCTCCAGCTATTACTGCTTAATTTTCCCCATCCAGAAAGTCCGTACAGACAGCAGCCAATTTCCGTCTTGGCATAATTGTTTAGGAGAAACAAGCAGCTGTTTCACTGGGGTCCTAAAGAACTGATGGGGAATCAATGCTCCTCCTTTCTCTGTCCACAAGAAACCCTGGAGGAAAGTCACAGCATTGTCACCCTGATCAGGGGGGACCCTGCAGAGGGAGGAGAATCCACCAGAGCCCTCATTGTGGTGGAAATAAAGGTGAGCATAAATACATCTTCTCTTTTTACTTTAAATAAAAGCTGCTGGTTCTAATCAAAGCTTAAAATAAAAAGTAAAATCTGTGGCTCATGCAATCTGCCTGGACTGCTTCTGCCTCCCATTTCTGACAGAATTTGTTTCACCTCTTGCTGGTTTTGTTGGGGTTTATTTACCAGCAAAGCTTCTGTGGGGGCTCAAAGTATTTCACAAAATGCCCACACTGGCCATGCAGGTGAACACAGGACCTTCTCCAGGCACAAAATCCATAACCCTTGGTTTATGGGGACCTTGGAAAAGTGATTTCCAGCATCAGCGGGCACAGGAGGGACCAGCAGACACCTGACAGAGGTGGAGGTTTGCAAGGAGCCCCCGTAAAACCATCTCTGCTTCCCAGACTAGCAGGGGGCAGATAAAGAATGGCAAACAAGCTTAGAAACTCTCACCAAAAAAAAAGTCATTGAGACAGTTAAGAAATACAGAAAATTATATGCAAAATATTGTAAAGGCACGCAGGGAATGAGCAAGTTCCTGGTAAAACCTGTGAACATTCAGGTGTGTCTGCCTGGGAGAGAGGGACAGAGAGCCAGGAGCCCATTGTGTGTCCCACAAGCATTTCCCATGCAGGTGTGTCACAGAATCATGGAATATCCTGAGCTGGAAGGCACCAACAAAATCACTGAATCCAGCTCCTGGCCCAGCACAGGACACAGCCCCATCCTGTGTCTCACTGTGTAATCCAAGCACTCCTGGAGCTCTGGCAGCCTTGGGATCATTCCCTGGGAGCCTGGGCAGTGCCCCAGCACCTCTGGGGGAAGAACCTTTCCCAAAATCCAACCTAAACCTGCCCTGACACAGCTCCAGCCCTTCCCCAGGTCCTGTCCCTGGGACAGGGACGTATTTCAGTCTAATTCCAATTTGGGTTGAACCACTGCTGACACCCTTTTCAGACACAGCTATTTATGGCTGGAATTCTGGGTGCTTGTGGAGTTGACTTTTAGTGGGTTTTCCTGTGCAAGAGTGCCCTGGTGAGTGGGCAGGAAGGGATTTATGATAATGGAGGGAATGAGAAAACATTTCTCAGGGAGCAGGCAGGAGCCTCGAGGGGCTCAGCACGTGGCTCCAGGACAGGCACCCCCCCACACCCTCTTTCATTTAACACTATTGCTGCTCATGACAAAAGGCATTTTCCTTTCCTGTCCTGGCCTTAGATGTTCCATTAAAAAAGAAGCTCCCAAGGCAATGGGAAGCACTGGAGCTTTATCCAGTGGGTGTTCCCAGAGCAAACAGGAACAGCAAGGAGAGGCCAGCAATGAGTCAGGGAGGCAGAAAGGCGTGAAAACAGGATGAATGGGAAGGCAATAAACCTGCAATATTTCACTGTGGGACTCGGCTCCTGGATCTGCTCCATCCATCAGCGACAGCAGAGCCAGCCAGGGCTGTGCTCACAGCAGTGGCACTGCCACAGGAGGGGCTGTGGCCACGTGGGAGAGCCACCAAGCCATGGGCTGAGGCCACTGAACAGCCAGCACCTCCAGCAGCTCAGATCCCCCTCCAGAACAACAGGAAAAACACTCCAGCTTTTATCAGCATCCCACATGAGGCACGGGAGAAAACTGATGGGGCAAATCCCATAACCAGGAAAAGGAGCAATCCAGGAAAAGGGATGGATGGTGGAGGCAGTGTTGGAACTCTGTCCTGCTCTGTCCAGGAGGATGAAACGGGCTCACATGTCTTGGGTCTGACCTGCTTCAGGAAGAGGAACCTGGTGAATATGTTTAAATAGGAAAGTTGTTCCCTGCAAAAATCTGGGAAACAATTAAAGAATCAAATCAGAAAAAGGTCACCCCCAAAACTCCCGGAATCCCTTCACCCTCGTTTCTCCTCGAGGCACAAAGTGTGGCAGCTCCTTTTTGGGACCAAGATGGGAAACGTCCCCTTTCTCCATATCTACAAAAAAATTACAAAAACATCACCAGGAAACAGAGGATGGGAACTACCTGAGTGCTTCATTTTCTGGAGCACGAGTCCAAAACACCCTCCAGTCTATTCCAGAAAGAGTCACTTCATTTCCAGAAGGATCTCGACAGGTTCCTGCACCTCCTGCCATCTCCTGCCCCAGAGATCCAGCCACAATTCCACAGCAAAAGCAGCCATGCCCGAGCTCTGCCTGCACATCAGGCTCATGGCACGGCACAGAGAGCTGGCACCCCCCAAACACAGAGCTCTGCACCCTCCTCAGTGACCTACAGCTTGGACACAGGGCAACCTGCCCAGGCTGGGAATAAATCCCACCACCCTCTCCCCAAAAAAGCAGCAAAGTCCCCATTAGAGCTGCAGCAAACTGAGGCAGTCAGCAAGGAGCAAGCTTTTTAAAGAGATACAACCCAGGATTTCTGTGTTGAAACACACGCCACAGATGGTGGAGCAGACGAGGATTAATTCATGAATCATATTTCTTAAACGATACAATCTCTCTTTTCACTTCCATACTTTCCCTTTTTGACTCAGAAGAAGGGATTTAAGATGCCCTTCCCAGATATGAATTTTGCATGAACAAACATCGCAGAGGTAAAAAAAAAAAACCAAAAAACAAACCACCAAACAGCAATAAACCAGAAAACCCAGATGTTTAAAGAGAAGTTCTCATACCCTGTCCATCCACACGTGTGGAAATACAACCTATGGAAGCACAGAGCTGGGAATGGGGTGGGAAAACGAACTCCCCACTGTTTGGAGCTCAGAGCCAGAGTTCTGAATTTCACAAAAGCTGATTTTCCATCTCCTCCCATCTCGCTCGCCACCCTCGCAGCAAAAGGAAAGCCTGAAGGCAAACATTTCCAGGGAGAGGCCTCCTCTCTCTGCCAGCCAGTTCTGTTCCTCCTCCAGCCCCCATCAGCACTTCCCTCTGGAAAACCCCGGCACAGGCACCGCCAGGTCGCTCTCCAGGAAAAGGGATGGCAGGGAGCAGGAGCAAGGCAAAACACCCTGCCCCACACACACACAGCTCCCCACCCCAGCTGAGAGGGGCTCTGAGTGAGGAGAGAGAAGGAAATGACACGAGAGCTCTTCAGCAGCGGGAGACTCCGACATCCCAGCTGGGAAGCTCCTTCCCACCAGCCAGAGCCACGCCAACCCCAGCAGAGCCTCTGCTCCCACCCAGGCAGGAGCACACACGGATCCAGGGCGAGCAGAAGCAGCACCACCACTCTAAACTGCTCCTCCCGGGCACTTTCTCACCTTCCTGTGATCAGCAAAGCAGCATTTCAGTCATTTCTTCCACTTTGCACACAGAGCAGCCGTGTGTGTGCTCAATGGCTTCTTTACACAGTTCTTGCACTTCCTACTGTAGCTTTACACACAGAATAAGAGTGAGGAAAAAAAAGATCACTTACCCTTCAGTTATTTCAACCTTTCCCTGCTCTGTGTGTGACGTGGGCTTCTCTTTTGGTTACTATTTCCAGATTTGGTCTTTGGGTAGGTGAATGGAAGAGGAGAATGACAGGAGTTGTATTTGATGACGATGGAGACTGTAAAATAAAGAGAAGCGTTTTCAGCTCAGAGCAGTCCTCCCCTATACATACAGATCAGATTATATTAAATTAAATTAGTGACACCTACATAAATGCTTCCTACTGTTTTTATGCACACATACAAATATCACAACTGTCAAGGAGAATGCGGCTGTCAGCGATACGGCAGGGGGGGAAAAAAGAGCAATTTCTAAAATGGAAGGGAGAAGAGGAAATCTAGGCTAACAAGCAGCGTTTGAGCAGCAGCAAAGGGGCTGCTGCTGGTCTGCAGGAGGGCCAGGAGGCAGCTGGAGCTGCCATGGGAGCGCTGCAAAGGGCTGGAGCAGAGGACAGGGCGTGGAAGGAGCATGGCTGGAGAAACGGCAGCAAGAACCCTGACAAAACGCTCCTCAGCTTCCCAAAACACCACCTCAGCTCGTGAGGAAGCAAGGAAGGAGCCGAGATCTTCAGGAAACACAATTCCCCCATCCCCTGCGACGACGGAAGGACTCGGAGCGCGGGAAGGAATTAATAACGTGGCCATCGTACCAGCAAGCACCCCCCTAAAAAACCAGATTAATCTCCCACCATCTGCTTTAATAGCAGAGTTTCTGCTAAGTGGTTTTCCCCTCCACAGCCCCACACATCCATGTAAACAGACAAACAAACCATTTGGCTTCCCGCAGTCCCGGGGAACGCAGCTGCTCCGAGCAGGGCTCACTGCCTCTGACACGGTGCCAGGGCTGAATTCCTGCCATCCCATTTCCTTCCACCCCTCTCCCCAGCCCCAGCTCCGTGCCCAGCTCCTCTGCAGGCTCCTCAAGGCTTGGGGTGCCCCCCTCCCCCAAATCACTGCCCATGGAACGTGGCAGCCTGGCGTCCTTAAAACATCATTTCATTGCAGAGGGAAACAGGAGGGTGAGGAATGAGAGGAATGGACTTCCATGCCATGATTTTCCTCGTGGCAGCTCTCCCATCCTCTGTGTGCAACTGGCACCTCCAGCTCCGTGAGGCCAAGCCCAAACACTGAAAACACCCCCCCCGAAAAAAGCTTATTTACAAAATTGCTTCAAAGATGCTACGGCAGGCAGTGGAAAAAAACAACCCCCCGAGTCAAGGAGATTCTCTGCTTGGTTGGAAAAACACAAAGGTCACTGCAAGGAGTGTATAAAAATACATGCTAACACTGAAGAGGTATAAACATAACACTAAATAACGCTTTTTATACCCAGCTCAGCATTTAACACTTGCCCAAAGGCCTTTGATAAATCCCAGGTGCCTGAACAAAGCAAGGAAGCTTTTTCATTGCTATTTAGCAAAACAGGGAAAGTGAAGCACAAGAGAATAAAACTGTTCAAGACATCAAGGACCGAGTCAGAAAGAAACAGCCAGGTCTCCACATCCAGCTCTTCCATCGCCAAATGCCCTGCCAGGCTGCTGGATGGAAATAGAAATACTATTGTTAGCCCCAAGCCATGCAGACTCATTAACATTTATTTTAGTGCTATAAAATATATTTTTAAATACTTGAAGAAATAATCCGGAGGAAGTGCTAAAGGCTCGGAGCGTATTTTCAATATGTCCCAGCTTTTCCAGGGAGATTTCAGACCTCCTGGAAAGACAGCGACCACCTCGGAGGCTGTGGGAGCATGAGGGCACCTCCAGCTGCCCAGCACAAGCAAATCCCTGCCCTTGCTTGTGCTCCCAGATTATTCAGAAAGAAATAAATCTAAAAATGTTGTCGATTTTAATTACTTGTGGACAGCAGAATCCCCAAAGTATCGTTCCACGCGTGTTTTTAATGCGTGTGGGTGTTTATATGTGAGCAACACTTGGGAACAGAAGAACCTGATGCCTGTGGGGTCACCTCCTCACCAGCAGAAACCCTTCAGCAAGGACAAATCCTGCTGAGCACCTTCCATGGAGCCCCAGGTCACAACACCTCATCCCAAAAATTCATGGAGACAAAGGACATTGGAATGATCAGGGGCAACTCTCCATCTTTGTGAAGAGCAGCAGCCCCATGGATCCCCCAGCTCTCAGGAGAGGGGTTTGGAGTTGATGAGAGGAGCAGGGGTTATTCCAGGGGTGTCCATAAGCATTTCCAGAGAAAAAGTGGTGTGGGAGAAGAGATTCAACAAGGAACAGGATCCAGAGGCACACGGGGACACAGTGCCCTGTTATTGCCAATCCCAAATGGATCAAGCATGTGGAGGATCCATTTTATCTTAAATAAACACTTCATAACACAACTCCAGTTTTCCACCTGACACAGCCAGCCTTGGATGAAATAAAATGGGAGGAGCCAGGGAGGGAGGAGAAACAGTTCCCTCCCTTTTCTTTGTCACAATGCTATTGGACATTTTGTGTTCCACAGGCTCCCCATGATTTTGGAGGAGTTTAATCAGTGTTTTGGTGGGGGAGACAAAGAACTAAAACCATTTCTGCTGTTCCAGAGCAGGTTTAACAGATTCCCACAGTGATGTGCCACACCAGGAGACCACACCTTCCTCAGCATCAAGAGGCCGCCCTGGCACAGGGCACTGGCCATGGGATGGCACAGCAGAGCTGGAGGAGCCAGATTCCAAGATTAAGGATGTTCCAATGATGCCTTTTCCTCGTGTTGTGAAAATGAAGCCAGACACAGTTAAGAGAGTTGGGGTCTTTCCCTCAGTATTTGAATCAGGATCCTGTTGGATGCATCCACTTCACCCAGGTGACAGCGTGGCAAATGCACCCCCATCAGTCACACACACCAGTTCTAGACTTTACACAGCATAGATCCAACAAGGGAGCCCAATAATGGGGCTGGGCTGGGCTCAGCTCGAGTTTCCAGAATCGTCCTGCCAGGAGACCTTGGGTTCCTGAGGCAGCAGAATGTTTGGTGTCCCTGGCTCTGCAGCTCTGGGCTGTTCAGGCTCAGGGCCTGCAGGGCACTTACAAAACACTAAGCACTAAACTAAGTAAAAGGTTGCAAGTGTGCATGCTGCTGATACTTGTGGATACACAGAACTGTGTAAATGGGATATAAAGAAAAGACAAAATTCATTCCGGCATCATGGATTGATTCCAAGGTGCTGCTTCTCCCCTGTGCTCTGGAGCTCAGCAGATGGCAGCAGTTTGGGTGCCCGTCCCTCAGTGAAACCTGCACCAGCTGCACCAGGCACCGAGTTCAAAGTCAAAAGGAGCATTTGTTCTACAAGAAAACACTCTGCAAATGACCCCTAACAAATTGTAGCTGCTGGAAGAGGCAGCTCGGAGCACAGCAGCATTTCTCAGCCCCAATGTCACTGCAGCCCCTTGCGCTGCTGAACCTGAGTGGCAACGCAGGCACGGCACAGTTTGTGTTCCAGCACAAATCACAGACCTGGAGAGGCAGCTCTGCTCTTCTTCCCTGCTCCCCTCACGTTTTGATGCCCATTAAATTCCTTCCCGTTTGGGTGCTTTATTTCGGCTCCTCGCCGCATAAAATCGTTCCGCAAGCGCCGGAGCCGAATAAATAATGGCAAAACTTTCCCTGGAAAAAGAACTCCGAGAGCTGTTATGTAAAGCAGGGAGGGGAGCAGCAGATAGAGACAACTCGGAGGCAACCTGAGGGTTGGGATTCTGTGTCAGCTCGACACACAGGGGAAATAACCCTTTAATCCAGTGCAGTGTATTTCATTTACTGTAGTGTTATCCAGTTCGAAGATGTTATGAAAGGAATCCCTGGAGAGACTTAAGACTTCAAAACCAGCCTGAGTTTGAACTTAATTCCACTGTTGCAAAAGGCTGGAGCTGTGGAAGATGACCTTTTCCATACCTTGGATGCCAGGAGCTATCCTGCCTCATAATGTCATGCCAAATTAGAATATTCTCTTTTTGTTTTACTCGGGATTTTGTTTTGTCTTTTCTTTTTAATTAAAAGCATCTGTCACTGTTAATGAAATGGGGGGAAAGAGAAGAAAAAATACCAGTTACGCAAAAAAAACCTAAAGCTGGTGGTGTCCAGAGAGATGGAGAGAGTCAAAAAGCTGGATAATTAACAGGAACTTTCACCTCCCCATGAGATCACCACCAGAGCCCAGGTCAGGACCAAAGGATCAGCAGAGCCACCTCCTCTCTGCTCATCACCTGAACAAAACAAAGGGATGCTCCTCACACACATCCCCAAATCCCACTGGCACCAGGGCCTTGGGTGGTCTGTTCTCCAACAGGAAATGAGAGGGAAAATACTTTTGAAGTGGGAATCCCAAAGTTGTTCAGATCTTGCTGAGGTTACCCTGAATAAAAGCTCAGAAATACTTGAAAAAAACAACCCATAAATCCAGGCCAGGGAATCGGGAGCCGGTGGGACCCCAGGGATGGAGGTGTGTGGTCTCATCTTTCACCAGCTGCAGGACCTTCCCAACCCAGGGGGTATTTTTAAGAAACCCAGTAAGAAATTCGTTGAAGAAGTCATGGAAATTCCAATTAAAGTTGTTCACTACTGCTAAGTGCCTCCATGGACTTTACTACTTAGAGGTGAACCATAAAAGGCCAGTTTTCACTCGCTGCATCTTCCAAGTCAGATTGCGAGTGCAATTAAATGTAAATTTGTATTTTCCAAAAATAGGGTTCCCCCACAAAATACTAAATTAATTACAAAATGTATTCCTAATGTGAAATTATTTAGCCTGTTAAAGCGGTACAAACAGCTTTATTGGATCATTAATGGTTAGAAATGTTCAGTCAGCACAGTTGGAAAAAATGTAAACTAAATATGTCAAGGATACGTTGCTTTCTCCTCTCACTATTTTTTAAATGTCTTATTTCATGGTAGATAAGTGAAAAATCTTTTTACCTGACTTAGTAAGAGGCTCATTTACTCATGCAAATTTAAAATCAAGTGTCATAATACAATGAAATTATAAAAACATATCAAAAAGGAGTTAGTGAGTCACTAAATTTAGCTCCTAATGGAGTTCAAGCTGTCTTATCTAGTTGTATGCTAATGGGAAGAGCTCTGGTGGTCTGTAAACATCAGAGCAGAGCTCAGCAACCCTCCCACGTGCCAGGGGTTTCTGGAGAAGCCTTTTGGGTTCCCAGCCCTCCAAACCTGAGGAAATCCAAAGGAAACTCAGGATTTTGAGCCCAGCCAGGGTGAGGAATCCACACAGCATTAAATAAATTAAAATCCATCTCTGTGAGCTCTGGGCAAGCCCCAGGTTCTGTGGAGCCACATCCAAAGCTCTGGTACCAGACCTGGGGTGATTTAGAGCGTGATCCTCAACATCCACAGGGATTTTTCTAATCCATACAACACATCAGGGCTGACAAGGGGAAGCACTGATTTTGTGGGCTGAAGATCCTGAGCACCACAAGGGCTTGGCTGGGAATCGGGGTAGATCCATGGAACAAATGAATCTGGTGCCTCTGAAACAAAGGCAGCAATGCAGGTGCCAGGGCAGGAGCAGGATCCTGCCCGCAGGGTTTTTTCACTCACTGAAAGTCCAAGGACAGCCCTAACATGAAGTCTTCGTGTTTAGAAACAATCTCACTCCAGGAGAAAACCAAGAAGAAAAGGAAAAGGGAGGGCCAGGGTTAAGAGATGACCGTTCCACCCAACAGAGCTCCAATATTCACGGAAACCAAAGCACCTGCAGGTCAGAGCGGGAAGAAGAGGCCTCTGCAGAGAAACTGGCTTAAGATCCAGGGAGGAAACTTCTTAATAGCACCTCCCAATGCCTAAAGGAGCTCCAGGAGAGCTGGAGAAGGACAGGGGACAGAGGCTGGAGGGACAGGACACAGGGAATGGATCCCACTGCCAGACGGCAGCGATGGATGGGAGATTGGGATGGAATTGTTCCCTGTGAGGGTGAGGAGGCCCTGGCACAGAGAAGCTGTGGCTGCCCCTGGATCCCTTCGAGTGCCCAAGGCCAGGCTGGACAGGGCTGGGAGCACCCTGGGATGGTGGAAGTGACCCTGCTCATAGCAAAGGGTGGAACTGTTTGGGCTTTAAGGTCCCTTTGAACCAACCCTTTCTGCGATTCTGGGACACCCCTGTGCTTGGGTTTGTGTCCCAGCCCAGTAGGACGGGGTGGCTGCAGCAGAGGGGATGGAGGGAGGATGTGGCCTCATGCAGCCCCCTTCAGCTGCTGAAGGGCAAAACTGGGGCCCGGCACAGCACAAAAGGAAGAAATAAATATTCCCAGTGCTTCCTGACCTGGCAGAAAATCGTGAAAATAAGGCCCTGCAAGGAGAAGAGGCGAGGGAAGTAATGGGAAAACATCTCGTTGCATTAAGGGCTGTGTTAAAGGTTTACAACATCATCTCCAGACAAGCCCACTGATATTCCTGAACCCTCATCGATCCACAGGTCAAACCAGGAAGGAAAAATATCAATTTTAGAAAATATCACTGGCTGAGATACAAGAAACCTACCCTGTGCCTATGCACAGGTAAACAGAGAGACCTTTCCACGTGAGAGCGAAATCTGCCACAGAGCTTGGCTGTAACTACAAAATCCCTGACCTGTCCCCGTCTGCAACACTCGCAGGCTGATACAAGGAATTAGGGAGATGTCCTACATAACTGCTTTAATTAATTTGTTAAATTCTGCACCCTTCTCGGAGGCGGGCGACGTGGCCCTCTCTGCTCCCTTGGATTGCCACCGCTCTCAATTTTATTTTTATCCCGAGTTCGATATGAATCAGGCTTTGCAAAAGACAAAACAACCCACTGTAATCATCCAGCATGCCAATTAAACGAAAAGATACCCTGGAAATTAAAATTAAATGCCGTGTCTATGAAAAGCAGCAGACAGCTTCCTCAGAAACAACAAAAAAAGCCCATATTATAGGAACACGACCGTGGCAGCCCAAAATCGGCGCCGAAGCACTTACGTAACTTACTACCACCCCTCACATCTGCATGCTGGAGGTCTTCAGCAAACTGGGTTTGTTTTTGCACGTTTATCATCAAGATTTATTGAAGTTGATTCCATAAATTTCATTGAGTTGTTCACTGCTGCTATTTGTTTCCAAGGCAACAAATGCACTTTGCCCAAGCCGCACCGTACATCGCGACTGCTCGGAATTTGGGGGTCCCTGCCCCCAGTGCCAGCACCTCCCAATGCCAGCTTGGCAGTGCTGAGAATTAACAAATTCAGGGGGGATTTCTTGAGGAAATAATCCCTATTAGGGGAGAAAAATGTCAAATGAAGCAGGCAGGGAGCAGGCTGCTGGCGAGAAGGTGGGATTTGCGCAGAGCCCCCACTCCCATCTCATTTACACCTCGGACGGCTGCAGGTTGAGAAATCCATTCGCAGGTTCAGGAAGAGCTGGAAGGCTCTTTCTGCACAAAATAATGACAGAAAGTCGCCTTCTTGACATCATTGTGGAGAAAGGGACAACAGAAGTGGTGAGGGGAATGGAGGAGAGGAGGATTTACAAACACTGCACGAGCATCTCCTCCTCAGCACCACCCAGGAGCCAGAGCCTGAGGCACAGAAAACTTGCAGGCAACCTTGGAAAAGTTCAGCCTGGGATAAGAAAAAGCAAGCACCAACTTGAAGGAAGCATCACTGCCCGATTTCATGCTGTTTGAAAAGTGGCATCAGTGGTGTCCCAGCCCAGGAGCAGCTCTCCCTCTGTGCCACAGCCCTGTGGTACAAGGCACAGCACTGATCCACAGGATCACCAAAACATCTTGGAAATAAGTGGCAGTGACAGAAAGCCACCTCAGCTGCAGGAAGGCAAAATTCAGATGCAGCAGACCAAGGCAAACCAGGTTATTCTCCTGGAGACTCCTCCGGGAAAAGCCTCCCACAAAAAGCCGTTCCTTCAGCATTTTGAAAAACAAAACCAATCTCGGACACAGCGCTGATGTTTCAACAGGACACAGCATTTTCCTAAAGATAATGAAGATATTTTTGTTTATCTGTCATAAGCAAATATCCACGACTGCAAGAAGGGGTGGCTGCCAAACTCAGCACGCCAGAGCTGGCCGGTACAGACTGAACTGGAAACTCCATGGTGTGAGTCAGGGAAACCCGAAAACCATCCAGCTCCCAAGCCCAGTCACTGGAGTGCCGTGTAGCTGCAGAGGACACAGCCCCAATTATCCAAAGCACAGGAAGCTGCAATCCCTTCCCTTTTCCCCATTTTTTTTTAACAAAATTGCTCTTTGTTGGGTAGCACATTCCCTCGGATTCCCAGAGCGATCAAAAAAGACAGCATCCCTGATGACAAAAGCCACTCGTTTTTCTGCTTTCAGCCTCAGAAACGTTAAAGGATTGTTTGCTTTCTAAGTGCAAGTCCACATTTAAGAGGAATAAAGAATTTCTCTGGCAGGCTGGATCAATGATGCAGCAAGCCAAGCATGCGACCTCCCGCAGGGAGCCTGGGTCTGGCGCTCCTGGAAACAATAAAATAACCTTACACTGCTCCTGATCGACTGCATGATGTGGGAAAAGGGGGAAAGACTTACTCCTGACCCTCCACGCAACGAGCCACCCCCTTCAGCTGCATGAACTGATGGTTTTCATTAACACTGCTGTGATCAGGCGTTTTATCCCCTTCTCCTCCTCGCCAGACTGGCACCCACGATGCCAACCCTGCTTTTGGGGCCGTGGCAGTGGCTGCAGCCCATGGAATGCCCTCTTTTTCCAGGAATGATGTTGGAAACAGACGGTCCTGCAGCCGGGCGCCGGCTGAAGAACGTCCCACGCTGCTGAAAACACATCTAATGTAAGGATATTCTCCAGCCAGCAGCACAAAAGCAGGGAAAGGGAATAAATAGCCTTTGAGGAGGGTGTATAAATAGCTGTAGGTAACATTTGTATGCTATAAAAACCCTTCAGTTTTGGCCCAGCTTGGCAAGAGCGAGTTTCCTTTCGTGGCACTTTTGAGACCGGCTTCCCCTTGCCTTGCAGTCAGCACGGCAGGGAGAGGGCAGGGACTGCTCCAAATCCACTACTGACCCCCTGGGAGAATGGCAGGAGTGGATTTCCCTTGATGTTTAAAAGAGATCCTATCAAGGCCTCAAAAATTGGATATATTGGCTAAATCCTTCTGTGGGTGACAGGCATAGGGCGGCGTGGGGCTGGAAGGGGGGTGGTGATTTCCATGTGCCTTCCTTTGGCATAAAACCCAAGTGATTACGTGGCCACATCTCACGCTCTCCCTCTCCAAAACAAATCCTTTCTGCCCCCTGAGGTGGGGATGGGGCGCTGCCAGCTCCAGGCTGGGTGAGCGCACCCCGGGAGCGCCTGTGCAGCGACAGCGGCGTCTGCACATCACGCCACCCTCTGCCTCCCTCCCACCCGCCAGGGCCATTCCTGCCAGCCAGCAGTGGATAAAAATGCTCTTTAAAAGGCCTTGTTTTCTTCCCTGGCTATTTGCTGGCGGTGCAGCCTGTGGAATCACACAGCCAAAGCAGTGGGAATTTCACACGGTGACCGGCTCAGCTCGGCCGTCCCCTCTCCTCCACCACAGCATCAGCAGCCCCAAAGATGCTCCAGCTCAACTCCCAACGCTCCCCCTGAGGAAGCGGTGTCCTGGCACACCCACACAGCCAAGATCCCTCTCTAAATCCCTGCTGAGGGCACGGGGGAGCCGGGGAGGGAGCAGCCCCCTCCCGTGCCGCCTCCCCGGGAAGCGGGGCTGCAGAACAAGGCTCGGCGATGAGCGCTGGCACCGCTCGCCTGCCACCCGGTGAGCGGCTCCCCGTGGCGTGCAGGTGGCTCCTTTGATTCCTGATTACTTGTCAGCCCTTCCTTTCGGGCTGGCACCGTGCCTGGGTCAAACTCTGCAGCGAGAGGGTCACCCCACGGAACAGCCGCTCCGGAGAGGGAAGGGGACACTGAGCCCACGCACGGAGGCTCAGCTGAACCCCAAAATCACCCCTCGGAGGGTGGGAAACGTGGTCCCAAATGCCTCTCCAGGGAGAGACCCTCGCCAGCGTTTATCAAGGGATGCCCCAGCCAAAACCTAGCACAGCACAAGAGCTGCGGAGTGGAGCTGTTCGGAGAAGTCCTGCTGAATTTGTGCACCAATTCGTCAAGGCCGAAATGTTGTGTCAGGATGTGCCAGTTTCAGCAGAAATCACACCAGGAATGTCTTGGACACCCCAGAAATCCAGAGCAGCTCACAGCATTGTCTCCCAGGCAGGGAGACCTGGGTCCAAATCTCTGCTTGTGTCCAGTTCCCACCATCACCTCCCAAACCTCAAGGGGCAAAGCCGAAGGAGCAAAATCACTGGAACAAAACCATCCAAGGTTGTGGAGCAAAACCATCCAAGGTTGTGGAGCAAAACCATCCAAGGTTGTGGAGCAAAACTATCTAAGGGTATGGAGCAAAACTATCTAAGGTTGTGGAGCAAAACCATCCAAGGTTGTGGAGCAAAACCATCCAAGGTTGTGTGGAGCACCACAAAAAGGCACAAGTGTCTGGACAAAGCCCCTACAGAGCAAAAAACCAGCCTGTCAAATCCACATCTCCACGGGCTGGTAACAGCAGCTCTCCCAGTCCCACACTGGAGAATCCCAGCATCCTCCAGATCAGGCAGGCAGCTGGGTAGTTTGGCGTTTTTTAACTTCACCCAAACCCTGCTTTAATTCACTCTGGGCACAGGGTGTTTCCCAATCTAGATCTGACCCTTCAGCTGAAGCTCTCCATGCATTTGAGTGCCTGCACCAGCAGGGACTGTGCGTACTTGTGGGAATGAAGGAGCTAATTCGGGGCTTTGGTGAGATGAAAGGAAAAAACCTTAATTAAAGTAAGTTTTAAAGCCCATCAAGATTTTTTTTTCCTCTTATTCAGATTAGCAGCCATCCTAAGATTCCACTCGGACTCCAAATGTGCTGCTTCCCTTCTGCTGTCATTGGCTTTGCACACAAAGCCCTTAAAGACATCACACCCCACACCAACCTCAGGAAATAGAAATAGGGGGGAAGCACATCTGACAGTAACTAAAATTACACAGACTTCTCCAAGAATGCAAGTAATGCCCTTATTTTGTAAAAAACTCCCTTTTGCCCAAGCCAGCTCCTGGGAGCACAGCACTCTTCACACACAGAGGGTCCAAGCAGCTTTCCTTCTTCACAGAACCTTGGAATGGTTTGGGTGGGAAGGGACCTTAAAGCTCATCCAGTTCCACCCCCTGCCATGGGCAGGGACAGCTCTCACTGTCCCAGGCTGCTCCAAGCCCTGTCCAGCCTGGCCTTGGACACTTCCAGGGATCCAGGGGCAGCCACAGCTTCTCTGGACACCTGTGCCAGGTCCTGCCCACCCTGAGAAGAAGAAAAGGCTGATTCACACAAGGGTTTGCATGGTTAAGTACACTCATTTCTCCGTGGATTCTCCAGAGACAGCAGACACTGAGAGGAGGAACTTGACTGAGCAACTCCAACCACCCAGGAACAAGTTCTCATCTCAGCTTGAAGAGCTTTGTCCCAGGGCAAAAGTAGAGGTGGGGCAAGGATACATTTCCACAACAGGCTGATTTTAAAAGAAAAATCCCAAACCAGAGCCACAGAACTCAGCCTGTTCCCAACTCTGATCCTGGCAGAGACAGAGCAATGGGTGACCAACAGCGCATGAGAAATGCAATTTAACACCACAGTTCCCCAATCCCTGACTCTGCCTCCACCAGTGTTTGTGATCCCCAGGCATCCCCCAGCACCTCCAGCAGAGAATTGTTTGAGGAACATCTGCAGAGTTACTTCAACAGTCTCACACAAAAATGTTTTACAGTGAGGAGCAAGCACAGAGTCTCCCCACTGTAATTCCAACTAAAAAAATTATCAAAGATAACGAAAACCCTTTGTGCTCAGAGGTTTCTTCCAGTAACACCAGTCCTGACCTTCCAGTCACCCAGCCCCAGAGTACAGGATGAGATTTGGATGTTTGCTGTTACATCCAGCAAGGCAGGGAAGAGGAAAAACAGCACTTCCAGGCAAACCATGTGACAGATATTTGTTCTCAACTGCACAGCAGCCCGAGCCAGGGCATTACCTGTATTGCATCCCAGGTACCATCATCAGTTTGATACCGAGTTTGCTTTAAGAAAAAGAAGAACCAAATTGATTTCTTCGGAGGATAAACTCGCAGCTAAAGGGAAAAACTACAATTACACTTTTCAGCCATGAAAAGTAAATCAGATGGTGCTGAAATCCCAGCAGAAAACACAGATTAATTAAAGTCTGCACTTTCTAAATCTGTTATTCAACTAAACACAGCTGTTAAAAAAATGATGCCTTTGCTGTAATTTCCATGTACATTCATACCACCGAAATACTGCGAAAAACATTATTAAGTGTGCTCAGTGGCTGCTGGAGTTGAACGGGAAAAGAAAGCACACATATATCTTTAATTATGACAAGGACCGCTTTCTATAAAAGAATAAATTTTACTTGGGAGCTCCAAAACTGCCCCCACGGATAAGGTAGAATTTATTCCGATGGGAGGAGAGCAGGATTGGGACCTTGAGGTGGAGCAAACCTCAGCAGGGTGGGAGCTCAGGGTGCTCCCTCCTCCTGCATCACCAGTCCATGCCCACGGCACGTGGCATCCATCAGCCACATCCTGGCTCTCCTTCTGCTGCAAAACCACTTGTACTTCCAAGTGCTTTTGGCCATCTGTCCGTCACAGGCAGCGCTTCCCAACTGCACTGATTTCATTAACCCTAATATATTTTAAGATCTTGTACAGATTAAAAAAAAAACCAAAAAAACAAAACCCAACCCACCATCAGTTATCCTGCAGGGCCTCATTTAAAAGCCCATCAGGGCGAGGAGAGGCTCGTGCTGACCCTTGTGGATCCAGCTCTGCTTCCACATGGAGCCAATTTATTCATCAGGGAAATCCTGCAGGACACACATCCCGGTCCCCCTGCACCCCCAGTCCCTGCCAGGCTCCGTGGGGGCTCTGGCAGGTGTGGAAGAGCACAGAGCTGGCAGAGCACAGCTCCACTGTCACCCTTCTCAGGTGAAACACGCCTCAAAAACTTCCATTCCTTTCCCTCCAAGTCACCAGCAATGCTCAAAATGGAGATTTCTTTGGAGAAACTGGGAAAATGCAGTGATGTCAGTGGGACCTGCACTCTTCACTTCAGCCCAGCCAGGAGAAACTTCTCTGCCAGCCCCACCACAGCTGTGCCTGCCCTATGGAGGAGAAAGCAACCCTTGAGCTTCGCCTCCTCTGCAAGGGGGAGAAGGAATGGGAGAGCCCTCGCTGCCTCCCAACGCCTCTGAAATCATTCCAGCTCGAAATATAATGAGGATGATCTAATACAGTCATATATTAATGCTGGCAGGAGCTCCTTGCCTAAATACCAGCCCGGAAAGCCTCGCGTAATCCGGGCCCGCGGGCCTGGCGAGGTGACAGCGGTGCCACCAAGGCCCTCCCACAGGTACTGACACCAGGGGGGCTCCCCTGGGACCCCAGAGAGGGCAAAATCCAGCAGCTGCACTGCCTGGGCTGGACCAGGACACCTCTGTGAGACAGCAGCCACCACTGGGGTCACCCAACAACACACCCGGAGCTGCTGCCACAGCAGGGAGGGCAAGAGCAATGAGTCCTTATTTGCATTTAACCTCAACAAAAACCACCATATTTTCATTTACCTTCATTTCTCTTTTTTTCTTTTTTTTTCTTTTTTTTTCTTTTTTTTTCTTTTTTTTCTTTTTTTTTCTTTTTTTTTCTTTTTTGAGGAACACAAATTTGGATGGGAAAAAATACACTAAAATGTAAGGAGGCTGTAAAGAAAACCATGCTTAAGTCCAGGGAGAACCCTGAGTGTCCCCCTGGTCAGGTGTGTGGGACAAGGAATGTGTTGAATAAACACAACTCCTCCACAATTCTGCAGAAAAAGACTCTTTTCAGAAGGTTCTGCTGTCGCTGGCCTTTGCATAAAACACCTCACTGCATCTAGTTATTCTTACTGCTTTACCTAATCTGCCCAACCACATCTGTTGTGCACCTTCTGAGAGCTCCCAAAATATGATCAACCTGGAGAAAAAAACAATTAAAACCGAGGAAGTGCTGGTAAAAGAGAGGAGCTGCATTTTTCAGGGATGAGCAAGATGCACTGGTAGCAAAGTACTTCCTATAATCTTCCATTACAGGGTGAAGGTTTTAATAAAGTGCAATAAAAAAAGCTCACATTTTGATCTTTTCCCAGAGCCAGACATGGTTTAATTAGCTTGATCTCATTATGTAAACTGGAGAGGAAAAAAGAACACCATTAAAGCAATATCCCACTGGCAAATGAGACAACCTTGACATCAACTCTGATATTTTCTTGGAGAACTCTCCCCTGCCTTTGATGCAGCTTCCACACCTCTTCCTCATCACCACATCTTCATCATCCCACCTTTCCCAGCTGCCCTGCTCAATCCAGTGGCATTTCTTGGTTTCTGCCTTTCCCCAAGCAGCCTGGAAAATGCTATTAGGGGAAAAAAATATAAAAAGCCAGCTAGATTTTGTCTTGGTTGTATTTAGCCCAAGATCATTCAGCGTGCTCTTTAGAAAAGATCAACTGGAACTAAACGTTGCCATAATATACTCCATCTGTTAAAGTACATACTTTTGTAATAACACACTCAGAATTCAATAAGAAAAGCCAGAATTACAAACAAGGTGTCCATAATGAGCCTCAATATAATTATTAAAGCAGATAAAGTAAGCCCGGGTTTCAATACAAGGAAGTTATTTGGACCTTAATGATAATGAAAAGTAAAAAAGCATCTGTAATTTCCGCTGAAATGTATTTCAGAAAGTCAACTAAGTGCACGTCACTTTGTTAAGACTATTCTTATTATTGTGTTTGCACTGACAGCAAAATGCTTCTTAGTTCCAACTCCTGGGATATATAAAAATATGATTAGAGCACTATAACAATACAACAATGGATTAATTTGCCCAAGCATTACATTTGGATCTGAAAGACTTTGATAATTTATTTTACCAACTGAAAGGTGGTTATTTTGGGATCCTGGCTCTGAACTAAGTAGTTCAGTGCAGCATTTTGAATTTTTTTTTTTTTATATTCCAGCACTGGCAACGCTGTGAGGTTCCAGTGATTTTCTCCTGTTTGCCAGTAACCCTGAGCTCCTGTGCCAAGCCTTATCCTGGGATTTAGCTTGGGCTGCCTACTCCAAAGGGCACCACACAACCCACAGCCTGCAAAACAACCAGGCAGTGGTGATTTATCTGCTAAAACTGCCACCCAAGGAAAAGGAAATTATGGTTTTTGGGGATGCTGAACAACTTTTACCTACGACAGGCAAGGAGAGCATAGAGAACTGATCCATGCTGAACAGTGAAGGTAACAAAGATGGACCAAAAGCTGTTAGGAAGACTGGCCTGGAGGTCAGATTGTATAAAGGAAAATAATTAACTCATCTGCTGAGTGTCAAGCAGAGCCATCCTCTACAATGGCCAGATTAGCATGGAATAATCACAGATTATCAGCAAACTCAGGTGATCCCTCTCAAGTTAGAAGGGGATTAGAAAGAAGCAGAAATTGCAATTTTTGCTGAAAATGGGGACCAGAACTATGTTTTTTTCAACAAATCAAAAGCCCCCAGGAGCTGAGTTATGGGGCTGTTCCAAAGGAATTGGGTCTGCAGAGGCCCAAGGATCAGAACTAAAGAGCAAACCAGAAATACCCAACACCATGTGACAGCACAGACAGGACAGGCCCAGCTCTGACCCCAGGCTCTTAAAATCAGGAATCACAGGATTATTTAGGCTGGAAAATCCCTCTGAGATCATCCAGCCCAACCTTTCCCCCAGCACTGCCAAGGCCACATCCACGTGGCTTTTAATCCCTCCAAGGATGGGGACTCCACCACTGCCCTGAGCAGCTGTGCCAGGGCTGGACACACCTTTCCATGAAGAATTTTTCCCTGATATCCAATTTGAACCTCCCCTGGCACAGCCTGAGGCTGTTCCCTCTCCTCCTGTCCCTGTTCCTGTGCAGAGCCAGAAGGTCCCTCCTGAGCCTCCTTTTCTCCATCTGAGCCCCTTTCCCAGCTCTTATTTGTTTCAGGAATATCCTCAGCTCTCAGGCAATGAGAATAATTGTGTAGCAAATTGCCCAAATCTTGCAAGAGAGTTTTTTTTACCCTAAAGGAGATTTTTAGGAAGATTGAAATTTCCCGGCTCTTCATCTTCCTCCCTAACTCCAGTAATTCTGCAGTTAACTTTTATGCTTATTTTTGGGTTTCACAAACTAAAATTTGGTCAAGTCTAACACACCACACACCCATTTTTCACTTGAGTAAAAAAGACTGAATCTTTCATTTTTTATTTTTTTTCCCAAAAGAGAGGAAAAACAATAATGGAGTCAGAGCTCAGTGATGTGGCTTTTTAAAGTGCCATGAAGTTTTCTGCAAAGTCTCATTCTGCAAGTTTTAATTAAAGTCATAAAGCTTACAAATGTTCTTTGTCAGATTTTCTTCCCTGGAGAGTTGGGGGCAGAAGCTGCTGGGTGAGGATTACAAACAGGACATGCAATTGGCCCCTCCAAGGCAAGAAGGATGGGTAGGAAAAATCTGGAATTTTGTGAGGATTTCAGCAGCCTGAAATACTGTCTGGAATTCACGTGCAGTATTTGGCAAGGGATTTGTCCCCTCCCCACCCTCAGCAAGACTGGTTAACAGGCCAGATAGAGGGATGGTGGGATATGGGAAAGGAAGAGGAGGATAAAGTGCAAATGGAGGCCTGTCTGTCTCCACACAGAGTCATCTTCAAACTTTTCCTGCCCTGCTTTCCATACAGAACCACGTTCCCATTCATAATTATCAGTGCCTTGCCGGGTTTGGATGATTGCCCAATGCTGCTGTTGCCAGAAATCCCAAACATCACTGGGGTGATTCATCTGATGCCTTGACAGCTCTGGAGCTGGGCTGGGGTGGGGGGGGAGACCCAAAAACCCAAATAGCAGGAGGGAGGGATCTCAACTCCTGCTGGAGCCACAAAGAGAGCAAAACTCTATTTCCATTCATTCCTTACAGAGACAGGCTGAGAGAGCTGGGCTGCTCAGCCTGGAGAAGGCTCCAGGGAGACCTCACAGACCCTTCCAGGGTTTAAAGAGGCTCCAGAGCAGGGCAGGGACTCTGCACCAGTGACAGGACAAAGAGTAATGAGTTCAGAATGAAAGAGGGGCTACTTTAGGTTAAATATTAGATAGAAACTCTTCCCTGTGAGCGTGGGGAGGCCCTGGCACAGGGTGCACAAGAAGCTGTGGCTGCCCCATCCCTGGAAGTTTCCAAGGACAGGGCTTGAAGCAACCTGGGATAGTGGGAGATGTCCCTGGCCAAGGCAAGGATGGAACAGGATGAGCTTTAAGGTCCCCTCTGACCCAAACCATTCCAGGATTGTATCCTGGCAAAGCCCTTCCCCCTGGATGCCGTTTAAGTCTTGTTTATACAGTGCTCGCTCATCCAAAGAGTTCACAACTGGAGAACAAGGGAGGCTTTGTACCTCCTTGCTCTGCTATGTTAAAAATTGATTTAGCATAATGGTTTCAAAGAGATTAAAATCCAATTTTGTAAATCAAAGCAGGAACTGTACTGACTCATTCCACAGCAGCAGAAAGGAACCTGCTGAATTCCAGAAACGACAGTCACAGCCCTGAGCCTCTGTTAACACACACACACACACACAGGAAAAGTGGTGAACCAAACAAACCCACAGTTTAATAAGCTGCTTTTTACTGAGTGCATCTGCTCCCCACATCTCTAAGAAGGGATTTTTGAATCCCACAAAGGTTTGGGTTGGAAGGGACCATAAAGATCACGCAGTTCCAACCCCCCCTGCCACAGGCAGGGACACCCTGCACTGGACCAGGTTGTTCCATCATCATCATCATCATCATCATCTCCAGATGATTTTCCTCTGGAGAAGTAGAGCAGGCAGCATCTGGGTTAGCCACAGCTTCTCAGGTAGCATCATCCAGCTGTCCTGCTCACTGTGGGATACTCATGGCTGAACCAACATGAGATCCTTTCTCCTCCAGGCATTTATCATCATTCAGGAGTCAGCTTTGCATTATCCCAGTTCTAGAAATGGCTTTCAGCATTCAATCTGATTTACAAAACAAACAAAAAAAAAACCAACCCGTAAACAAACACAAATGGGCAAAATGAGATAAATTGAGACAAAACAAATGCGCTCTGCACATGTTCTAAGAACTCCAACATACAAACTACCTCCTTCAAGGAAAACACATTCCCTTTAATATCCTGGATATGCAGAAATAGCTGTAAAGCAGAAAATCCCCACATTCAGAATCATTTACAGTGAGTATCTTTGATGGTGATGGCACCTCTTGAAGCAAGCACAGCCACAGTGTCAGAGCGTGATTCCAGGCAGGACAGAGATGTTCTGCTGCCTGCAGACAGCCCAGCACTCATTAGATCTTTGAAACAAAATCTGCCTCATCTCTTACAAGCAGCCAGAAATCCTATCACTAATTCACATACAAACAAGCAATCTGAGCTCTAAAGAGCACCTGAAGCTCTGCAAAAGCACGGAAGAAATTGTGGGTATTCCAGCTCAAGTACTTACATAGATAAGGTGGGGTTTGGCGGGGTCATTCAATTTTGTTTTCTTTCTCAGAGAAGATACTGACATTTTCCCTGGCTTTCTTTTCAATTCAACACTTAACCTTGTTTATGCTGCTTATTTCTCACCTAAATCAAGATCTCTCTGCTACCGCACAGAAATATTTTGTGTTTATCCTCAGCTCTACCAAATCTATTCTACAAAATCCCCGTGGAAAGATCAGGGCTTGTCCCAGGGACACATCTGGGGGGATCTGGAGCCACAGAAGCAGGAGGTGCCACAGACATTATCCCAGAGAATGTTTCAGAGCTGGGAGCAATGAGGAGGAGGCAGTCACAAATTCCTCACTGAGAAGAGCGAGGTTAAAGAGAATGGCACACCTGGGGTTGGTGGGGAGGAATCCGATCCACGCCCTGCCTGGGGATGCAAAAATGGAGAAAGACTTCGATGGGAAAAACTGGGCAAGCCCAGATCCCAGAAAACGACACTGAGATGTTTGAGACAAAGCAGGTGAAGTTCTTCACTCATCCACACGTCCCCTTTTCTTCTGGCTTCACTCCAAGCCCCACCACAGCAGGCACCAGGCACTGCTGACTTTGCATCCCCCTAATCCACCTGGAAATAACCCCTTTCCCTGGGATGGGGAGCACATCCCAGCACCACAGCAGCTCTGCTGGCTCGGGCACCCCGGGAAGGAGCCCCAGGCTCCAGGGACAGGCACCCAAGCACAGCAGCTCTGCCCACCCTGCTGGGCCAGCACGAGCCACCAGAGCCATCCCCAGGAGCACGGGAGCTGTCCTGGTGTGGCTCAGATCGGGATTAGGGAAGGGGAAAAGGAAGGAAGAAATTGTTCCTTCTTCTCCCGCTGACATGTGAACCAAATACAAACATCCCTTAATTAGCAACACCCTCCAAATCCCCAGCAGCTGCAGTTTTGATGGGCATTTCATCTAATCCAGCAATTCTTTGCATGGAAAACAACCACCTTAGCCCCCCTCGGAGGATTATGGATTTCCATGGATTTCTGTGGGCGCTGAGTTTACTCGCGATGCTTCGAGCACCAGTCCCAGCAAGACGTCCCAGGGGACACATGGACTTCCTCAGCTCCAGCCAGGGCTTCCAGCCCACCTCCAGAATTCCCTCACTGGGAGAGATCACATCAGTACAGCCAGAAAAAAAACATCTTTTTTTTTCCCCCCCCCTGAAAAGCTATGAGGAATATTTTGGAAATGCATCCATCTCTCCTCTGCTCTGTCATCATCATCACTACCACCATCAAGAACCTCCAGCACTCAGCAGCAGCTCTCACCTCGCCAGGTTTTCATCCCTTTTGTTGCTTTTATCTCACATAAGGTGTGCTCTTATTTCTAGGAGAAAATTATCTTTCCCAACTTCCATGCCCGTGGGAAGACTCTGTCCTGGGAGCTGCCCCAGACCCGGGGCAGCTGGAGATGCTGGATGGGGACCCAGGAAAAGGTACTGTACTGAGAGCCGGCCTGGAGCGAGGAATTAATGCAAATGAGGAAAATGAATATTTAAATAAAACATTTACTAAGGACAGATTAACTCTGTCAATCACTGCTCACTTTTGTTTTGCTGCGCGCGCGTTCGCAGCGGCTGCACAAAAACCAGTTTCGCTTTTTCCAGGGTATATTTAGCTCTGTATTTAGAAGTGCAGCATCCTCCAAGATTTTATTTTTTTATTAAAAATGAAGTGCATTTCCTTGTGCAAAGGAGTACAAATTGCTACTTAAACTTTCTTCTATTGTCTATTTGCCTGCAATTTCCACCTCATTTACAGCCTTTTTGTGTCTGCCCTTTTGTTTAGTTTTTACCTTTGACATTCTCTTAATTTCTCTTCAGAGATACCTGACACCTTTACATTAAACTCACAATACCCAGAATTCGGGAGTTTCTGGAGAAAGGCTGCTCAGCAGCAGCAGCTCCCAGCCAGGCTGAGAGCCCTGGTGTCTGCCAGGAGCTTTGGAAAGCCATATCCAAAAGGAATTTTCATTTCCCATCTCCAGAGTTTGTATGGAGAGGAAGGAGCCCTGCCACACTGTGCTGGGGTGACATTGGTTGGACCCCAGGTGGTCACTCAGCCACTCCATCCCTACCCTCCCCACTGGACATGGGAGAGAAAATTCAACACAAGGTTTTTGGGTTGAGGTAAGGACAGGGAGAGACCACTCAGCAATTACTGTCATGGCCAAAATGTGGAAAAATACATTTATTTTATTACCAGTTAAATCAGAAGTAGGAATTAGATTGGAAAAGCATCTTCCCCCCACCTTTCCTTTTTCCCAGAGCAGACCTCACTCCTGATTTCTCCACCTCCTCACTCCCAGCAGTGGCAATGGGGGCTGTGGTCATTCCCAGGGATCCTGCAGCCAGAGCAGGGGCCAGCACAGCAAACGAGGGTGACCATGACCCACACCTGCCCAAGCTCCAAGGCTGTGCAAAGGCAATCCCTCACCTCCACAACTCCCTCCTCCTCCTCTTGTTGTTTCTTACAGGTCTTGGTGCCACCACACCTGTCCAGGGCTGCCTGGTGCCCAGCTCCCCACTGATATTTGGGAATATCACAAAGAGCTCCACAACCACCCAAGGCTCTCCATCTCCTTCAGAAGTGTCACGGGTTGAAAGCTCCAACCCATCACTCAAGCTGGGGGGACCCACTGGGGTGGGGATACAACCCTTCCTCCGACCAATCCCACCAGCAGAGACCCCCACTCACCCCTCCCCCTCCTCAGCTGAGTCCCGTCCCCACCAGTGACCTAAACCCTGCTGTCCCCTGCAGCCCCGAGCTCCCACCCACCCCAGCAGGACCTACCCAAGCTGGCCCTGCTCAGGAGCAGCTTTTCCTCCTCAGCCCTCCCTTGCCAAGGCTTCTCCGGGTTTGAGAGGAAGCACAGCACCCACCTGCACCTCCCACCCTCCTCACGGGCCCCCCAAACTGAACTCAGCCAAAGCATTTCTGCCTCATCTTGGTCCTTTTCAATCTTGATTTCCTTTCAGGCAGCGCTCCAGCGCGGCGCTGCTGCTGACAATGGGGTTATAATATATTGCTGTTAGAAGAAATAATGAGAATCTCCTCCACCTCAGCATCTCCCCGAGCCCGCTGGGGCTGGAGTGGCTCTTCAGTGCACACCAGGGACAGGGCACACTCGAGATGGTTCTTCTGAAAAGCACTGAGCCCATCACCCCAGCCCTCGGCAGATCAGTCATGCCCCTTCTGCTAATGCTTCCATTTTGTTTGCAGAATGAAGTGAAACTGGTTTGACCCCTGAATGTTTGCTCCCTGTCTCTCCAAGCACTCCTCGGTTCTTGTTTCCTCCCCTCCTGATCTCAAACCATGCCAGCTGTTTGGTTTTGCTCCCCAGGAAGCACAATCTGCCAATTCCCCTTTAATAAAGGAGGGGGGGGGGGAAAATCCCAAAACTCAAACTCAGAGCAGTCAGGAATTGGCATCTCCATCAAACACACTGGCATGACAAAAACGCAGATAAAAAGACTCCGGCCTGAAAATGTGAATTTCCCAGAATTTTCACTGTGTCCCGAGGCTGAAGGGCTTCATAAAATTACAGAATGGTTTGGGTTGGGAGGGACCTTAAAAGCAATTTTGATCCACCCCGTGCCATGGGCAGGGTCACCTTCCACTGTCCCAGGGTGCTCCAAACCCCATCCAACCTGACCTTGGGCACTCCCAGGGATCCAGGGGCAGCCTCAGCTTCTCTGGGAATTCCATCCCAGCCCCTCCCCACCCTCCCAGGGAACAATTCCATCCCAAAATCCATCCATCCCTGTCCTCTGGCAGTGGGACCCATTCCCTGTGTCCTGTCCCTCCATCCCAAGTCCCTCTCCAGCTTCTCCTGCCCCCTCCCAACACTCAGGAGTGAGGATGGAGCTGCCAGCACCAGGTTTTTTCCTGCTGGAAACACCACCCAGCAGCGGGACCAGGTCGGAAATTCGGCGCGCGCCCGAGATTTGATTTTCATCTACTTTGTTAAATTTTCTGCTAATTGCTCCTAACGTGCTTCCTCCTGCCAGCGTCTCTGCAGCTTAATTCCTCCTGGGCATTCGCTCCCGAGTTTCACTGAGTGCAGCAGGAAAATGCAATCTAACCACACGCTGGTGATGCAATCACTCATGGCCTCTGGAAAAAACGGAGCAGAGGTGGATTTTTTGGGCAGGTTTCGGGTTTTTTGCGACCAGTGGCCACCATCAGGTTTTGTAAATCGATGGGAACCGAGCAGAAAAAGCTGCAGGCCTCTAAATACCAGGAGGCTGGGTGTGATGTCATGAAATCCAGTGTTTTATAACTGATTAGCACACTGAAAGAGCAGCAGAAAGGCTCTGAAGTGAAAAAGTTTGCCCAGAGGTTGCCCCATCCCTGGAAGTGACCAAGGCCAGGCTGGATGGGATAGTGGAAAGTGGAATTAGATGAGCTTTAAGGTCCCTCCCAACCCAAACCATTCCAGGATCCTATAAAATTTTAGTAAAATTCACCTCTAACCTTCCTGGTTTAAACTGAGAGAAGTTATCACCCCAAAGTAAGGAACTTGAGCACATCTCCAGTCATCAGCAAGCTGCAGCCAGCAGGAATTAATGCATTAATGCTCCTTCACTCCCCGACAACAAGGCTGTGAGATGCATAACTCCCAAACAATATTATGCACAGCGCATACTTTTCATCATTATGCATTAATAGATTTGGGAGTGAAAGTTGGAGGGGTGGTGTTACATGTCAAAATTAATTATAATGCCAATAAGCTGAAATTCAACAGGGAAGATCAGGTTGACTAAATTATTGTGTTGAGTTATCAGCACTGAAAAAATCAACTGCGAGAGGCTGTAGCCTTTGGCTGCAAATCCAAATGTAGATTGAAAAATAATGAGAAGAAGAAAACCAAAACAACAAAAAAAAAAAAAATCCCAGCCCAACCCATTGCAGAGGATTTGAAGTGACTCAGAGTAGTTCCAAGTTAGGCTGATTTTATTGAGGATATAATTTTGTATTACAGCTGTTGGAGAGTTCAATTGGATCTTAACTTCTCATCACAGCCTTACTAAAATTTGGGAGCAGTGGCCACAAATGATGTCAGCTCAGGTAAATCAGCCTGTTTGCTTCCTTGGCACTGCCATGGAGGAAATTCCAGCTCCATTTCTGTAAGGCTTTCCCAGGGTCTCTCCAGAGGAGGCACCACCAGGACAATCAAAGGGAAACCATAAATTCTCCCCGTGATGAAAAGAGGCAACTTCAGAAGAACAACATCATTATTATAACACTGTTAAAAAAAAAAACCTAAACCAAAAAAATCCCAAAACCCAGCAAGGAGAGACTCTCCCTGAGCCCACAGCATTTAAGCATTCCCTGCTTTCCTGAGCTGGGTACTAAGAAAAATCTTATTTTGTACAAGGATGAGAACAAGCAAGTACCACATGGACATTTAATTCCTACAGAGCCAATTAAATGGGAACAATAAAATCCAGTCTGAGTTAACGCTGGACAAAAGGATTAAGGAAGGAGGGAGGACTTATTTATAAACATCCCCACGAAAACCTGGTTAAGAAGAAGTAGGGGAATTAATAAAAGATAAAAAGGAATGATTCCAATATGGCTAAGAAGGGGAATTCCTTTATTAAATTTGTCTTCAAAAGTAAATTAAGGAAAGATGCCTGTGCTATCAGTGTGATGGTGAGTTTACAAAAATAGCTTCCACTGAAGGAGGGGAAAAGGGAGTATCTGGAAAATGCAGACATGTGCCAAATCACTCAATCTGTGCAATTAACCAAGGAAATCAAGTGGTGTTATTTGTAAAGAATTATTTTTTAAAAGGGAAATCTAACAAATTCCTCCAAAACATAAGGCCAATACCTAATTCTGGAAATTACTTAAATGGACGGATGTAATTAAGTTCTATTCCTAGAAAAAGAATGGGGAGAACATTAAAAAAAAAAAAAAGTATCTGTTGCAGAGAGCAGCTGAGCAAGCTGCAAGTAGAGTCTTGCAGAGAACACCTCGTCAGGCACAGTCAGTCAGCACAAACTATTTACTGAAGGAAAAGAAGAATGGAAATGTGGATTACAGGAGCATTTTCCAGAGTCAACCCTAAAATTAAAAGCAAAAATCCTGCAAAATTCTGAGCAGCCTCAGTTCTCTCGACTTGAGAAGGGATTAGGATTTAGCACCTGCAAGGCCAACTGGGAACAAAAGAGTTGGAGAAAACAGCCAAGGAATCACATGGATCTGTGTTAGATTTAATTTTAACAGCTTTGTTAATGATGTGGGAGAGGAAAGAACACAGTTTATTAAGCTTCACCTACAATGTAGTGAAATGTACTGCAGGATTGGAGAGGAAAAATAAATACAAACAAAGGAAGTCTTGCTTTGATTGCCTGGACATCACAAATTTGGGAAGGTGCCTCACTTCACTCAGGGCCACCTCGTGAGCAGCACTCAGACAAGAAATCTGCCCTCCCAAACCTGCCAGATCTGAAAGGAGACGCCGAAATCACACCAAGATTTTTCCCTTTGCGGAAAAAAATGAAACTGAAACGGAGGAGATTTCTCACCAAACCACAGGCTCATCCCAGAAGGAGCTGCTGGGAATGCATCCACCCAAACAGGGAGCTGCACAGGCAGAGGCCAAGCAGCCCCAGATGAAATTGCAGAAGGATGTGGCAGCTAAAAGGACAGTTTGGTTTCAGAGAGAGAACACACACGTCTCACATAGCAGGATGTTCCAGTCTCCTCTCTCCACAGATGTAATTAATCCATAAATGGAATAATGTATTCACTTCTGGACACCTCATTACCAGAGAAGACATTGACAAATCGAACAGAGTACAAAGAAAACAACAAAAATGTTTAAGAGGTTTGAAGGGAAAAATTTCTCTGGGAAGATCAAAAGGTTTGAATAGGCCCAGCTCTGAGCAAGAGCACAGCTTAGCTGGACGAGATGTGGATCAACATGTGCTTGAAAGGTGTAAACATCAAGCAGAAAAAGCAGCATGGGGGGGGCTTTCAGCAGGAAAAGTGGAACCAAATTAATAAAAAAAGAAAACTTCAGATGAAAATCTTGTTGCCCTGTTAGGCTGCACAGTCAGTCTCGAGGGGTGTGGTAAATGTTTGCAAGGGAACCAGACTGGACAAATCCTTAATAAATGTCCAGCAGCCAGGAGAGGGTTAGAATTTCCATGGTGATCTCTGTCACCTGTTTGCCCTCTTACTGATAAAATCTAATTGTGGACTTTCACATAAGTATTTTCTCTAAAAATCTGAACTAATTTAATTACACAAATACATGCAGGGCTCCCCCAACCCTGATCACAACTGAAGGACTCATTTCAATCATCCCTTGACTTCCCAAAACTGTAGCAGGTCTCTGATGGTAGCAACAACTGCAAAGACAGACAAAATGGGGGAGAAAAATGTGTTAGAGCTGCTTTAAATAACCTAAACAGCTCTTAAACCCCCCTTGCCAGGACCACAAACCTTTCCCAAGCAAACGCTGCCTCCCAAGTCCATCAGACTCTGCCCAAGGAGATCCTGCCAGGTCAGATTAAGCCTTTGTATGAGGACATGTTCAATAGCAACACATTCCTGCTCCTCTGCTCACCTCCCAGTGTATCAACTAACTGAAATCAACCTTCTATTGAAAGGAGATAATTAAAAAACTACATTAAGCCAGATGCAAGCCTACAGCACCGTTTAATGACTCCTGTCATCAGACTGACACTCGGTGGCTGTGCCCCATCCAGCAGGTTGTTATCTGAAGGACTAAACCTTGGGATTTTCTGTAATAAGAGCCTTTCAGAGCGGCAAGCAGGGAAAAAACCAAAATACCCGATTTGATAGGAAGCTCCAGACCAAAAAAGCCTGGTGTCATCCTCCCCTGCCTGCTCCAGCAGCAAAGTCTCATCCAGGCAATACCTTTCCCCTGGCACACGGAGCTGCCAGGCTGTCCTTGGCACGTGCTCCTGCAGCCAAGAGCACACGGGATGCATTTCCCTTTCCTAGGGGATGGCAGACAGCAGCTCCTCATCCAACCCTGAACCAGGGCTGAGCTGAGCCACAGACACAGGGACTTAAAACACCTCAGGATTCCTATTTCCCTTTTTTGTTTGTTTGTTTGTTTTTGGCATTCCTAGGAAATTAAAAGAAATGTTAAACTGTAAAAGAAGAAAAAATCTGCAAGGCAGGTGATGAAGGGGCTCTCTCCTGGTACCCACACAGGGTTATCGATGTGCCTCAGCCTGGGTTCCTGCACCATGCCCAGGGTCTCTCCTTTCCTCGATGCATCCTGAAGGAGAACAAGAGGAACCAATGCAGAGGTTGGCAGCCTGAGCTGCCCAGGCACTGCTTCATTTCCATGACAAAGGGAGGTTTGAACATCCTTCAGCAAACTCGATGGTTCCCTTCTAGCTTCCCACTGAAAACCTGGCAGTGAGCGTGCCCAGCTCCTGACACCCTGTTTACTCAGGCAGTAAATACATTTTAGGGCCTTTTTCAGGTTTTATTGGAATTGTCTGCATCTCTAGAATTCCTCCCAGTCTCACAGCACTGCCACAGTCCTATGCTCACTGTCTGCAGCCCCCGTGGCACCTCCCAATAAAGTAATGAACTTCCTCATCAATTCTTCCCTCCCCAAAACACTACAGGGAGGGCTGGCAGGCTTTTACTGTGTGAAAATGTCGATGTTTGTTGCTTGCTGAGGCAGGATTTACAGGCAGCCCGAGCCAAGCAGCTTGTTTGACACCTTCACATTTCAGGGGAACAGTGTTCTCCTCTGGAACAGCGTCCCAGGCGCTGCAATGGTGCAGGCACAGATCTGTCAATCACAGGGATGCTGCTCTGGGAGAGCTTTCCAGAAGGAAGCATCATTTAGATCCCAACACAGGATGGTTGAACCCCTCATCTCACTGCTCCCTGCACCCTCCCTGCCCCACAGCCCAGCCTGCAAGGAACAGCACTGGAAACTCACAGTGCACAGGAGAGGGAACAGCAAGAAAGTCCTGAAAAGGAAGAGGATTTTGGTAGCTGGATGATGATCCTGTGGGGCTAATCTGCAAATGAAAACATGGGTATTTTCTAATAAAGCATCACCCAAGCTGAAGACAGGGCCAGCAAGAGCCAGGTGCTGTGGTTGGTCAGGAAAACCCAGGGCATATTCCTGAATCCCTAATTCTTCAGCTGATGTCAACTGAATGCTGAGATGTGATTAGATCTGTATGACCTTTGCTGGGGAGGTAACACCACATGAGATGATCACACAAAAGTCCTGATCCTCAGGGGTTTTGGGGGTTACATGAGCCTGGTCAAACTGCATCAACCTGCACACAGCACAGCAGTTCCCTGACTTTCCCCCCAGCCCAAACATCCAGGAGGGCTCTTTCAGCTGGGCTAATTCAGAAGAAACTTCAGCCAACACCTTCAGACCTCTAGAGGGGTCTGCACCAGACAGGATTTCAGCAGGAAAGCAATCAAATCCATCCTGCTCCCTCTTTCCTGCAGGGATTCTGCCCCCCACACTTTCTGTCACCATATGCACGTCAAATCAGTTGCTCTACAAAGGCTCTGAACTTTTTTCTGTGCTGCACCCAGAATGAAGCTCAGGGTGGTGAGAACATGGAGTTATTCCCCTGTTTGCCCATGTCCAGCTCACAGATTGGGCCTCCAGCACACTCTGGAGCTCTGGATGCTCTGTCCATCCTTCAGTGCAGCCCCTCAGGTGCCCTTTCCTCACTCCACAAGACTCCCACAGCCATGCCCAGCTTTATTTAGGAGGTCCCACGGCCTCTCTGGACACTGCCCTGCCTCAAGCTTCACCTCCAAGAAGGATGTGCTGCCCCACAGGTTACACTGAGCCATGGAAAAGGCTCCATCACGTGTGATGCCAGCACTTCTTTCCAGCGTGATTTTAGCATCCAGCAAAACCCGTGTGAGGAAGGATTCTGCAGGGGGTTTCTGGTACCCCCAGAGCAGGAAGGCAGCCCTGGGTGCTGCTCTCCCTGGGGAAGGTACCTGCTGTCACACCCAGGTGACACCACACCCCAGCACAAGCCCTTGTCTCCCCGAGGCTGCTTCTCACCCAGACAGGCTCGTGCTTCCATGAGAACACCACCGACATCCTGACAAGCACAACAAGTCTGCCCCAGCTGCTAACAAGACTCTCTCTCTGCTTTTATTCTATTTTTTGTCTAGATATTCTGCACAGAACAACCAGGTTTCCATGTATAAATTGTAGGTGCTAGAAAACAAGGTGTAGAAATGACTTCGATTACACTGGAAGAATATCATACTGTGTCCTTAGGGAAAAGAGAGAGGAGAGAAAACACATTTGAAAAAAACATTTTACTGGCTCCTGTATAAACCTACTTTTACACTGGGGCAATGTTTAAAAAGCAGAAACAAAGGAACTTTGTGCAAGTTCACGGAGGAGGAAGGTGAGTCCAGAGAGCCAGCAGGTCACCAGCAAAGCCACAAAAGACAATCCCAGACTGGTTTGGGATGGAAGGGACCTTTAAAACTCATCCCATTTCACCCCTTGGCTTGGACAGGGACACCTCCCACTATCCCGGGTTGCCCCAAGCCCCATCCAGGGGCCTTGGACATGTCCAGGGATCCGGGGGCTTTGCTGGGCAACCTCTCACCTACTCAGAGGGAAGAATTCCTTCCCTATCCCTGCAGTGCAAGCCCAACTGCAGCTGGGCTGTGCTGGGATGCTCTCAGGCAGAGAGATCCGGGATGCAGCAGCAGGA